>OZ018401.1:29421303-29888286 GCA_963969585.1 Drosophila helvetica | reverse complement strand
CAAAAAATTCTGAGAACAACGACGGGCGATTGATTAATTCCCTTTTCCAACTCGAGGCTACGAGCTTTTGCGTGCAATTGATGTACGCACTTTTCTTCACCGTGATTTCTGATTTTGGTGTTGTGTTGCGGTGATCTATTTACAGATCTCCCACGGGCGTGGCTTTTTGATAATAATCTCTGTTTTTGAGCGGGTGTTGTCTCCGCGCTCCACAGTTTCCACTTTATTTTTAACGTTTTTGTTCTTTTTTGAGTGGGCGTTGATTCCGCACTCGATGCTGTCTATCTTTCGGTTTTTTTTTTTTTGCACTTTTCACCGATTTTAACTTAGCGGGCGTTGTCTCCGCACTAGTTTACTCTCTCGGGGGGGTTTTCGATCGCGTTGGGCGTCAGTAATATTTAAATGCAAGGCGGGTATTCGATACAAAGTATTATTTATTTAATTAAACTTGCAAATGAATACAGTGAGAGATTAATACCCGCAAGGCGAGACGTAAGACGTGAATGCCACTCAGCAGATAATTAATAATTAACTTAAAAACCTAAACTTACGAGCTGCGGACCCTTAGCTGCCAGCCACGGCGCTCGTCGCTGTTCAGCAAAAGTGCTGACCTTGCGCCTCGTGTGTGGTGTCCAGTGGCGGCCGGCATCCGGCGACCGCGACGACGGCGATCCCACGGGTGACGAAACTGCTTATCTTGCAATATCGCAGAATTCGTCCAACCCAATGGACAATTCAGTTAACTCTTGTTAACTCAGAATTCGTCCAACCCAATGGACAACTCAGTTAGCTCATGTTAACTTACATTAGGCGATCGCTTAAAGCTGCTGCGAGTGTTCGAGAACATACGATCTTACGGTTAAGCGAGAACAAAAGCTCGGCTATACAGGCAACTTAGCCATCGTCTGTAAGTGCTTTGGACATTCGAAGAAAATTTATCAAGCAGTAAACACGTCGTTATCCGAATCCACAAATTTTCAAACCCAGTGCTGCGCTTATGCATATCTGCCCACAATAGATTTTATATATATATGCTAGAAGCATATTCTCCAATTACAAGTGGCTTTCAATACCTGATTATTAAAATGATTAATCTGTGAAACAAATATAAGTGATTATATAAATTTACAAAAGGTATGTTCCCAGATCAGTGTCGTGCACGTGCTAACATAACATATGTTGCAGGGAAGTTGCACCTAAGCTGCCCCATCACGGAACAGTTTCGAGAAGACTACCCTGGGAGCAGACTTAGGCGTACGGCTGTGGAGCTTTCTCCAACTGCAACCTTAATAAATCTCTTTCGGACCTTAAATTGGCATAATGGTCGTTATAGTCAGAATTCCAATTTGGTTCAGTTCGGCTTTAATCGCCACGAATCTGGCCACCCTTCATATTCTGAAGTACGAAATAACCTTGCGCCGGACGAATCTACAGTACGGAACTTATACATCGCACCAGGCGTTCTCAAGCCCAACTTCAGGCGGTCCACGGTCATCGATAGTGCCGCCAAATCAGCGTTTGGGTTAAAGTTTTTATATTCATTATCAAATACCTACGCAGAGTATCAGCAGAGTAATGCAAAGTAATGTAACGGCCTTAAAACTTTCGTATCACCCCTCTCTAAGCTACGCGCATACATACATACATATGCACAGACATGCATATGCACCATAAACTTATCTTTCATTCGTCTACCTTTTGATTATTTCTTCGTTTTTTTTGCCTAACATTTAATTGCAATCTATAATATGTAAAACAAAACAACTGGCTTATAGTTATGCGACGGGAGTTTGTACTATAATTATGTTGTATGCATTGTATGTAATTATGATTTTCATATTTTTAAACAGCGGCATTCATCATATACAACATCATTGGGCTCAACGATCAACGTAAGAAAATAAAGCCGGAGTGAGTAACTATAAGCAAGCAAAAATAAGTAATAATATTCGAATCATGCTTGACATATAAATGCATATACAATGATTTCACCCCGTCTGCCTAATGTATAAAGCACACCCCAGTCAGCTATTGTTTTTGTTTTTTTTTTTAATTTCATTCCTAGTTTACTTTAAATACATAATTATATATATATATATATATATATATCAATCTATATCCACTGTTTAATATGATTTATAAATGAATTTGTCACTTAATTTACATTTTAATTATAATTAAGGAAATATTACAAGCCCCCCCCCCCCCCCCCCCCCCCCACCAATGTTAAATTTAAAATTGAATTGTTTGATGCTTCTTCAACGTCAAAATTATGTTTAGCCAAATTGAAGTTCCCCGTATCATTAAAACATGAATCGTTTGGAAATTAATATGAATATGTAATCTTATAGTAATGGTCTTTCGATTATCCGTGCCAGGGTCTTGTAATATGTGGTGAACCCAATTGAAGTTCATCAAGGGACAATGCAGCGATCCTAACGCATTGTCATGGTAGGGTGGGTAGAGAAGAGAGGGACAACTAACACCTAGCTTCCCTCCCGTTAGTAAGGTGTTCAGTAGGGCTTTCATTTGGCGTGTCGGCGCTATCAAAGAGATATTGTTTGTTGTATTTATTAAATAAATACCCATTTGTAGTTTCCGTAAAAGTGCACTATTAAATGTGGTAGAGTACAATAGTACAGTTTGTTGAGGAAGAACCCCGACCAATCCGACGAGCTAGACCAGAGCATAGCAAGAGTGCACACTACCAAACCCTTCTTTACGCCGTCCTTTAGTTCAGTCACAGTCATCTGCTGATATCGAGGGCTCATATATTAGAATACATATATTTATGCAATACCATACAGTGATCAGTATAAACAGGAATTGTTTTAGGATTTAGCAATTCATTTTATTTCGGATTGATCGTCCAAATCAAACCTGCGCTATCACAATATGCATCTTGAATTATTCGGATCTACAACCTTATATTGCGCAGTCGCGATAGTTGTCGAATAGATGAATGCACGAGGACATTTTGTTTTAGTAATAGTCCATATTAATAACAATAGACAAGCCTACTGAAACCTTTCTATAATTATAAGTATTCTGGCATGAGAGAAAGACAGACATTATCATTATTGCAAACGCATATTTTTGAAAATAATCTTTTGTTTATTTTTTTTAATAACTCTGTAACTTTTCTTATATTGTCTGACATGCAATGGCTGTAAGGTGAAGTACAGACGATATTGTAACTGCTTTGCAAGAAGCAAAACCATTTTGGTATCTGCAACGAAGTATTAGGAGCTCGTGAGCTTATTGCAAACACGCCTCGCAGACATAAGTTCCACAAATGTTGTATTTTGGAACAGATTAGGACAAATCCAGAATGTCCCACCTGTTCATTAGACTGTTCTGCTTCAGCACTAACATTCTCTCACAACACAGTGTTAGCAGAGCTTAACGTAGAAGGAGTGCGACCATCTAGCGCTAACGAATCTTTTAGCACGATAAACGAAACGTCAAATCGACCTAAAAGGGGTCAAAAGTTTATTAGAAGGGGTATGAGTACAAGATCGACTAACCGATCTAGAATACACCGCTCACTAACAGAACCCGCAAATGACAGAACAACCCTTCCAATATCCACTCAAGTTGAAATAGCCAATTATGTCCACTCTGCTGTTAGCATTCAACAGGCTCGATTAATGGAACAGCTGACTTCATTTTTAAGCAAAACCATTGAATCTTCAATCCAAAGTCAATTAGCGTCACTACGGTTGACACAACCTGACAATGTTACACCCGATGTTTCACGTAACAGTAGCATTAACCATACAAATAACCCAGGTATCAGTCAAGCACGAGAGAGTAACGCAGAAGTTCTTTTAGATTTTTCAAGTGCAGGTGCAAATAGAAGCAATTCAAGCTCACACGTAAAACCAGCAAAAGTTTCCAGTATAATGCAAAACTGGCGCATCAAATTCGATGGGTCAAAAACTTGCATGAGGATGGATGAATTTATTTATCGAGTACATTCTCTAACCCAACAAAATCTATGTAACAATTATCAATTGCTGTGTGATCACTTGTATCTTCTTTTTGCGGGGAAAGCTAGTGATTGGTATTGGAAATTCCACCGCGCGTATCTAAACATTTCTTGGGATACTTTTTGTGTAGAATTTTGACGAAGATTCGAGGATGTAGAGACCGACTATGAAATTTTGGAGAAGATCCGGAAACGCCGTCAGTGCTAAAACGAATCATTCGATGACTTTCAATATGCTATCGAAGATTTCGTTGACTGACTTCAAAATTCTGTAAAAGAAGAGGATGTTGGTAATTTACTAATTAGAAATTCCAAGCCTTGTCTCCATCATGAGCTTCTTCACTTCTTGCCAATAGATCGCAGTTACGACGAGAGGTACGTAAGCATGAGCGGTTTTATAATCACATAAAATCAGTCAAGCAAAAGACTCTTCGCTCTTATGTATCGGAATTGTCAAATCCGGACGATAGCAAACAGCTATCTATCAAAATCAGTCAAGCAAAAGACTCTTCGCTCTTATGTATCGGAATTGTCAAATCCGGACGATAGCAAACAGCTATGCGATGACTACGTACCCAATGGGGTGTGTCAAATACAACGTCGTGCTGCACAGATAGTTCCAACCTGCTGGAACTGCGACAAGAAAGGTAATAAGTTTGACGATTGAGTAGGTCCACGTAAGATCTTTTGCTACGGTTGCGGAACAAAGGATACTTATAAACCAGTTTGTCTAAAACGTAACACTTCGGGAAACAGGCCGAAGGATGTGTAAAACAACAACAAACAGACACATCCTTAGAAAACAGTTTCCAAGAACCTCCTACTGAGTTGACAAACGACCAAAGTTTAAGAGATCCAAAGATCGCTTACAACTAGTAGAGAAGACACTGCTTACGGCACCTCATTATTAATTTACTCCTTTATCTGAAAGGGAAGCAAATTATAAAAAAAACTCGTAAGGAAATTTTTGATAGAAAATTTTAAAAAAACCTAAACGTTCGATGAAACGTTTAAGAACATTTTGGAAAGTTGTTCGCATTAATAGGAATAAGTTCGTTTCAGATATATTTCTCAGTTCGGATAACGGGCTTTATACTAATGGCACCATTGAGGGCAGGGACTAAATAGCCTTTTTAGATTCGGGAGCCAAAATCAGTTGTATTGGAGGTTCAACTGCAAGAGAAATGTTAGCGCATAATAAAGTTAAAAAGTGTTCAGGAGCAATACGAACAAATTTTCTTATTCCAGAGCTCAAACAAGAAGTGTATCTAGGTTTCTGGAAAAAATTCGGACTTTTAGACAAAATCACACATACCGCAGAAGTATCAGAATTAGATGTCGGAGGTACGGATGATATCGAAGAACCAGCAAATCTACATGAACTGACAACAGACGAGAGAATCCGCTTAAATAAAGTTATAAGTATTTTTTCTTCTTTCGCTACTGAAGGATTGGGCCGTACTATTCTAGTAACACATTCTATAGATGTTGGAGAAGCTATTCCAGTAAGGCAACGACAATGGCCGGTATCACCAGCCATGGAAAAATTGATGTTTGCCGAGGTGGTTGATGTTATAGAGGAGTCGACTAGTCCCTGGAGTAGTTATTGCGTTTTGGTAAAGAAAGGCGAAAAGTATAGACTGTGTCTCGATTCAAGAGAAGCGAACAAGGTCACAAGACGGGATGCATATCCTTTGCCACACATCGATGGTATTCTGAGTCGTTTACCGGCTTCTCGATACATCACCAGCTTAGACATGAAACACGCATTTTGGCAAATCCCGTTAGATGAACAATCGCGCACGTATACTGCTTTTACAGTGCCTAACTGGACATTATATCAATATAAAATGATGCCATTTGGTCTATGCAATGCCGCCCAGACTCTCTGTAAATGAATGGATCGAGTCATTAGATAGCGTTGTGTATGCGCAAAGCAAATCTAACCATGAACATTAGTAAATCGAACTTTTGTATAAAAGAAACCACGTATTTGCGGTTTATTATCGGGAATTGTCAGATAAGGACAAACCATGACAAGATCAAGGACATCTTAAAATTCCCTGTGCCAACTACAGTTAAGCAACTGCGTAGATTTTTGGGTTTATCCGGTTGGCATCGAGGATTTGTAGAAAATTATGCTATCGTTAGTTTTCCCCTAACAGAGTTGCTTAAGATTTTGCAGTGGAATGAGGATGCCCATCAGTCGTTTGAAACTTTAAAGTCCTGTCTAACCACTTCACCCATTCTAATAACTCCTGACTTTTCAAAACCCTTAATTTTATTTTGTGATGCTAGCACTTACGGAATCGGTTGTGTTTTAGCTCAAGATCGCGACGGTGTTGAATTGCCAATTGCCTACATGTTGGAGAAATTATCAAAGGCACAACGTAATTATTCGGTTACCGAGCTAGAGTGCTTAGCCGTTCCGCTCTTATATTGAGGGACAAGATTTCGTATTCATTACCGAACATGCAGCACTAAAATAGTTAATGCGGCAAAAGGATTTATCGGGAAGATTAGCGAGATGGTCAATGAAATTGCGAAGTTTCTCCTTTAATATTTTACATAGAAAAGGGTCACTGAATGTGGTAGCTGACACTCTATCGCGTCAGGATGAACCGACTATAGAAGAGCTCACGCAAATAAAGCCAATGGTGGATCTAGAGTCAGATCAATTCAAATCAGCTGATTATCTGAGTTAAATAGAAAGAAATCTTCGAAATCAGAGTAAGTTCCCAGACTTGAAAGTGATGGACGGTAAAGTCTATAAAAGGATAGTATTCGCTTCGGGAGATAAGTCTCAAGAAAACGCCTCATGGAACCTGTGGGTTCCTTCAGAGTTAATTTCGAACGTTCCGCGTATTGTGGAATGAGCAAAAACCATCGAAAAGCTAAGAAGATATTTATTCTGGCCGCGCATGTTTAGTCAGGTGCGTAAGTACATATCGGAGTGCCCTGCTTGCCGTACGACCAAGAGTCCCAATACGATTCTTAGACCTCCTATGGGTAAACCATTTACTTCTGAAAGGCCGTTCCAGAAACTATATATAGATCTTTTAGGGCCATACCCACGCACGAAAAAGGAAAATATATGATTGCTCATAGTTGTCGACCACAATACAAAACACCATTTTCTGTGCCCACTTAAGAAATGTACAGCTCCTAAGATTTGTGAATATTTGGAAGGATCTCTCTTTTATACATTTGGTGTGCCAGAAGTTATTTTATCAGACAATGGATCTCAATTTAAGTCTAGCTACTTTCAGGCATTTTTAAACACATTCGGCATAGCACAAAAGTGTACTGCTATTTATTCACCGCAAGCAAATGCCAGCGAGCGACTGAATAGATCCGTGATGGATGCTATACGTGCTTATATCGGTAACGAAAATACCAATTGGGATGGCAACCTGAATGCCATCAGCGGTCCATTAAGATCTACTTTACATAGGAGTACAGGGTATTCTCCTTATTTTCTAGCATTCGGTCAGAACATGATGTTAAATGGGAAAGATTACGCACTCATACGTAAGCTAGAGCTACTAAATAATGATTCTAGAATAGAGAACCCAGATTCATTGCAGCTTATCCGTCAACAGGCTAAAGAGAATGTCAATAAGGCTCACGAAGAAAATTCGCATAGATACAATTTACGCTGCCGTGATGCACAACATAAGGTTGGAAAATCGGTTTACGCTAGAAATTTTACACAGAGTAGTGCTATCAAAAAGTTTAGTTCTAAACTAACGCCTGTATTCATTTACGCTAAGGTACAGAAAAATCGAAGTCCATACTACTATGAATTGGTCGACGAGAACAAGAAAAATCTCGGCGTGTATCATTTAAAGGACATCCAAATCAAGAAATAATCTTTTCTATTCAAGTCTTCAGATAATGATTCGTTGAGCATATATATATCATATTCGTTTCATTATCTGTGGTGTAGTAGCCAGCTAAATAGAGGGAATTATTTGGGTTAATATTTCTCGTTCACGTATCGAAGCGCCATACTATTTTTTTGGTCAAGCTTTATCCGCTCTTAAAAATCTGTTGGAAGCTTTAGCAGCTCTTAAATTCTAACTCCCACGCATGCAAGCGAAGGCAGCGGGAAGCATAGATGGCAATCGTACGATTAAACAGTTAATCTATGTATGCTGTGCATTAGGCGATCGCCCAAAGTTGCTGCGAGTGTTCGAGAACATACGATTGTACGGTTTAGCGAAAACAAAAGGTCGGCCGCACACGCGACTTAGCCGTTGTCTGTTAGTGCTTTGGGCATTCGAAGAAAATTTATCAAGCAATAAAGACGTCGTTATCCCAATTCGCAAATCTGCGCTTATATCTGCCTACAATATATTTAATATATATATATGCTGGAAGCATATTCTCCAATTACAAGTGGCTTACAATACCTGATTATTTAAATGATTAATCTGTGAAACAAATATAAGTGATTATATATATTTTGCAAAAGGTATGTTCTCAGATCAGTGTCGTGCACGTGCTAACATAACATATGTTGCAGGGAAGTTGCACCTAAGCTGCCCCATCGCGGAACAGAGAAGACTACCCTGGGAGCAGACTTTGGCGTACGGCTGTCGAGTTTTCTCCAACTGCAACCTTAATAAATCTCTTTCGAACCTTAATTTGTCATAATGGTCGTTATAGTCAGAATTCCAATTTGGTTCAGTTCGGCTTTAATCGCCACGAATCTGGCCACCACTCATATTCTGAAGTACGAAATAACCTTGCGCCGGACGGTTCTACAGTACGGAATTTATACATCGCACCAGGCGTTCTCAAGCCCAACTTCAGGCGGTCCACGGTCATCGATAGTGCCGCAGAATCAGCGTTTGGGTTAAACTTATTATATTCATTATCAAATACCTACGCATAAATATCAGCAGAGTAATGTAACGAACTTAAAACTTTCGTATCACCCCTCTCTAAGCTACGCTCATACATACATACATATGCACTGACGTGCATATGCACCATAAACTAAAATTTCGTTTATTCACCTTTTGATTATTTCTTCGTTTCTTTTGCCTAGCATTTAATTGCAATCTATAATATGTAAAACAAAAACAGCTGGCTGATAGCTATGTGACGGGAGCTTGTCCTCTAATTGTATTGTATGCATTATATGTAATTATGATTTTCATATTTTAAACAGCGGCATTCATCATATACGACATCATTGGGCCCAACGATCAACGTTAGAAAATAAACCCGGAGTGAGTAATTATTACCAAGCAAGGTATAATTGATAATATTCGAGATATGCTTGACATATAAATGCATATACAATGATTTCACCCCGTCTGCCTAATGTATAAAGCACACCCCAGTCAGCTATTGTCTTTGTTTTTCTTTTTTTTTAATTTCATTCCTAGTTTCCTACTTGAAATACATAATTATATATATATATATATATATCAATCTATATTCACTGTTTAATATGATTTGTAAATGAATTTGTCACTAAATTTACATTTTAATTATAATTACGGAAAAATTACAATTACAAATACCCATTTATAGTTTCCGTAAAAGTGCACTATTAAATGTAGTAGAGTACAATAGTACAGTTTGGTGAGGAGGAACCCCGACCAATCCGACGAGCTTGACCCGAACATAGCAAGAGTGCACACTACCAAACCCTTCTGTACGCCGTCCTTTAGTTCAGTCACAGTCATCTGCTCATATCGAGGGCTCATATATTAGAATACATATATATGCTCAACTCTGGTATACTACAGACGTTAGCTCCGGATAATGATACTCTACTCTTAAGTACAAGACTTGAACATACCCCAGACTTATCCACATCTGCTACAGAGATCTTAACCCCTCAGCATTTCAAACCATTCCATGTAAGACTTCGAGAATATCAGAAGCGTAGAGCCGAAATTTTTGATTTTAACATTCCCTTGACAGCACCTTCTCGTTCGACAGCGCGAATGCGCAAATTTTGGAAACGAAAAAGGAACTTACGTACCTTCACGGCTTCCGCGGTCGGTTACAAGACTAGCGATATTCGTCCTTTTTCTCAGGCTGAGGTACTCGGGGAGAATTATTTAGCTCTGCTAGATAGCGGAGTTAATAGCGGAGTGGTCCTCACCTGTCACACTGAACATAAAACCTGGAAAGGTTTTACTTTGCTTGTATGCGCGAGTTACCACCCCAGCACCGGCCCTTGGCCTTCCTCTTCCAGCGCCCCCGCTGGTACCATAACGTACCACAACAAAGTAGCGGCCAACGACACCATATGACAAACATACAAACATCCGCTCCAATTCCATCAGTGGGCCACATTCCATGTCAGCAGATTCTCGACCACTCAAAAAAGCTGACTCCACACTTTGTATTAGAACTAAGAACCAATATCAGAAATAAAGATTTAGATTGGATTTAACTCTAAATCAGACAGTCGATTCATTCAAACCTCGGAATATCATAAACATTTTCCCGGAACCGATAACTCAACTACACTCAACTCACCTATTGGCATAACTCGCGCAAGCTCAACGCAGTGACAGTCAGAGATGCCTATCCAATTCCGATCATGGATGGCCTCTTAAGTCGTTTGCCACCGGTTCACTGTATTTCAAAGATCGACCTTAAGGATGCTTTCTGGCAGATTTGGCTGGACCGAGAATCCCGTGCGAAAACAGCTTTTACGGTACCAAATAGGCCGCTTTATCAATTCAAAAGAATGCCGTTTGGAATGACAAACGCGCCGCACACTGTGAGTCGGTTGATAGACTTTGTAATTGCGTACCAACTCAAATCGTATGTTCTAGTATATCTCGATGATTTATTGGTGCGCTTAATCAACTTTGAAGACCACCTGCTACATTTATCGGAAGTTTCCATTCAATTACGTAAGGCGGGCCTGAAGATGAATGTTCAAAAAAGTCATTTTTGTTTAAAGAGGGCGGAATACCTTGGATATATAGTGGGTGAAGGTACTCTCCCAGTTAATCCGGAAAAAGTATGAGCGGTAGAGGAATTTCTGATACCGAAAACTCAAAAGCAACTGAGGAGATTCCTAGGAATGACTGGGTGGTATCAGCGTTCGACGAGGTCAAAAGCAAATTATGCTCAGCTCCATTTTTAATTCATCCCAATTACGACAAGCCTTTCGTTGTGCAATGTGATGCATCTCTTCATGGAATAGGTGCCGTTTTAGCTTAATGTGACGACTCAGGTTGCGAGCGTCCGATAGCCTACATGTTGAAGAAGCTGAACAAAGCTCAGCGAAACTACACCGTAACGAAACTAGAATGCTTGGCGGTAGTTATGGTTATCAAGAAATTTCACTTGTACATCGATGGTCATCCATTCAAGGTGGTCACAGATCATGCAAGCCTCCGTTGGATTATGAACCAGTCGGACCTGAGCGGTAGATTGGCAAGATGGGCAATAAAATTGCAGGGATATTCCTTCAAAATCGAGCATAGGAAGGGAAGTGAAAACGTAGTGGCGGATGCTCTATTTCGTTGGTTTGAAGGTGTTACCGAAGTGGCTGGCTTAGAATGCGAAGTGTTGCCGGTAATCGATTTGAATTCGAAAGCAATCAAGTCGCCGGAGTATTGTTCGCTCCGAGAGAAATTCATGTTTTCAAAACTCCCAGATTTTCAAGTGATCGATGATTATATATACCATCGTAGGAGTTTTCCCGACTCGGATTCTGGCCAAGCTGAGGAGTCTTGGAAATTATTCGTTCCTGAAGCATTGAGACAAGGCGTGATAAAGGCAGCACAACACTCACTCCATTTACCCTGAGCCAGGCCGGCAAATTTAAGTAGACAGACAGTGCTGTCTCGACGACACATCCCGTTACATCTGAAAAAACCATCTAAATTTTCGTTCGTCGCTTCACATACGAAGGTTTGGTCAAACGGCTGCAACTTAGTAGTTTTTTCATCGATTTTTACAAAAGATAACTTAAGCAAAAACTAGTTAATGTATCTACAAAAGCCCAGAACTGTAGCTCACGAAATAATAATATTTCAACTTTTCCTGAATTTCCGAAGTAAAAATTTTAACAAAATATTGCGGAGAAAAGTATCAAATTGGAATTTGAAAGCCTAATATCTTTCAGCCGGTAAGCTGAAGCTACAAAATGTTTGGATTTGTTATGTAGCTGCATATAACAGCTTTGCAGAATTTTAAATGTTAATACAACCAGATGTTACATACTTAAGTAATGTGAAAAAAAAGAAGCACTTGCTCTGAAAAAACCATACAAATTTTCGATCATCGCTTCACATGCGAAGGTTTGGTCAAACGGCTGCTACTTAGCCGTTTATCCATTGATTTATACAAAAGATATCTTAAGCTTGACTAGTTAATGTATCTATTGAAACCTAGAACTGTTACTCAAGAAAAAATTTAAATTTCGACTTTTCCTGAATTTCAAAATTAAAAATTTAAACAAAATATAACGGAGAATAGTAAGAAATTGGAATTTGAAAGTTTAATATTTTCCAGTCGGTAAAATAAAGCTACAAAGTCTTTGAATCTGATATATAGCTGCATTTAACAGCTTTTCAGAGTTGTAAAGCTTAATACTAACAGATGTAATATACTAAAGCTATGTAAAAAAACGAAGCACTAGCTCTGAAAAATTCATACAAATTTTCGTTCGTCGCTTCACATACGAAGGATTGGCCAAACGGCTTCAACTTAGCCGTTTATCCATCGATTTTTACAAAAGATAATTAAAGCAAAGACTAGTTAATGTATCTATTAAAACCCAGTACTGTAGCTCACGAAGTGACTTTCGACTTTTCCTGAGTTTCAAAATAAAAATTTTAACAAAATATAACGGAGAATAATAAGAAATCGGAATTTGAAAGTCTAATATTTTCCAGACCGTAAGCTGAAGCTACAAAATAATTCAATCTGATATGTAGCTGCATTCGACAGCTTTTTAGATTTGCAAAATTCAATAAAACTAGATACAATATACTTAAGTTATGTGAAAAGAAGAAGCACTAGCTCTGAAAAAACCATACAAATTTTCGATCGTCGCTTCACATACGAAGGTTTGGTCAACCGGCTGCAACATAGTCTTTTATCCATCGATTTTTAAAGAAGATACCTTAAGCGAAGACGAAATTATGTACCTATTTAAACCTATATTTGCTACTCAAAAAAAAATTTAAATTTCGACTTTTCCTGAATTTTAAAATTAAAAATTTTAACAAAATATAGCGGAGAATAGTAAGATATTGGATTTTGAAGGTCTAATATCTTCCAGACATTAAGCTGAAGCTATAAAATGTTTGGATTTGTTATGTAGCTGCATATAACTGCTTTGCAGAATTTTAAAGATTAATACAACCAGATGTAACATACTTAAGTTATGTGAAAAAAATAAGCACTAGCTCTGAAAAAACCATACAAATTTTCGATCGTCGCTTCACATACGAAGGTTTCGTCAAACGGCTGCAACTTAGCCCTTTATTCATCGATTTTTTAAAAAGATACCTTAAGCGAAGACGAATTTATGTATATATTTAAACCTAGAACTGTTACTGAAGAAAAATTTAAATTTCGACTTTTCCTGAGTTTCCAAATAAAAATTTTAACAAAATATAGCATAGAATAGTAAGATATTGGATTTTGAAGGTCTAATATCTTCAAGCCGGTAAGCTGAAGCTATAAAATGTTTGGATCTGATATGTAGCTGCATATAACAGCTTTGCAGAATCTTAAAGGTTAATACAACCAGATGTAACATACTTAAGTTATGTGAAAAAAATAAGCACTTGCTCTGAAAAAACCATACAAATTTTCGTTCGTCGCTTCACATACGAAGGTTTGCTCAAACGGCTGCAACTTAGCCGTTTATCCATCGATTTTTAAAGAAAATAACTTACGCGAATAAAAATTTTTGTATCTATTGAAACCTAGATTTTTTACTCAAGACAATTTAAATTTCGACTTTTCCTGAGTTTTATAATAATAATTTTAACAAAATGTAGCGGAGAAAAGTATGAAATACGAATTCGAAATTCGAATATCTTCCAGACGGTAAGCTGAAGCTACAAAGTGTTTGGATCTGATAAATACCTTCATTTGACAACTTTTCAGAATTGTTAAGTTCAATACAACCAGATATAATATACTTATGTTATGTGAAAAAGAAGCACTAGCTCTGAAAAAACAATAAAAATGTTCGTTCGTCGCTTCATAACGGAGGTTTGGTCAAACGTCTGCAACTTAGTTGTTTATCCATCGATTTTTACAAAGGATACCTTAAACCAGGGGTGCCCAAAGCCAGCATACGAAAGAGCAATCACCAGCACTAACAAAGAAAAACGCTAATACCAATAGGCTAATAGGCTTTTGTATTTCAATTTGTGCACTGGAAGAAAAATGTTTTTCACTAATGTGAAAAATAAGGTTTACCAAATGATTTTGTATTTCAAATCAATTTTGTAGGATATATAATGCACTGCTGTTCGCAAAAATAGTTTTGGGCGAAAAAAAATGTACTCAAACATGCGCTATTAAACAATTTGCCGGCAAGTTGAACACAAAAAAGTTTTTTTTCAGTGCAAGCTCGAAGATAAGGCAGAAGCAAAATGAGTAAGAAAACAACAAAAGCATCGAAATTGTTGTTGGTCAGTTTGTGTTCGCGAGCAACGACGACCCACACAAGCAAACAAAAACGGTTTCGGTTCCACGCATAGCATACACACACATAATTTTTGCATGTGTTGGGTTTTTTTATTCTTGGTGCCGTTCATGTATACGTTCTGTGAGTTCCTATCCCAAGAGTAAAAACAAAAACAAAGCGAGCCCAAGAGCATAGGCCTGGGCACCCCTGATTTAAATCAATGGTAACTGATCCATCCTTTGCTCCTTTTCCAACATCCAGTACGACGATGTCTATCCAGAATTTGAAAAAATTGTCCGTCGTACTTGGTGTTGACTGTAATGTTGGAGGGTACCCGTGTGTTTTCCAAGGTTAGCAAAAGGTCAATGAAAAACAAAAATCACACTATGGAAACTTCTTCGGAGTTGGATTCCAAACCAATGTGGCATATGGGCGGACACTGAAGCAAGGTTGAGCGTTGGATTGGCAGATAATAAAGAGCTTACAAAAAAACACAAATTTTATTAGCCACATGTCAAGGTGGAGGGGTTATGTAATAGTTATTACCTTTCTGGCTCGAAACTGGGCTTAAATCGGAAGATAGATCCATCTGATTCATACACAAATCGATTGAGATCGCTTTATCATGTGCGCCAAGCCTCCTTGAGAAAATCACTGCATTAGACAAATGTAAGATTTTCACCTACTCGAGGTTAGTTACCTGATGGCGGGGTTATGTAACACTTTGGTCTGAATAGTTTCACTTATTTTTTTTTCTGTCTCGGTATGATTAACTACGGCCTTAATGAGGCTTGAAGCGATGCGCTGATTTTTATAGCGTTTTAGAGTTTACAAGAAAAAATTACACGTGTTCTGGTTGTCTTTCACTCATATATGTACAACTATGCAAAAAACTGGCCTTACAAAACTCATTGGCACAGATCGAATGTTCTAGGGCCTAAGCTTTGGTTTTGGCCTTACCTTCTCCACGCACGTTGCTAAAGCTCAAGGGCTAGAGCATCATCTAGAGCAGGGGTGCCCAGGCCTATGCTCTTGGGATCGCTTTGTTTTTGTTTTAACTCTTGGCATAGGAACTCACAGAACGTATACATGAACGGCACCAAGAATAAAAAAACCCAACACATGCAAAAATTATGTGTGTGTATGCTATGCGTGGAACCGAAACCGTTTTTGTTTGCTTGTGTGGGTCGTCGTTGCTCGCGAACGCAAACTGACCAACAACAATTTCCATGCTTTTGTTGTTGTCTTACTCATTTTGCTTCTGCCTTATCTTCGAGCTTGCACTGAAAAAAACGTTTTTGTGTGTTCAATCTGCCGGCAAAATGTTTAATAGCGCATGTTTGAGTACATTTTTTTTCTCTCAAAACTATTGTTGCGAACAGCAGTGCATTATATATCCTACAAAATTGATTTTGAATACAAAATTTAATCATTTAGTAAACCTTATTTTTCACATTAGTGAAAATGTATGTGTTCAGTCGGGGAATTATGTATAAGTAACACGATACATACATACATAACAATGTTGACATATTATGTAATACACATGACACTTTTACCAAAACAACAACTTCACCCGGGCAACAGGATGTATGACGACTCAGCATTATAGCTGAGTCAACAATAAACCGCCTCGGCAGCGAATTCTGCTGACAATGCGATCATTCCTCAGAGACCAACAACACTGGTGCAATTGCTGACCATCACAATTGCCCAATTTGCACACCAGCCAATAAAATCATATTAAATCAATATTAATTTCACATTAATTATTGTTTACCATTTTACCATATTCTTATTAAATCAGCACTTTTTGTACCTTTTGTTACCTATAAATAGAGTTAAGTTTTGTTGAATAAAATCAGTATCAGAAACAGTACCAAAGCTGCCTGTCACTCAATTCCCACTGCAATCATCATAGGCTGTCGCTGTGTCTTCAGACCCTCACTTGCACATTACGGGATACCATTTTCATCGCAATCATCAGAGGCTGTCGCCGTGTCTTCAGATCCTCAATTGCGCACCACAGGATACCCTCTCCGCAGTCCAACTGGTTCAAGTTCTAGTTGCGACGACCTAACTGTAGACGGTTTATGTACCGTATACAACCCAGCTTCATACACGCACACACACACATTAACATTTGATGACCCCGACCTCAGTCATCCTTTCCATCCTGTCACAAGGCGACAGAGAAAGGATTCGACGCAAACGGCACCAGCCCCATTCAACAACATTGATATCAATTATCAATTCAACAATTCTGACACATTCAGAGTACAGCCAACAGCAAGAAATCTATGTTCGATTGCTAACCAAGCGATCGACATTATCTGCTGTACGTGCGTTCCATCAACTGGAACCAGCAAAACCCCCTCCATCCAATAGGTGAAGTCTGCTTGTACTTCTTTGACCAACAACGGTTGCGATTCGGAGCGTAATCCAGCTGCAAAGCAAATAAAACACTCCCATCGGGTCAGAAGTACAAAGAGACGAATTGACAGAATGGATAATCCACAGGAGGAACAAGCTGCCGCCACAAAGGCATTCAATATGCAGCAGGAATTTGGCGACGAAATCTCGAAGTGCATTCGAAACTTCAAAAAAGATACTCAAGAAAGGAAGCAAAAAGCTTCATACTTTCAAGCCAAAATATTAGCATTCGAAAATGCATGGAATCGTTTCAACACAAACGACTCCACAATTCGAGAAGAAGATAAAACTGAAAAATACATAAAGTTCTCTATTGACCTACGTAACACATATGAAAAATGCGTTGCGATCTTTACTGAGAACCTGGACAAGCTGGAACAGGCATCACACAATCTTGGGGAAAGTCAGCCCATATCCAAGGAAAATGACCTCAATCAGCAGTCAAATGTAGATTACAGCAAATTGCCTTCGCTATGTCGCCGACAATAAGCCATAGTCGAAGCCATAAAACGCAATCTGAAACTATTTTCAGAGGCGGGAGGACGTTCCTCAAGTTATTTGATAAAATCACTATGGACTCAAGCACAAGAAGTCCACTTCAGCATTCATGAAGAATATGAGAACCCAGTAGCAGGAGTATACGACATAAAATCGTACCTATCACTAGAAAAAGACGTTCAAAGGGCATTGGCGAACCAAGCCACATCAAAAAATGATGACGCGCAACTTCCACGCATAACTATTCCAAAGTTTGATGGGGATATACTGAAATGGTCCCAGTTCTACAACTTGTTCTCATGTATGATTCATGAGACAAACATGCCCACAGTACGGAAGATGTGGTACCTTAAAACCACCGTTACTGGGGAGGCAGAAAGATTGATACGACATATCGATCTAAAAGAGGACAACTATCTTATAGCCTGGTACATTCTTGTTGAAACATACAACAATCCCAGAGATGTTGCAAATACGGTACTGAACCGTTTCCTCAATCATAGTACAATCAATGACGATCCCAAGTAATTGAAAGAGTTGTACATAACAACAACAGAGTCACTTGCATCCTTAAAAGGGCTCGGCATCAACATATCCACATGGGATCCAATATTGATTGCTATAATCAGAAACAAACTAGATGTCAAGCATAAAGCCTTGTATGAGCAATCATTGGGAAGCTCAAAAGATATACAGCCATTGGACACAATACTTCAGTTCCTAGAGCAGAGAATTCGAGTTCTAAAAAGTGGTCGGAAGCCACAAACATTGAAGAAAGAGCCAAAAGGCACGGCCTGCGCATCAGCAAACACTGGACATGCACAATCACCGTTATGTTCATTTTGCAAAAAGGCAAACCATCGGCTTTACGCATGCGAAGAGTTTCGCTCCAGATCTTCAGCAGAACGACTAAACTGGGTACAAAAGCAAAAAATGTGCGTTAATTGTTTTAGAACAAATCACAAAACAAACGCATGCCCAGGTCGAACCTGCCTCAAGTGCGACAAAAAACACAACACGATGCTGCATCTGGAGACAGCATCATTCGCATCCACAGAACCAAAGGCACCAATGGTTTGTGCAGCAAGTAACAATAGTTACAATCTACTGGCCACAGCAAGAGTGGCAGTAGAAGCAACCAACGGACAGGTTGCTAACTTCAGAGCATTGCTAGACTCGGGATCACAGAAAAATTTGATCTCTGAACGAATGGCATCAATGTTGTCGCTTAAACTTAATGTCGTGTTACATTGCTCATCGAAGGACCAGCAAAGACCAGCAGAGCACGAGTAAATGTGCTTATAAAATCCCTTCACAGCGGTTTTACGCAAAGAATTGAGGCGTTTGTATTGCCACAAATAATAGCAGATCAACCAGCTCAGGCACTCGATTCGGTGAACTTAAACATACCAACCAAGTTCCCACTGGCGGACCCGAACTTCCATTACCCAGGAGAAATCGACATGCTCATCGGAGCAGAACATTATTATTCCCTGCTCCTCCCAAATCAACATCACCTTAAGATAGGAGGCCCTTTGATGCAAAATACGAAATTGGGATGGATTATAGCAGGAAAAATTAAGTCTGTCTACAGTTCTTCGCACATTTGTGCAACGGGAATAAATGAACTCATGGAACGATTTTGGGCTCTGGATAGCCTTGAGACAGACGAAAAACCACGCACACCGCTCGAGACACAATGCGAAGCTCATTTCTTAGATAACTTACAAACTGCAGCTGATGGCCGGCTTATAGTGAAACTCCCATTTTCCGAACACTCTTCAGCCCTGGGGGGGTCTTTGGAAATTGCAACTAAAAGATTTCTGGCACTAGAGCGACGGACTTCACCAGACACTTGGAAGAGCTATGTGGAGTTCATGAACGAATATGAAGATCTAGGACACATGAAGATGGTCCCAGCATCATACATCCCGGAAAGGCATTACTTCATACCACATCACTGTGTGCTCAAACCCGAAAGTACCACAACAAAGCTGCGAGTGGTATTTGATGCATCATGCAAATCAGCAAGCGGAAAGTCATTGAACGACATTCTACATGCCACAGTTCAGAGTGAACTTCTGTCCATTCTATTACGATTTCGGACTCATAAATACGTATTCACAGCGGACATAGAAAAAATGTACCGACAAGTGTGGATAAATCCGGAGGATCAATTCCATCAGATGATCGTCTGGAGAAACAATCCGTCTGAGGACATCAAGTACTATCGGCTAAAAACTGTCACGTACGGGACAACAGCTGCTCCGTTTCTCGCAACCAAATGTCTGGATCACTTGGCAATACAAAACAAGGACAGACTACCAGTAGGATCATCAACATTAAAGAATGATTTCTACGTCGACGATTGTCTTACTGGAGCAAACACGATTCCAGAAGCGATCCAAGTGCAACAAGAACTCACAAGGATATTGTCACCTCGCGGATTTAAACTCCGCAAATGGTGCTCCAACAATGAGCAACTTCTTCAAGGAATCCCCAAAGAGGACATTGTAAGCGATGTCAAACTGGGAGAGACACTAGATCACTACAGCGTGAAAACTCTAGGTCTTATCTGGATGCCAAAGAAGGATCAACTACGCGGAAGAACCCATAAAAGCCAAGCTGCACGCATCACAAAACGTGTGGTATGCTCCAAGCTAGCCCAAGTCTTTGACCCATTAGGACTTTTTGCACCGGTGGTGGTCAAGGCCAAGATCTTCATGCAACAACTTTGGGAGTTAAACCTGGACTGGGATGACGAATTACCAATACAGCTCCAACACGAATGGAAAGACTACCGTGAAGACCTACAAGCATTGAACGAGATGCAGATTCCCCGGCATATCTATGACGGCAAGGTTCCAGTTACCCAAGAACTACACACCTTTGTAGACGCATCAGAAAGAGCTTATGGCGCATCAATATACGCACGCGCGACATACAAAAACAACCAAGCAATCAATACCACGGTTAGAACTTTGCGCTGCAGTCCTTGGTGCCGAACTCACACACCGAGTCCGAACGGATCTTCATATGGACATCAACACGGTTTCAGGATGTTTTTGGACTGACTCCACCATTGTGCTATCCTGGATAAACGCACCGGCATCGACATACCATACGTTTGTAGCAAATCGAATAGCCAAAATACAGGCATTGTCTAACCAACTACAATGGCGTCACGTTTCATCGACCAACAACTCAGCCGATGTACTGTCGAGAGGAATTGCAGCAAGCAGATTAGCAGATCACAATCTGTGGATATACGGACCGCTATTCCTCCACGGATCCCGAGACAAATGTCCGACAGCAACAGTCAGTGAGCCTACTAATCTCGAGAGAAATTCGAAGCATGTCAGCTTGCCAATCACACCCAGCGCACTTGGAGAAGAACTATACACATGCAGACATAGCAACTCATTTTACAAGCTTCAACGCATTGTAGCATACATGTTACGCTTTTGCTACAAAACCAATAGAGCGGCTACAACGACACTCTGCACAGGAGAACTGAATAGTGCTCGCGCTAAAATCTTGCGAACTATCCAACAAGTCGAGTTTACCGCAGACTTAAGGCAGCTACAGCGCTATAAGATTGTGGACAAAAAAAGCTCGATCATATCGTTATCTCCCATACTAGGAGAAGATGGGCTCATCCGAGTTGGCGGTAGACTAGAAGAAGCTCTACTTCCGTACAACGCTAAACATCAAATTCTACTGCCATACAATGATCCTATAGAAAAAATGATTATGCGAGAACTCCATGAGGAGAACATGCATTGCGGTGCCCAAGCCCTAAGGGCAATAGCAAGACAACAGTATTGGATCATCAACGACAAAACGATGGCTAGAAACATCATTCACAGCTGTGTTAGATGCACCAGAGCCAGACCAAAGCTAATGAATCAGATTATGGGCAATCTTCCAGCACAAAGAGTCACACAAGCACGCCCATTTCTTAATGCAGGCGTTGACTACTGTGAACCGATTGCGATCCACCATAAGATCCGAGGAAAAAGGCCAGACAAGGCATACATCGCCGTGTTCTGCTGCTTTTCCACAAAGGCAGTGCACCTAGAATTGGTGAGCGACCTAACCACAGATGCATTCTTGGCAGCTCTCCGTCGATTCTTAAGCAGGCGTGGGAAATGCCAGACTATTCATTGCGATAATGCAACCAACTTCATAGGTGCAAATAATCAACTAAAGGAATTAAAAGAAGCCATCTTCAGCGAAAAGGCACATGATCTAATAACGAATCACTGCAACAAAAGACAAGTGGACTTCAAATTCATTCCTCCCCGGGCCCCATCGTTTGGAGGGCTTTGGGAAGCTGCGGTTAAATCAGCAAAAAAGCTCCTGATCACAACCACAAACACAGCATCCTTGACATTTGAGGAACTAAACACAGTAATAATTGAAATTGAAGCAATTCTCAATTCTCGACCCATTACTCCAATGTCAAACGATCCAACTGACATAACAGCGCTCACCCCAGGACACTTTTTGATTGCTGAACCATTGACAACCCCACCGGACGTCAACACTGAGCATCAAGAAAAAACACTGGTAAAGCGCTGGGAATTGGTATCACGCTTAAAACATTCATTCTGGAAACAATGGTCTATGGAATACCTCCAAGAACTACAAACACGGCACAAGTGGAAAACCGCTTCACCAAACGTGCCCGAAGGACTACTTGTTTTGGTGAAGGAAGACAACCTTCCAGTAATGAAGTGGCCAATGGGTCGCATCATTAAGACCTATCCTGGCCAAGACAACCACGTCCGAGTGGTTGATGTTAAAACAGCATCAGGGGTATACAAGCGCTCCATCACTCGTCTAGCACCGTTATTTCCAGAAGACGTGGCGATCAAACGCTCCATTACCGTCACCAACGACATGGCAAGGCCTGATGAGCCACCACCACAGCGCAAAAAGGCAGTTGCACCTTCAATAATATCAACATTGCTAGTGATGCTTCTCATGCTACCATTAGCGCTGTCACAGTCAATAAATGTGACACATTTCGCGACCAAACCTGGAATATTCTATGAGAAAATTGGAACCTCAAGAATGACAACGTCTGAATGGACCATGATCATATACTATGACTTGGATCCATATTGGAAAGATATGCAAGTAATGTCCACCGGAATGTCCGAACTAAGACACATGTGCCCGGAACTAAAAAATGTTCCAGCGTGCAACTCCATATTTCAACATTTTCAACATTTGTACAATGAGCTACAAACAGGAAATATGTTAATGAAAACCTCTCGGACGCCGATCACCGCTTGATATAGTAGGAAACGTGGCAAACAATTTGTTCGGTGTTCTTGACTCAAAATAAGCTGAGAAAATGGCCGAAGTAATCGAAAAGGTAAAAACAAACGAAGACTTTCTACTACATCTACTGCGAAACCAAACCTCGATTGTCGACTCCACAATCAATGTTGTCAGGAAAGATAAGTCAGCAACGGACAATCGCCTGAAGGTGTTGGAACGGCAAGTGGCTACCATCAACAGAGAAAGAGGAACATATCACGGCGATCATCTCACTCAGGCATACCTAGGACTCACAGCACAATTAACTCTGTTGACAACGAGTCTTCAACGTATGCAGTCCGATATAGCTGATGTACTAATCGGTATTCACCATCGGACAATAAGTCCTACGCTAGTTTCTCCTGAAAAATTAAGAGATCAACTAGACCAAATACGGGATCATTTGCCACCCGATCAAATGCTGCCGGTTACAACAAAAAATGTCATTCATCTATACAGAATCATGCGGGCCGAAGGAACACCAACTGCAAACCACGTCATATTCAAGGTAACGCTACCTCTAGTTTCAACAGCTCAGCTTGAAACTTTCAGCATCATCCCAATTCCTACCTGGGACTCAACAAGTTGGAGCTTGTTCGATCTCAAAACAACTGTTATTACAGTAAACACACATCGAGATCAGTTCATGGGTTTTACTCCAGAGGAATTTCGACGCTGCTTCAGACTGCCCAACGAAGAATTCATCTGTTTTGATCATCAAACGGTCTTAAACGTTGATAATCGCTGCGAGTTCCAGTTGTTTAACAACAAAACAACAACATTATGTCACGTCATTCATTCAAAGGCGGACATGTTGTGGACAAGAACTCAGCAACCGAACAAATGGATCTTTGCAACACACTCTACAATGAGACTCCAAGCAGTCTGCAACGGATATCCATCAACCATACAGTTGGAAGGAACTGGCTTACTTTCGCTATCTCCTGGATGTACTGCTCGCAACACAGAAATAAGCATCAGCACCTTCAGCACTACAAACAGCGAGGTAAAGTCAATCTACACTCGATTTGGAGACATAAGTTCAGGGGTGACATCTCCTTCACCACCAATGGTACACCAGCTGAACCAGACTTTAGACTATCTTCAAGAACTTGATGATCTACGCCAGCAACTAGCAGCAATCAATCAGCACGAGCTGCCACACCATATCACCGCAGTGCAGCACCACCAAATTGCTGCCTATGCTGCCCTAGCCATGTCAATTCTATTGATTATTGGCTACATTTTCCGGAAAAAGTATCGATCATGGAAGCCCCGGACATCAACCCAAGAACAGCGTGGATCTTCAGCTCCTACCCCAAGGTCCCGCCAATTTTCCATCAACTTAGGCGATGGTTGAACACCAGTTCAACGGCCGGGAGAATGTTCAGTCGGGGAATTATGCATAAGTAACACGATACATACATACATAACAATGTTGACATATTATGTAATACACATGACACTTTTACCAAAACAACAACTTCACCCGGGCAACAGGAAGTATGACGACTCAGCATTATAGCTGAGTCAACAATTAACCGCCTCGGCAGCGAATTCTGCTGACAATGCGATCATTCCTCAGAGACCAACAACACTGGTGCAATTGCTGACCATCACAATTGCCCAATTTGCACACCAGCCAATAAAATCATATTAAATCAATATTAATTTCACATTAATTATTGTTTACCATTTTACCATATTCTTATTAAATCAGCACTTTTTGTACCTTTTGTTACCTATAAATAGAGTTAAGTTTTGTTGAATAAAATCAGTATCAGAAACAGTACCAAAGCTGCCTGTCACTCAATTCCCACTGCAATCATCATAGGCTGTCGCTGTGTCTTCAGACCCTCACTTGCACATTACGGGATACCATTTCCATCGCAATCATCAGAGGCTGTCGCCGTGTCTTCAGATCCTCAATTGCGCACCACAGGATACCCTCTCCGCAGTCCAACTGGTTCAAGTTCTAGTTGCGACGACCTAACTGTAGACGGTTTATGTACCGTATACAACCCAGCTTCATACACGCACACACACACATTAACAGTATGCAAATTTTATTCTTCCAGTGCACAACTTAAAATACAAAAAATCGTTCGCCTCTTGGTATTAGTGTTTTTCTTTGTAAGTGTTGGTGATTGCTCTTCCGTATGCTGGCTTTGGGCACCCCTGATCTAGAGCATTAAAGCTCGCTCTCACGGCAAAAGCTTTCTAGTTCTCTCCTCCTACCTTCCTACTGCATGCAGATCAGCTGCAACTACAGCTCGGTGCACGTAAATAGGTCCAAAAATGATGAAAAATTATGGGCCGTCAAGGCACAGGTTATTTTTAAACTGTTCTACTGGATCAAAATAAGCTGGAAAACGGTCATCTTTAAGTTACGCATTTCTGCAGGTCTTTAGCATGGAACTTTCCTATCAGTTGACCATCTTCTTCTAATTCATAACAATGGTTACCAAACCTTCGAAGTACAGTTGCCTTCACAAATTTAGGAGCTAATTTTGCATTAAGTGCCTTGATTTTATTACTTTGAGTGAAGTTTCTCCTAAGGACATGTTCACCTGGTTCAAATTTAATATACGTTCTTTTATTTGCGTGATATGCCCTACCTATGTTTTCCATTATTTTGGTTCTAAAAATTTGCAGTTTGTCTGTAGTCAAGATATTCTCGCCCTCTTTTAGCATTCATATTCTCCTCAGCAGCTCATAATTGTCTGCTTGCGTTATCATATGATTACCAAACAAAGCAAAATATGGTGAAAATCCAATTGCGGTATGATGCGAAGATCTCAATGCGAACGATATTTCACCGAGTTTATCATCCCATAAACGTTGGTCTTTCCCTAGATAAGCCGTAATACCAGATATTATTGATCTATTAAGACGCTGTGATGCATTAGACTGTGGGTTATAAATTGCGGTAAAAATATGCTTTATTCCATACTTTTGCAAGAATGTCTGAAACATATTCGACTTAAGCTGGCTCCCGTTATCTGTAACTATAAATTCTGGTATACCGAATACATGGAATACATTTTTTTTTAAGAATTCTATAGTCAGATCCGTGGTAAATTTCCTCAATGGCTTCAAAAATGAAACTTTGTTAGATGATCCAAAACAACAAATACACCTATGTTTCCTGCTTCCATCTAGGATAGGGTCCTATAAAATCCATAAATAGCCGTTGGAATGGTCGTTCATAGACTACTGGATTTTCCATTGGAGGTTTAAGAGTTATGTTTGGAGCTTTCACTTGCTTACAAATTTCGCATCTCGAAACAAAATATTTGACGTCTTTGACCATACTTGGCCAAAATAGGTTTTCGACGAAGATTTTCCAATGTTTTTCCGATGCCGTGTGCATTACACAAAACAGACTGTGTCAATTCTGATGGTACCCAAAGTTTCCAGCAGTTTGACTCTGACACTGGATCGTCTTGATAAAACTTGATAAAATATACCTATCTACAACTCGCAAACCCGCCAAACGACTTTGGTTTTCGGTGATGGTTTCCTTTAATTTTGAATAGCTGTGGGAATGGAAGTGAAGCGACTGTAAGTCAACATCTGGCAACAAAACTTATACTTCGCTTACTTCTTCGGTCGGTAGTCTCGAAAGAGCGTCTGGAACAATGTTCAAGCTTCCTTTCCTGTGTTCAATTTCAAAGTTAAAGTTCTGTAATTTTAATGCCCATATAGCTAATCTGCCATTCAGATCTGCCTGGCTCATTAGCCATTTTAAGCTTGCATGGTCTGTTTTAATTTTGAACTCAAGGCCCTCTACATATTCTCTACATTTCTCAATACTCAATACCTCAGCTAAGCACTCTAATTCAGTTACACAGTATTTCTGTTGGGCTTGATTAAGCTTGTAAGAAAAATATGCAATTGGCCTTTCTATGCCATCTTCGTCCACCTGAGCTAGAACTCCACCGTCTCCTATATTGGATGCATCGCATTGAATTATAAAAGGTTTCTCGAATGTTAAGGTTAATCGATGTTTTACCTCTTCAAAGGCTTGTTGAGCGTCCTCAGTCCATTTAAAAGACTAGGCCTTCTTGGTCAGATCTGTCAGCGGTGCTGTCAGGGATGCATAGTTTTCTATAAATCTGCGATACCAACCCGCACAACCTAAAAACTTACGAAGTTTTTTAACTGACCGAGGTGGAACCAAATTTCTCATGGAGACCTTTTCTGAATCTACCTTAATGCAACCTTTACCTATCACATTACCAAGATACCGAACTTCTGGAACACACCAGCGACATTTGTATAAGTTCAACGTCAGACCTGCACTTCTCAAGACAGTGGCCATTTCTGTTAATAGTCTCATGTGATATTCAAACGTTTCACTAACTAGCAACAGATCATCCAGATACACAAAGTCTCTATTTTTAAAATGGGTTGGAATAATTATGTCCATTAATTAACACATTGTTTGCGCCGCGTCCGTCAATCCAAAAGGCATGACTCGGAATCTGTACAAGGGAAGATTTGGTACAGTGAAGGCAGTTAGATCTCTACAAGATTCCTTCAGATTTATTTTCCAAAAGGCGTGCTTTAGATCTAGGGATGAGATAAATTCCGCTTTCGGTCGTGATAAAATACCAATTATCTTGGGCTGTGTATAAGCATCCTTTATCGTTACCAAGTTTACCTTCCGTGAATCTAAACACATACGAAATTTGCTACCCTGTTGTACTACTGAAACTGGGCTACTCCAAGAACAAGTTGGCGGAGCTACTTCAATTACGCCTAAACTCAGCATGTTATCAATTTCTTCATGAATACGTTTTTCAAACGCCGGGGATACTGAGACTCAGTATCTTATCGGCTTTGCCGATGGAATCAGTTCAATCGAACATAGACGTTTTCCCCAAGCCTTCCTTATTAAAATCTGGAAACAAAGCTACAACCTTTTCCATACAATGTTGTTGTTTTGCATTTAATAATCCTGGTAAATCAATCTCATTTATTGACAACGTTTTCACTAGCTTCTCCATCAGGCCAAAAGTATTCCAAAAATTCATTCCTAGATATAGGTTTTGTTTCAAATCTGGAATAATATATAGGGTTAATAATCTGGGTTAATAACCAAGAATGTTGTATTTTTGTCCTCCAGCAGTTTCAACTTGCGACTTGCTTGCAATATAGGGCATATTCTTGCTTATAAATTCCTTTGCGGCTTCCCCAGTGAGGCATGAAACTAACGCACCGGAATCTAATAATCCTCCATAGGTTTTACCAAAGATACTTATTTCAATAAATGGTCAAATATATCTTTTCATATCAACAATTGAATCTAGACTTAACGATATACCCCTCATTCTATCCTTAACTTTTCTTATAAAGTTACGGAGACAAACGGTATTTCTTTTCGTTCTGATACAACTGGTGTTTTTTACTGAATCTATCTTGCTACCAAATATTTTCTTTCTTATCTATTCATAGTTTCGAAGTCTTACATGATTCGGGACTATTTGATATGAGTTACGTTGAATATTTTTAGAATTTAAATACTTAGGAACTATACCGACTTTTTGAGAATACGAATATGGATGCTCTTTATTTACTGTTGAGGATTTGAGCGGTAACTGCTGTTTTTGTTGCCGCTCAACCGTCGGTTTTCCTGACAGGTTTCGCAATTTGGTCTTATTATGTTTAAAGCTCCACAACCTAAGCAAAATATATTCTTGTCCGATTTGCAATCGGCATGTTTATGGCCAAACCTATGACAATTCCAACATTGCATTTCTTTCTTCTCCTCTAGTGCTCTAGCTCTTTTCAGTTTACAAATCTCTTGTTCTTCTAGATCTGAACATTCCTTGTCATAATCCGATTCGTTTATTTGCTTTCGAGTGTTTGTTTTCAAGTTAGAGGTATTATACTCCTCACTAAAAGCTCCACGTCTAAGAACTAATTTTCCCAACTGGCTAACCGAATTGATTTCTATATAGAACAACTCTTTTCTCATAAACGGTCTCAGATTTCGTTTCAATATTGACACTAGCTGACTCTCGCTAATTGGGTATTGCAAGCGATCTACTAGGTGCATAGCTCCATTATGAAATTCATCATAGCTTTCATTGATTTACTGCTTGTGATCTCTTATCAACTCTTTGACGTCATCGTCTGATAGCCGTTCAAGAAAGTAGGAATTCAGCGACTTGCAAAGATCAGACCAGCTTACTCTGTCGACAGTGCGTCTGTACCTCCAGAAACATTCACTTTCTCTGTTACTGAAGAGAATAGGGATGTGCTCAAACAATAATTGAAAGTTTCCTTGTAGGCTATCCTTTGTTAAAGCTGTAATCATGTATATGAATTTTCCTACTGGCATGCCAATGCGTGAACCAATTTACTGCACTTTCCAGCTACTAATCAAATTTGCTACTTTCCCAACATCACGACTTAGATTAAAATTACTACTCAAGTAGATTGTTATTATTCCTATATTCATTGGGCATGAAAGCGGATGCATCTCTATCTAGACTAAATAATGAAGCTCTATTAGTTCTTATTCCCCAATCAGGTTCGTTTTTATGGCCGTTATCATCTGCATCGGTATCGAAATTAGGTACGGCATCATTTCTACCTGACCTGTCTGTTGTTAGTTTAGAAATCTGACGGGTTAGCTCCGAGATCATGGACTGCATTTCACTAATTTGCGAAGTTGTTCGGTGATCTACCTGTGATAATATTCGCTGCTATAACAAACCTACATCTTGGCATGGGTTATCCACGGAAGCAAAATTAGACAATACGTTGCTGTTATCATTGAGGTCTACGATCCCATTAGATTTCTGTGACTTTTTCATTTTCTTCTTCTGACTATTCGTCAACAAAATCCTCTCCACATTGTTTGTTTCTGGGTTTAGATTGTGGTCTGCACTATTTTCGGAAAGAACATCTATTTCTTGTAATATTGTTTTTAAATATCGGACAAGATCTTGACTTATCGAGCCAATTCAATATAAACGTCCTATGGAAAATATGTTTGCAACGTGTTATGAGTTTTAAATCCAAAGAAATCATTGGGTTTGAACAAGCTTTGCAAACTTGCTCGTTATTTGTGGAAGTAGTCATATCAAAACTACGTCTTACTGCCATGGTGCACAAAAACAATCTCTAACAATTTCAACGAATAAATGCTCAAAAAAACTTTACTCAAAAAAAATAATAACCATCAATCGCTAAGGGTATTAAGATCTAGAACATGTAAAGATTGCGCCAATACATACAACCCTCCGACTTGTTTCCAAAAGATATTATTAGAAAATATTATTGTCTCCAACAGGAACTGAAGCTCCAGAAGATATATACCAATGGTTCCAGGCAGTAAGATTTAATGACTAGCATTGTTAACCGTGAGGATTTCCACAGATATTGGTACAATTTTCTTCCACCTAGTTACTGGCACGCATATAGACTTGTTGTTCCCTAATCGTTTCGGACAGAATAGGCTGTGACCATTGCAGTTTTCCAGAAAAGAAAGAACGCAACAAAATTCTACTTGCTGACAATCAATGGGACACAAAATTATACTTATCGTAGTAACTGTGTTGTGTGCTCCAAGTTAGGCACCACTTTTTTAGTGTGTCCTGGTGTTCTGGTGTGGCGATTGCTATAACACATACCACAAACTAGTCAACGTTTCTAAGATCATTGTTAGCACAGGGGGAATCTTTCGGCTAGGGCTAGTCGGATGGGTGGGATCTTTCTGTTGTCCTAGTTACCACATACAAGAAGAAGTCGTGCTAACCTGGCCGTTAGGTGTTCCATTGTAAGTCGAATTGTTGTATGCACCGCCGCTCGGAGTCAGATGTTGCAACTGCAATTTACCCGCCCAACCATGTCAACACTGATCTTTTCTTTCCGTGTTAACCCTTATTCTTTACACGTTCCTCTCCCAATACCCTATTTCTCTTTTTACTTTATTCTATATCCATTCTCAACAATACTTTAATATATTTTCCATTCGAAAGACATGTTTCCAAGGCTCAACAAAAGACAGGGGAATATAAATTCTTATGGTATTTATTACATTATTCAAGGCTGGAGTTGTTGGTATATTGATTACAATAGATGGGTGGGTTATATAATTACAATGTATGTTTTTGACAAAATTGTCCGTCGTACTTGGTGTTGACTGTAATGGTGGAGGGTACCCGTGTGTTTTCCAAGGTTAGAAAAAGGTCAATGAAAAATCACACTATGGAAACTACTTCGGAGTTGGATTCCAAACCAATGTGGCATATGGGCGGACACTAAAGCAAGGCCGAGCGTTGGATTGGCAGATAATAAAGAGCCTTTTTGGCTCGAAACTGGGCTTAAAACGGAAGATAGATCCATCTGATTCATACAAAAATCGATTTAGATCGCTCTATCATGTGCACCATGCCCCCTTGAGAAAATCACTGCATTAGACAATTGTAAGATTTTCACCTACTCGAGGTTAGTTACCTGATGGCGGGGTTATGTAGCACTCTGGTCTGAATAGTTTCACTTATTTTTTTTTCTCTCTCGGTATGATTAACTCTTACCTTAATGAGGCTTGAAGCGTTGCGCTGATCTTTATAGCGTTTTAGAGTTTACAAGAAAAAATTACACGTGTCTTGTTTTTCTTTCACTCTTATATGTACAACTATGCAAAAAAACTGCCCTTACAAAACTCATTGGCACAGATCGAATGTTCTAGGGCCTAAGCTTTAGTTTTGGCTTTACCTTCTCCACGTACGTTGCTAAAGCTCAAGGGCTAGATCATCATCTAGAGCATTAAAGCTCGCTCTCACGACAAAAGCTTTCTAGCTCCCTCATCCTACCTTCCTACTGCATGCACATCAGCTGCAGCTACAGCTCGGTGCACGTAAATAGGTCCAAAAAAGATGAAAAAATATGGGCCGTCACAAAGTTCTATACAACCAGATGTAATATACTTAGGTTAAGTTAGCCCGGACGTCCCTCAGCGGGGACTTTCATAGGCCAATATGGCCCTTAGTGATCCGGATGTAAATGGACCTTTAGGGGGGTATTGGTGAGGTTTGGAAGTCCTCGAGTATCGAGGTGTGTTTAGCAAAGGTAAGTTATTCCCTTGGCGTCCTCTTGGAAGCATCTTCCAGTGGTGCCATCTCCGGTGTGCCTAGGAATCTTTCCCTTGCCCGTGAGAGAGCCGGGTAGTTGCAGATGAGATGTTCCAGGGTTTCGATAGCTCCGGGTTCATCACATTTCCTACGGCTGTCTATGTTGGTGATGCCTAGCTTGGCTGCATGCGCCGCAGCCAGACAGTGACCTGTGAGTATTCCTACAAGCAGTCTACAGTCTTACCATGGAAGATGGAGTAAATAGTGAGCTAGTTTTCCATTGCGCTCTTTGCCCATGGTTCTCGAGGTTCTGCAGGTGGTTGTGTTCCTCCATCTGTTCTCGGTTTGTAGGGCGGTCTGCTTCTCTAGATCGCTTTGTAACGTTCTAAGGGAGATTTTTGGTTCACGTTTTTGGTTCTTTCGTTCGCCAGCTCGACGCCTTCCTTAGCCAGAACGTCCGCAGCCTCGTTTCTTTCGATGCCCTTGTGGCTGGGAACCCAGTAGATTCGAGCTGACTTAGTCGTGCATAGTGAGTCTAGCGCCTCCCTGCTTACCAGGACACTTCTGAAACTAACTGCGAACGACTGCATGGACTTTATCGCCGCTTGGCTATCAACGAATATATTCACCACGTTGTGTGGTCGCTCTGTGAGCTGAGCGACCTCTGCTGCCTTCTTGATGGCAAAAACTTCCACCTGGAGTATGCTGCATCGGTCCGATAGCTTATATGACACCCTTATTTCGGGGTTTGTGCAATATAAACCCGCTCCTACTCCTCCGTTCATCTTGGAGCCGTCAGTATATATATTGAGATGTTGAGTCTGGTCCCGTCCTCTTTTCCAGTCTTCGGGTCCCAAAAATGTGTTGGTTTTGACCTCTAGGCAAGTTTGGGGGGTCATGTAGTCTGTATGACTGGTCATGTTCCTCCCAATTGAACTGTGCCCGTATCCTTAGGGTGACATGTTCCCCGATGCAATTAGTCGCTGTACTGCTTTGCCTGCAGTCAGCCGAGCGTGGATATCGAGGGGATCGATTCCGAGTATGGTTTCGAGTGCTATAGTTGGGGTTGACCTCAACGCCCCTGTGATACATAGCAGAGCCTGTCGCTGGGTCCTTTCCATACGCTTGTGGTACGTCTTCTTTTCAGTTCCTTGCCACCACACTAGGTCTCCATACAGCAGAGTTGGTCGCACCACCGAGATGTAGATCCAATGCATTAGGGTGGGTGACAGGCCCCATGTGCTGCTAAGCATCTTCTAGGATGTATAAAGCGCAATGGTGGCCTTCTTCACCCTTTCCATTACATTGGGTTTCCATGCTAGCTTGCTATCCAGTACTGTTTCGAGGTATTTGACCAGTGTTTTCGGGGTTAGCCTTGTTTGGTTGATTTTTGAGGGATCCATGCCGGTACCTTGTACCTCTTTGTAAAGAGGATGAGGTCCGTCTTATCCGCGTCGATATCGAGTCCTACTTTGTCCGCTCACTCGCATATCTCCCTGAGTGTTAGTTTTATTATAGAGCTGAGGGTCGATGGACATACACCCGTAATAATTATTCTATGTCGTCTGCATAAGCTGTTATTTTTGGTGCCTTTCTCTCGAATCGCTTGATGTGGTCGTCGACCACCAGATTCCAGGATTCCAGGGCGACAGGACTCCACCCTGAGGTGTGCCTCTGTGCGCTCCCTTTACCGTGGAAGCGGTGCCCCACTCAGATTGCACCCGTCTACAACTCAGGAGGTTCTTTATCCATAGGTTGATTGCTTGGTGTGTGTGGGTCGCTTCAAGGCGATCCATTATTGTGTTCGTGGCTACGTTGTTAAATGCTCCGGATATATCTACGAATACTCCCAGTGCATACTTTTTATTGTTGAGAGCTTTCTCGATGGTAGCATCTAGCGAATGTAGAGCTGTCTCCACCGATTTCCTTTGGTATAAGCATGCTGGTCGGTCGACATCAGTCTTCCCACCTCCTTCCTGATGTGTCCATCCAGCAGCATTTCCAGTGTTTTTAGCATAAAAGAGCTTAGATTTATCGATCTGTAGTCCTTGGGACTAAGATTTCTGCACTCTCCTGCCTTTAGAAGGAAGAAAATTCTAGCTGTTCTCCATTGGATAGGGATATAGCCTATGCTTAGACATGACTAGTCTATTCCGAAAAGCAATGAGACGATCGTCGCTTTTGTCGTTTTCAACATGGCTGGGAATATTCCGTCCAGTCCAGGGGCTTTGATGCCCGCAAAGGAGTCTATGGCCCATTGGATCTTCTTGTGGGTTACTAGATCTGTCGGGGGTGTTTGTTCCTCGGTTGCTAGGTCCTGATGCGTTTCAGCATCAGTGACCTCGGTGCATCCCGGGAAGTGGGCCTCCACTAATGCTGTCAGAGCCTCTTCGCTGTCTTCTGACCACTGTCCGTTATTTAATTTTAGCTGACTCTGAATTTTGGGCTGCTTCGAGAGCAGCTTCCTGAGTCTTGCTGTTTCAGGCACTTTCTCGATGTTCGAGCAGAAGTTCCTCCACGAGCTACATTGTGCCTTGCGTATTTCCTTCTTGTAGTCTCTGAGTAGTGTTTTGTATTCCTCGTTGATGATCTCCTCATTCGCTACTCTGGCAAGCTTGAAGAAATCCCTGAGGTTATTTCTCTTGAGAGAGAGGTCCCAGTTCCACCATAGTGTTTTGGTCCTCTTTCTTGTTCTTGATGGCGGGCATGCTCCTTGATAAGCAGCCAGTAGTTCCTTGGAGAGGGTCTCTAAAGACTTCCCTCTTTCTTCCCCGGATTTCACTAAGCCCGGATTCGCGAGCTTCGAGGTAACGGTCTTTCTAAACTTCTCCCAGTTTTTGTTCCGGGGGTTCCTGAAGACTGTCACCTTCGGAGTGTATTTGAATTCGAACTTAAATTGAATGTACCTATGGTCCGAGAAGGATGGTCTTTCGAGGACTCTCTATCCAGATACCAAGGTACTCCTTCCCGTTACGAGGGTTAGATCTAGCACGTTGGACGAGGTGGGACCTACGTATGTGTATTCCTCTCCCACGTTTGCTACATCTATGTTAGTTGATAGTATAAGGTCTAGGAGTGTCTCACCTCGTTCGTCTATATCGGGGCTTCCCCACACACTGTGGTGGGCATTGGCGTCCGTACCAATGATGAGTTGTTGGTCTTTGGAGTCGGCTTCTTCCACCAGACTCCTGTGCCATGTAGCAGGAGGCTACCAGAAGGCGCTTCTCCTCCTCTCCTAATGAGACATAAGGTAAGCGTGGATTCCCTTTCGTACTAGTACGACGGTTCTATTCCTGCTTACCGATGTTGGGTAGAATGAGTTGTAGCTTGCGAACTTTAATCCGGCCACTGTATTGCCTGACACAATCCAGGGCTCCTGGACCAAAGCTACGTCAGAGGGCCCTTGCTCCATAGCCTCCACGATGGTGTCCAGACCAAGGTACTTATCCACCTCGCCTGCCTGCAGGGTGTGTGTGTCTGTGTCTTCGGGGTGGCGCTTCTTGAGGCGCAGGTACACACTGCCCATGCCCCACGCCATTTTCCCGTATCTGGGGTAGAGGATGTCCTCTGCGTCTTTGCTGATCTGGAGGATCACATGCTGGCCCCCCTCGTTGGGTATTCAGGCTTCTGCCGCTGAAGGAGCTTCAGCACGCGGTCTCCTGGGATGGCGATGGGGAAGAGTACCGTCGCCTTTGGTGTGGACGGGATTAGCTCCCTGTCCACCACCGCGAGCTTGGCCCCCTCCCACAACGCCTCCAATTGGCAGACCGTCTGCGTCAGCCACCTCAGCGTCGGGTCGTCATTGCATTTCAGGATTTTTACCCCATTCAGCCATCCAGCGCCATCAAAAGTGGGCATGGGCACTGTGGGGTCTTCCTCCATCCGTGAAAGCAGGAAGTCGACGAGCCGCGCGTGGACCAGTTTCCACTGCGCCGCCGTCATCTTCCCGTTCTCATCACGTCTGTCGATGAGAGCTACGATCAGGTGTCTCTTGGACACATCGCTGACCTTTGAAGCATTGACAGACCTCTGCTTCGCCGTTTTCGGTGGTGGTGGGGTGGTTCCGCTCTCTTGGGCCCGCGCTGCCGCTTGCCTGCCGGGGTGGCGGTGTTGTCGGTCGAGCGCTGCCTCTTGGTAGCTAGCAACTCCTCTACCTTATTTGCGTGTTCACTAGTGGAAGCCTTCATTTGAGGCAACCGTGCGTAGTATCTACGGCCCTCTTCCACCTTTAGCTCGGCCCAAGCTAGCTTGGATTTCTCCTCCGGGGAGATATCTGCCTTGCCTTGTAGCCTGCTAAAAATCTTCAGGGCCGCCTTATACTGAGCTTTTGCCCTCATCCCCTCCCTCGAACGCTTCGGCCCTTCCCTGCGCGGGGAGCTGGAACCTGGTTCAGGCGAGCGGAGAAGGCATTCCTCTTCAGTTTTGCTGATGGACAGCACGCTCTCCAGGTCCGAGTCTGTCTCGACTACGGCACCTGCGCGGCTCATCCTACAGCGAGTTTTTCCGGTAGTAGTATTACAACTAACGTGACCTGTTCCCGTCAAGTCAGAGGTGTGACCGCTGGCAACACGCAGAGAGGATTGCTCCTCTCCGTGCCCGCCGGTGGTAGCAACCACGCTTCTCACCGACGTTTGGGTTGACATCCCAACCCTTGCTTCATCTTTTGTCCCCTCCATGGTTGGCCCGAAGGTCCATGCGGGGGAGCCACCCCCTAGCGTTTAAGGCCTGACCGCCAGGCACCTCTAGCCATGGCTCTGACCCAGCTCCCCCGACTTGAGATCGAGAGGACGCTGAATCATTGCCTTAGCTAGACACTGTATTGCCCCGGACAGAGCAAGCGACAATGCATTACCCTTGTCCGGGATAATGCAGTGCCCATTGCCCAGTCGGCACCCTCGGGGAGGGTTCAGCTAGAGGGTTTTTTGCCAGCCCTTCGAAATGTAAAGTAATGATATTTCATCGATCCAGTGCCTTTTGCTCCTTACACCCGAGGCCGGGGTTCTCTTGAGAAAATTACCCTAGTTGATGATCTTGGTGTTCTTTTAGATCCCAAGTTTAAGTTTTCTGAACACATTTCTACCATGGTAAATAAGGCCATGGGCGTGCTTGGGTTTATAAAGAGGTGGTCAAAGGAATTTGACGACCCCTATATAACAAAGACTCTCTATATATCGCTTGTTCGTCCAATTTTAGAATATGGTTCTTGTCTATGGTGCCCTCAGTACAAAGTACACCAGAACCGTATTGAATCAGTCCAGAAAAACTTTTTAATTTTCGCTCTACGCGGCCTCAACTGGGATGCAAGTGTGAGGCTTCCGTCTTACTCTAAAAGATTGCTTTCAATAAGCCTTCCAAACTTAATTAATCGTAGAAAAATGCTTGTTGTGGTTTTTGTGCACAATTTGATCAAGGGTGACGTAGATAGCCCTGACTTGTTGAGCCGCATAAGCTTCACGATTCCTGTTAGAAACTCTAGAAACTATATACCATTGTTCCTTCCGAATTGTAGATCGAATTATTCCTTGCATGAACGTTTAGGGATTTATGCTCGGATTATAATTCCCTCTACCATATCATATCTAAAACTAATTCCCTTCCTCTTTTTAAATCACTATTACTTACATACCTTTCTCGTTATTAGAAATTGTAAGTGTATGGTATGGTAAATAAGGCCATGGTAAATAAGGCCATGGTAAATAAGGCCATGGGCGTGCTTGGGTTTATAAAGAGGTGGTCAAAGGAATTTGACGACCCCTATATAACAAAGACTCTCTATGTATCGCTTGTTCGTCCGATTTTAGAATATGGTTCTTGTGTATGGTGCCCTCAGTACAAAGTTCACCAGGACCGTATAGAATCAGTACAGAAAAACTTTTTAATTTTCGCTCTACGCGGCCTCAACTGGGATGCAAGTGTGAGACTGCCGTTTTACTCTAGTAGATCGCTTTTAATAAACCTTCCATCTTTATTTAACCGTAGAAAAATGCTTGGTGTGATTTTTGTGCACAACTTGATCAAGGGTGACGTAGATAGCCCTGACTTGTTGAGCCGCATAAACTTCACGATTCCTGTTAGAATTACTAGAAATTATATAACTCTGTTCCTTCCGAATTATTCCTTGCATGAACCTTTTAGAGTTTTATGCTCGGATTATAATTCCCTCTACCATATTATATCGGCAACTAATTCCCTTCCTCTTCTTAAATTACTAATACTCACACACCTTTCTCGTAGTTAGTAATTGTAGTTGTGGAGTACGATAGTTTTAATGCATGATTAATTCCTTTAGTAAGATTAGTTCTAATTTTCCTCGAATACTAGTCTAACATCTATCTTTCCTGCATGATCGCGATCGGTTCGGTTAACGAGTCGCGCGTTTTGCGGCAGCGCCCCTCGGTCGGTTGGGTGGGACGAGGGCTGCGTTTCGGCCTTGGATTCGCGCGTAACAGCATTCGGCTGGTGTCCCATGGGCCACTTGATGGTGCAGTCATTGCACGTCAACGTCCAAACAAGATAGTTTTAATGCATGCTTAGTTTCTTTAGTAAGATTAGTTCTAATTTTCCTCGAATCTTAGTATATCATCTATCTTTGCTGCATGATCGCGATCGGTTCGGTAAACGAGTCGCGCGTCATGGGGCAGCAGCCCTCGGTCGGTTGGGCGGGAGGAAGGTTGCGTGCAGGCCTGAGATTCGCGCGTAACAGCATTCGGCTGGTGTTCCATGGGCCACTTGATGGTCATTGCATATCAACGTCCAAATAAAAGTTACTTTTTTGCTTTATATCGTCAGCTCATATTTCTTGTACAATTAATTTTGTAATTGTCTATTCTATAGTCATTATCAGTGAGCATTCGGCTATAGAATCGAAATTAAATCAAAACGATCACACCTTGCTGTGTCATACTTCTCTTGGGCGCTGACACGAAGCACAAATGAAAACGCCATCGGCTCCGTTTGCAGTTTGGTTCTGGTTGCCAGGTTAGAGGTTGGAATTTTCCGCCACTGATAGCGACATCGGAAATTTGCCCTATGCACCACACATGCGAACATCATACACAGCATACATACACAGCACACAAAAGAGACTTAACAAAATGGCAGACGGCGTTTCTTCGTTCTCGCAGCGTAGCTTAAAAAGTTGCAGGCGTAACACTCTTGAGTTAGTCACTGCAAGCACTGCCCTCCATACAATTACTGAATGACATGATGAAACCGCTGCCAATTAATGGTTGCTCTGCTAATATAATATCAGCGGTCGCGCACCATTCCGAAGCTTTGTCGTTTACTCCGTCTGGATTAAACTTTGGCAAAATGACGCCGGTGTTCCGTACGGGCGTTGAGGCCTGCAAGGCTTTCTACAATTCAAAAACAGCACCCCACTGGTCCTCAGACATTGAAGGAATCGGCACTGATCCCACTTCTGATGTCGGATTAGGAATTGTTTCAAAATTCCCTTAAGGGTATTCGGCGTTGTTGGACTCCAGCCGTCCACAAAAAGCTGACTTGCTCTGCTAGCAACTGTTTAGGAGAGCTTCTAAAATTCGACTGACTAGAGAGCAACGAGAACCAACCCCTTCAGACGCTCTTTGTCTTCGACGCCATTTCTTGTAGCTCTCTCAATTAATCACTCTCTCTCTTTCTCTCTCTCTCTCTGATCCAAGCAGCTTGCTGCAGAGAAACACGCTCGTGCGCTTTCTCTGCTTTTCATGTTCCTTTTGTTCCATTCTAAACGTTGTCGCTATCCTTAAGCTTTCTCTCAAATCATACATTTAAAAGCTGACGATTTTAGCGGTAAAATCACTCGTATAATAAGTGATGATTTTTGCGATGATTTACAACGATATTCACGGAAAAGTCGTAGATGCATTTTTATACCCGGTACTCGAAGAGTAAAGGGGTATATTAGATTTTTTGTAAAAGTGGAATCGTTTCCGACCCCATAAAGTATATATATTCTTGATCAGCATCAATAGCCGAGTCGATATAGCTATGTCTGTCTGTCCGTCCATCTGTTCGTCTTCATGAGCGCCTATAACCTTATGTACCAGACTACCGAATCTGGATCAGGTCGGATCATTATTATAGCCAGAAAAAACAAATTAAATTTCAGTGGCCACGCAACGCCTTCCAAGCGCTTTCTCATTCCCTCTCTCTTTCGCACACATTTCCACGAGTCGTAGTTAGACGTATGTAGATGTGGAAGTGTAGAGAAGACAGATGTAAAAAACAAATGCAAACAAATGCACTTGACTCACTTATTGAGTATTGTGTTCCACTTTCCTGTCCTATTAGATCTGGTAAACCCCCTTGGTTTACCAAAGAGTTATCCAGTCTAAAAAACTTAAAATCAAGACTTTACAAAAAATTTCAAGAAGTTGGATCTCCTTCTTCTCTCTCTCGCTATGTAATGGCTCGGTCAAACTTTTCGGGTCTTAATTCCCAGTGCTATAGGAACTACCTATCTCGATGCAGGATACGTTTTTCTCAGGACCCTAAGCAGTTTTACAGCTTCGTAAACAGTAAGCGTAAAACGTCCGCACGTTAATTTCTTAACACGTTTCTTGTTCTTAACAAATAATGATCAGGCAATTGCCGATCTCTTTGCCCAATTTTTCCAAACAATCTAATCTCAGGAAAGCTAATCTGGTCAGCCGTACCCATACGGTTTACCGAAGTCGAACGGCATTTTCAGTCCTTTGCTTAATGAAAGCTCGCTGCTTCATGATTTCCGAACAGTTAAGCCTGCTCAGGCCTGGTTCAGGCCTAGTTTTTTTTAAAGATTTTTTTTAAAATCCGTTTTGTTTTCAGAGGTAGTGTTATTTGTTTCAAATTACTTATGAATTTTATATCTGGTTGTATTGAAATTTACAGTGATTTATTTATTTAATAATTAATTTATTAAATTTAATAATTTTTTGGTGTATTTTTTCGGAAATTTTGACTTCGAAAACTCAGGAAAAGTCGAACAAAAATTATTCTTGGGTTGTATTTTTGATTTTTATTGGTAAATTAATTAGGCGTTGTTCAAGGTATCGTTTGTACAAATCGATGGGTAAACGGACAAGGTGGAGCCGTTTCACCAAACCTGGGAATGCCGAATTTTGACGATAAATTCCGTTAGTTGACATATAACCGTTATTTTTCTTAAAAATAATACAAAAAAATGTGTTTGTAACTGTAAAATAGCATTTGGGATGGTACAGAACAGCGAAATTCTAAATACGAAGGTTCGGTAAAACCTGTCAGAACTGTCAGCAAAGTTCAACACAGCCAGATGTAAGATGCTTGAGCTATGTGAAAAAAAGAAGCACTACCACTGAAAGCTACATAATAGTTTTTTTTAGATTCTTAAAAAAAACTACGCCTAGAAAAAAACCATAATTGCTTAAAAATTTATTAGTCTCCGAACCTATCAGAAAAAAGCTATTTTTACCCACAGCGGAAGGACAACGTTCAATTTTGTCGAGTTACATTACTCTGCCCATTATTGTCAGGATGTTGTGTTATTAGGAATGTTGATGTTTCTCTTGTGTTAATAGGGATATGAGATAAAAAGAAGATTTCATTAGTGGCTATATTATACCAAGCGGAGGTATTTATGTAATTTATATTTGTATGGTCATTATCATGATTATTATGACTCCGTTGATTGTGAAATTGTAACTGACACAGTCAGCATCGTTTCGGTCTGCACCCTCTGTCTACTGTATGGACGGCCTAGCTCAGGGAGATTGGCATGGATTCAGTGCTGCCTCGACACCGGCGTTACAATAATAAAATCCTAAACAGAGAAACGGGAATGACCAGACAAAACAGGAACGTACTGAGATACGCTATACTCCATGTTGTTGGAGAACCAAGATGTAAGGTTTTTCCGTCTATATCCACCCTACCTGTAGGACTCCATCGAGCCTACCCAAAACGTTACTGCGGCGCGAGGTGCTTAAGGCGCCCTCAAGAGAGAAGAAATTATCTCATGTTGATCTTATATTATAATTCAAAAGAAATTTCGGTGGTTAACAAAAGTAGATAGATAATACATTGATTAAATCAGATAATTAATAATAGGCAAATTTACGATAATAGTTTATACATGTATATAATAGGTGTAAAGTTCTAAGACATAATGATTTTAATAGGGTTCGTTATTGCCCATAATAGAGTGGGAAGTAAGCATCGAAAAGTTAACAAAAAAAAAAGAGAATTTTACGCTAACAGTTTTGCGCTATATTTCAGTCCTGCATTTCCTTATACATTAACGTTGGCGGCTATGCCGACCTCATTGTCTCAAAGTTCCATCGGTGTCATGTTTTAGTTTTAGTTCATGTTTAGTTTATTTCAATTGAAGTTCCTGTCGATACGCTTAGAGATCAAGGCTGCTGTAGCCGGGCAAATCTGGGTGATATGCTTAGATGCCGGGAGAGAGAGACGGCACAGGTGGCGACACGTGTTTCAAGGTTATGTCAGTCCTGGTGGCACCCTAGGGTCCCGTCTTCCGAATCGGATCTTGCCAATAAAACTGACAAGACTGCAGTTGCTAATCCGATAGATATGATTCGGTGCAGGAATAGGTGGCACGGAAGTCGGCACGGGAGATAGCACGGGATGCGGCACGTGTCTCAAGGTTATGTCGGTCAATGACTGATGCGGCACCCTAGTGTCCGCCCGTATTCCAAATCGGATCCTGCCTATAGTTTCGACGATCTAGAGAAGCGGTGCGATCGAAAACAAAGGTAGCTTAGAGAGAGGACCCATGCACTATTAGGCTTCTGCAATTACTCACGGCTATTATGGCGAAGGGTGTGGGGGGGACAATGGCGAAATGTTGGCCGGCGATAGCGCGATGGCCCCTGTGCGTGTGGGCTGGTTGGAACGTGCTTGGGTGTGCTTGCTGCTGGGTCGACCGGCAAATTGCGCCGGTTATGCGCCTTGCTGCCCGCACCTGGGGCGGGCACAGATTTCGTGCACTCACTGTCACCAATCGCAAACAGCACCGCCGACACACAAGCACTGCTGGATCTCCCGAAATGTAGATCCGTGAGAAGGAGGCCTGGCGCTGGGTACACACAGCCGCCCAGGTGTGGGGCCTCAGTTGCTTGGAAGAGTGCTAAGTTTCCGTATAGATTTCTAACATCTCCAAGGTTATGCAACTGGCGAAAATTTTCCACACGTGGTGTGCCAAAATGAGTTGCCGCGATGGTTTAGTTAATGAACTTCACTTGTCCGTAGCTTGCAAAAGAATAAAATGCAAACTCGTAGTGCAAGCCTAATGAGCTTTGAATTTGGAGCTAGCTTTGATCCTGGCACGTGGAGAGAGTAATTAACATGCGGAAGGGCGAGATGTGCGCTCAGAGCGCAAGCTTCGTGAGCTTGGAGTATTACAAAAGATACCTTAAACGAAGACTAATTAATATGTCTATTTAAACGCAGAACTGCTGCTCAATAAATAATTAGGTTTCAACTTTTCCTGAGTTTCAAAATAAAAATTTTCACAAAATACAGCGGAGAAAAGTATGAAATTGGAATTAGAAAGTCTAATATCTTCCAGACTGCAAGCTGAAGCTACAACGTTTTTGTATCTGATAATTATCTGCATTTGACAACTTTTAAAATCGTAAAGTTCAATACAACCAGATGTAACATACTTAAGTTATGTGAAAAAAGGAACCACTTGCTCTGAAAAAACCATACAAATTTTCGTTCGTCGCTTCACATACGAAGGCTTGGTCAAACATCTGCAATTTAGTCGTTTATCCATCGATATTTACAAAAGATACCTTAAACAAAGAATAATTAATGCGTTTTTTAAATATACAACTGTTGCTGCAGAAAAATTTTAATTTCGACTTTTCCAGACTTTTCAAATAAAATATTTTAACATATTTTACTCAGCTATAAGTAAAGTATGAAATTGGAATTTGAAAGTCTAATATCTTCCAGACGGTAAACTGAAGCTACAAAGTGTTTGGATCTGATATGTAGCTGCATTTAACAGCTTTAAAGAATTGTATTGTTCAATATATCCAGATGTAATTACTTAAAATATGTGAAAAACAGAATCACTACCTCTGAAAAAACCATACAAATTTTCGTTCGTCGCTTCACATACGAAGGTTTGGTCAAACGTCTGCAGCTTAGTCGTTTATACATCGATTTTTACAAAAGATACCTTCAACGTAGACCTATTAATGTATCTATTTAATCTTAGAACTGCTGCTCAAGAAATAATTATGTTTCGACTTTTCCTGAGTTTCACAATACAAATTTTAACAAAATGTTGCGGATAGTGTATGAAATTAGAATTTGAAAGTCTAATATCTTAAAGACGGTAAGCTGAAGCTACAAAGTGTTTGGATCTGATAATGATCTGCATTTGACAACTTTTCAGAATTGTAAAGTTCAATACAACAAAAAAAGAAGCACTAGCTCTGAAAAAACCATACAAATTTTCGTTCGTCGCTTCACATACGAAGATTTGGTCAAACGTCTGCAACTTAATCGTTTATCCATTGCTCAAGAAATAATTATGTTTCGACTTTTCCTGAGTTTCAAAATACAAATTTTAACAAAATGTTGCGGATAAAAGTATGAAATTAGAATTTGAAAGTCTAATATCTTAAAGACGGTAAGCTGAAGCTACAAAGTGTTTGGATCTGATAATGATCTGCATTTGACAACTTTTCAGAATTGTAAAGTTCAATATAACCAGATTTAATATACTTAAATTATGTAAAAAACAGAAGCACTACCTCTGAAAAAACCATACAAATTTTCGTTCGTCGCTTCACATACGAAGGTTTGGTCAAACGTCTGCAACTTAATCGTTTATCCATTGATTTTTACAAAAGATACCTTCAACGTAGACCTATTAATGTATATATTTAAACTTAGAACTACTGCTCAAGAAATAATTATGTTTCGACTTTTCCCGAGCTTCAAAATAAAAATATTAACAAAATGTTGCGGATAGTGTATGAAATTAGAAATTGAAAGTCTAATATCTTCCAGACGGCAAGCTGAACCTTACATGCATTTGACTACTTTTCAGAATTGTAAAGTTCAATACAATCAGATGTAATGTACTTAAAACATGTGAAAAATAGAAGCACTACCTTTTGAAAAGAACCATACAAATTTTCGTTCTTCGCTTCACATACGAAGGTTTGTTCAAACGTCTGCAACTGAGTGGTTTATACATTTATTTTTACAAAATATGCCTTAAACGAAGACTTATTATTGTGTCTTATAGAACATAGAACTGCTGCTGAAGAAACTGTTTAATTTCGACTTTTCCTGAATTTTCAAATAAAATATTTTAACATATTTTACTCTGCTATAAGTAAAGTATGAAATTGGAATTTGAAAGTCTTATATCTTCCAGACGGTAAGCTGAGCTACAAAGTGTTTGGATCTGATATGTAGCTGCATTTGACAACTTTCCAGAATTGTAAAAATCAATACAACCAGATGTAATATACTTAAAATATGATAAAAACAAAAGCACTACCTCTGAAAAAACCATACAAATTTTCGTTCGTCGCTTCACATACGAAGTTTGGTCAAACGTCTGCAACTTAATCGTTTATACATCGATTTTTACAAAGGCCACCTTAAACGAAGACTTATTAATGTGTCTATTTAAACTAAGAACTGCTGCTCAAGAAAAATTTAATTTTCGACTTTTCCTGAGTTTCAAAGTACAAATTTTAACAAAATACAGCGGAGAAAATTATGAAATTGGAATTTGAAAGTCTAATATCTTCCAGACAGCAAGCTGAAACCACGATGTGTTTGGATCTGATATGTAGCTGCATTTGACAACTTTTCAGAATTGTAAAGTTCAATACAACCAGATGTAATATACTTAAAATATGTGAAAAACAAAAGCACTACTTCTGAAAAAACCATACAAATTTTCGTTCGTCGCTTAACATACGAAGGTTTGGTCAAACGTCTGCAACTTAATCGTTTATAAATCGATTTTTACAAAGGCCACCTTAAACGAAGACTTATTAATGTATCTATTTAATCCTAGTACTGCTGCTCAAGAAAAATTTAAATTTCGACATTTCCGGAGTTTCAAAGTACAAACTTTAACAAAATACAGTGGAAAAAAGTACGAAATCGGAATTTGAAAATCTAATATCTTCCAGACGGCAAGCTGAAGCCACGAAGTGTTTGGATCTGAAATGTAACTGCATTTGACAGCTTTTGAGAATTGTAATGTTCAATATAACCAGATGTAATATAAATAAGTTATGTGAAAAAAAAGCACTACCTCTGAAAAAACCATACAAATTTTCGTTCTTCGCTTCACATTCGAAGGTTTGTTCAAACAGTTGCAACTTAGTCGTTTATAAATCGAATTTTACAAAGGCTACCTTTAAAAAAGACTTATTAATGTGTCTATATAAACCTAGAGCTGTTGCTCAAGAAAAGTTTAAATTTCGGCTTTTCCTGAGTTTCAAAGTACAAATTTTCACAAAATACAGCGGAGAAAAGTATGAAATTGGAATTTGAAAGTCTAATATCTTCCAGACGGCAAGCTGAACCTACAAAAAGTTTGGATCTGAAATGTAGCTGCATTTGACAGCTTTTCAGAATTGTAATGTTCAATATAACCAGATGTAATATACTTAAAATATGTGAAAAACAGAAGCACTACCTCTGAAAAAACCATACAAATTTTCGTTCGTCGATTTACATATGAAGGTTTCGTCAAACGGCTGAAACTTAGTCGTTTATAAATCGCTTTTTACAAAAAATACCTTAAACGAAGACTTATTAATGTGTCTATATAAATCTAGAGCTGTTGCTCAAGAAAAGTTTAAATTTCGGCTTTTCCTGAGTTTCAAAGTACAAATTTTAACAAAATACAGCGGAGAAAAGTATGAAATTGGAATTTGAAAGTCTAATATCTTCCAGACCGCAAGCTGAAGCTACAAAGTGTTTGCATCTGATATGTAGCTGCATTTGACAACTTTTCAGACTAGTAAAGCTCAATACAACCAGATGTAATATAAATAAGTTATGTGAAAAAAAAGCACTACCTCTGAAAAAACCATACAAATTTTAGTTCTTCGCTTCACATACGAAGGTTTGTTCAAACAGTTGCAACTTAGTCGTTTATAAATCGAATTTTACAAAGGCTACCTTAAAAAAAGACTTATTAATGTGTCTATATAAACCTAGAGCTGTTGCTCAAGAAAAGTTTAAATTTCGGCTTTTCCTGAGTTTCAAAGTACAAATTTTCACAAAATACAGCGGAGAAAAGTATGAAATTGGAATTTGAAAGTCTAATATCTTCCAGACGGCAAGCTGAACCTACAAAAAGTTTGGATCTGAAATGTAGCTGCATTTGACAGCTTTTCAGAATTGTAATGTTCAATATAACCAGATGTAATATACTTAAAATATGTGAAAAACAGAAGCACTACCTCTGAAAAAACCATACAAATTTTCGTTCGTCGATTTACATATGAAGGTTTCGTCAAACGGCTGAAACTTAGTCGTTTATAAATCGCTTTTTACAAAAAATACCTTAAACGAAGACTTATTAATGTGTCTATATAAATCTAGAGCTGTTGCTCAAGAAAAGTTTAAATTTCGGCTTTTCCTGAGTTTCAAAGTACAAATTTTAACAAAATACAGCGGAGAAAAGTATGAAATTGGAATTTGAAAGTCTAATATCTTCCAGACGGCAAGCTGAAGCTACAAAGTGTTTGCATCTGATATGTAGCTGCATTTGACAACTTTTCAGTTTAGTAAAGCTCAATACAACCAGATGTAATATACTTAAAATATGTGAAAAACAGAAGCACTACCTCTGAAAAAACCATACAAATTTTCGTTCGTCGCTTCACATATGAAGGTTTCGTCAAACGGCTGCAACTTAGTCGTTTATAAATCGCTTTTTACAAAAAATACCTTAAACGAAGACTTATTAATGTGTCTATATAAACCTAGAGCTGTTGCTCAAGAAAACTTTAAATTTCGTCTTTTCCTGAGTTTCAAAGTACAAATTTTCACAAAATACAGCGGAGAAAAGTATGAAATTGGAATTTGAAAGTCTAATATCTTCCAGACGGCAAGCTGAAGCTACAAAGTTTTTGGATCTGAACTGTAGCTGCATTTAACAGCATTTCAGAATTGTAATATTCAATATAACCAGATGTAATATACTTAAGTTATTTGAAAAAAAAACACTACCTCTGAAGAAACCATACAAATTTTCGTTCGTCGCTTCACATACGAATGTTTCGTCAAACGGCTGCAACTTAGTCGTTTATACATCGAATTTTAAAAAAAGGATCTTAGCCGAAGACTTAATAAAGTATCTATTTCAGCCCAGAACTGTTGCTCAAGAAAAATTTTAATTTCGTCTTTTCCTGAATTTTCAAATTAAAAATTTTCACAAAATACAGCGGAGAAAAGTATGAAATTGGAATTTGAAAGTCTAATATCTTCCAGACGGCAAGCTGAACCTACAAAAAGTTTGGATCTGAAATGTAGCTGCATTTGACAGCTTTTCAGAATTGTAATGTTCAATATAACCAGATGTAATATACTTAAAATATGTGAAAAACAGAAGCACTACCTCTGAAAAAACCATACAAATTTTCGTTCGTCGATTTACATATGAAGGTTTCGTCAAACGGCTGAAACTTAGTCGTTTATAAATCGCTTTTTACAAAAAATACCTTAAACGAAGACTTATTAATGTGTCTATATAAATCTAGAGCTGTTGCTCAAGAAAAGTTTAAATTTCGGCTTTTCCTGAGTTTCAAAGTACAAATTTTAACAAAATACAGCGGAGAAAAGTATGAAATTGGAATTTGAAAGTCTAATATCTTCCAGACCGCAAGCTGAAGCTACAAAGTGTTTGCATCTGATATGTAGCTGCATTTGACAACTTTTCAGACTAGTAAAGCTCAATACAACCAGATGTAATATAAATAAGTTATGTGAAAAAAAAGCACTACCTCTGAAAAAACCATACAAATTTTAGTTCTTCGCTTCACATACGAAGGTTTGTTCAAACAGTTGCAACTTAGTCGTTTATAAATCGAATTTTACAAAGGCTACCTTAAAAAAAGACTTATTAATGTGTCTATATAAACCTAGAGCTGTTGCTCAAGAAAAGTTTAAATTTCGGCTTTTCCTGAGTTTCAAAGTACAAATTTTCACAAAATACAGCGGAGAAAAGTATGAAATTGGAATTTGAAAGTCTAATATCTTCCAGACGGCAAGCTGAACCTACAAAAAGTTTGGATCTGAAATGTAGCTGCATTTGACAGCTTTTCAGAATTGTAATGTTCAATATAACCAGATGTAATATACTTAAAATATGTGAAAAACAGAAGCACTACCTCTGAAAAAACCATACAAATTTTCGTTCGTCGATTTACATATGAAGGTTTCGTCAAACGGCTGAAACTTAGTCGTTTATAAATCGCTTTTTACAAAAAATACCTTAAACGAAGACTTATTAATGTGTCTATATAAATCTAGAGCTGTTGCTCAAGAAAAGTTTAAATTTCGGCTTTTCCTGAGTTTCAAAGTACAAATTTTAACAAAATACAGCGGAGAAAAGTATGAAATTGGAATTTGAAAGTCTAATATCTTCCAGACGGCAAGCTGAAGCTACAAAGTGTTTGCATCTGATATGTAGCTGCATTTGACAACTTTTCAGTTTAGTAAAGCTCAATACAACCAGATGTAATATACTTAAAATATGTGAAAAACAGAAGCACTACCTCTGAAAAAACCATACAAATTTTCGTTCGTCGCTTCACATATGAAGGTTTCGTCAAACGGCTGCAACTTAGTCGTTTATAAATCGCTTTTTACAAAAAATACCTTAAACGAAGACTTATTAATGTGTCTATATAAACCTAGAGCTGTTGCTCAAGAAAACTTTAAATTTCGTCTTTTCCTGAGTTTCAAAGTACAAATTTTCACAAAATACAGCGGAGAAAAGTATGAAATTGGAATTTGAAAGTCTAATATCTTCCAGACGGCAAGCTGAAGCTACAAAGTTTTTGGATCTGAACTGTAGCTGCATTTAACAGCATTTCAGAATTGTAATATTCAATATAACCAGATGTAATATACTTAAGTTATTTGAAAAAAAAACACTACCTCTGAAGAAACCATACAAATTTTCGTTCGTCGCTTCACATACGAATGTTTCGTCAAACGGCTGCAACTTAGTCGTTTATACATCGAATTTTAAAAAAAGGATCTTAGCCGAAGACTTAATAAAGTATCTATTTCAGCCCAGAACTGTTGCTCAAGAAAAATTTTAATTTCGTCTTTTCCTGAATTTTCAAATTAAAAATTTGAACAAAATATAGCGGAGAAAAGTATGAAATTTGAATTTGAATGTAAAATATCTTCCAGATGTTTGGATCTGATATGTAGCTGCATTTGACAACTTTTCAGACTAGTAAAACTCAATACAACCAGATGTAATATACTTAAAATATGTGAAAAACAGAAGCACTACCTCTGAAAAAACCATACAAATTTTTGTTCGTCGCTTAACATACGAAGGTTTGGTCAAACGTCTGCAACTTAATCGTTTATACATCGATTCCTACAAAGGCCACCTTAAACTAAGACTTATTAATGTATCTATTTAAACTTAGAACTGCTGCTCAAGAAAAATTTAAATTTCGACTTTTCCTGAGTTTCAAAGTAAAAATTTTAACAAAATACAGTGGAGAAAAGTACGAAATTGGAATTTGAAAGTCTAATATTTTCCAGACGGCAAGCTGAAGCTACAAAGTGTTTGGATCTGATATGTAGCTGCATTTGACAATTTTTCAGAATTGTAAAGTTCAATACAACCAGATGTAATATACTTAAAATATGTGAAAAACAGAAGCACTACCTCTGAAAAAACCATACAAATTTTCGTTCGTCGCTTCACATATGAAGGTTTCGTCAAACGGCTGCAACTTAGTCGTTTATAAATCGCTTTTTACAAAAAATACCTTAAACGAAGACTTATTAATGTGTCTATATAAACCTAGAGCTGTTGCTCAAGAAAACTTTAAATTTCGTCTTTTCCTGAGTTTCAAAGTACAAATTTTCACAAAATACAGCGGAGAAAAGTATGAAATTGGAATTTGAAAGTCTAATATCTTCCAGACGGCAAGCTGAAGCTACAAAGTTTTTGGATCTGAACTGTAGCTGCATTTAACAGCATTTCAGAATTGTAATATTCAATATAACCAGATGTAATATACTTAAGTTATTTGAAAAAAAAACACTACCTCTGAAGAAACCATACAAATTTTCGTTCGTCGCTTCACATACGAATGTTTCGTCAAACGGCTGCAACTTAGTCGTTTATAAATCGCTTTTTACAAAAAATACCTTAAACGAAGACTTATTAATGTGTCTATATAAACCTAGAGCTGTTGCTCAAGAAAACTTTAAATTTCGTCTTTTCCTGAGTTTCAAAGTACAAATTTTCACAAAATACAGCGGAGAAAAGTATGAAATTTGAATTTGAATGTAAAATATCTTCCAGATGTTTGGATCTGATATGTAGCTGCATTTGACAACTTTTCAGACTAGTAAAACTCAATACAACCAGATGTAATATACTTAAAATATGTGAAAAACAGAAGCACTACCTCTGAAAAAACCATACAAATTTTTGTTCGTCGCTTAACATACGAAGGTTTGGTCAAACGTCTGCAACTTAATCGTTTATACATCGATTCCTACAAAGGCCACCTTAAACTAAGACTTATTAATGTGTCTATATAAACCTAGAGCTGTTGCTCAAGAAAACTTTAAATTTCGTCTTTTCCTGAGTTTCAAAGTACAAATTTTCACAAAATACAGCGGAGAAAAGTATGAAATTTGAATTTGAATGTAAAATATCTTCCAGATGTTTGGATCTGATATGTAGCTGCATTTGACAACTTTTCAGACTAGTAAAACTCAATACAACCAGATGTAATATACTTAAAATATGTGAAAAACAGAAGCACTACCTCTGAAAAAACCATACAAATTTTTGTTCGTCGCTTAACATACGAAGGTTTGGTCAAACGTCTGCAACTTAATCGTTTATACATCGATTCCTACAAAGGCCACCTTAAACTAAGACTTATTAATGTGTCTATATAAACCTAGAGCTGTTGCTCAAGAAAACTTTAAATTTCGTCTTTTCCTGAGTTTCAAAGTACAAATTTTCACAAAATACAGCGGAGAAAAGTATGAAATTTGAATTTGAATGTAAAATATCTTCCAGATGTTTGGATCTGATATGTAGCTGCATTTGACAACTTTTCAGACTAGTAAAACTCAATACAACCAGATGTAATATACTTAAAATATGTGAAAAACAGAAGCACTACCTCTGAAAAAACCATACAAATTTTTGTTCGTCGCTTAACATACGAAGGTTTGGTCAAACGTCTGCAACTTAATCGTTTATACATCGATTCCTACAAAGGCCACCTTAAACTAAGACTTATTAATGTATCTATTTAAACTTAGAACTGCTGCTCAAGAAAAATTTAAATTTCGACTTTTCCTGAGTTTCAAAGTAAAAATTTTAACAAAATACAGTGGAGAAAAGTACGAAATTGGAATTTGAAAGTCTAATATTTTCCAGACGGCAAGCTGAAGCTACAAAGTGTTTGGATCTGATATGTAGCTGCATTTGACAATTTTTCAGAATTGTAAAGTTCAATACAACCAGATGTAATATACTTAAAATATGTGAAAAACAGAAGCACTACCTCTGAAAAAACCATACAATTTTTCGTTCGTCGCTTCACATACGAAGGTTTGGTCAAACGTCTGCAACTTAGTCTTTTATACATCGATTTTTACATAGGCTACCTTAAACAAAGACTTATTGATGTGTCTATATAAATCTAGAGCTGTTGCTCAAGAAAAGTTTAAATTTCGGCTTTTCCTGAGTTTCAAAGTACAAATTTTAACAAAATACAGCGGAGAAAAGTATGAAATTGGAATTTGAAAGTCTAATATCTTCCAGACCGCAAGCTGAAGCTACAAAGTGTTTGCATCTGATATGTAGCTGCAATTGACAAATTTTCAGACTAGTAAAGCTCAATACAACCAGATGTAATATAAATAAGTTATGTGAAAAAAAAGCACTACCTCTGAAAAAACCATACAAATTTTAGTTCTTCGCTTCACATACGAAGGTTTGTTCAAACAGTTGCAACTTAGTCGTTTATAAATCGAATTTTACAAAGGCTACCTTAAAAAAAGACTTATTAATGTGTCTATATAAACCTAGAGCTGTTGCTCAAGAAAAGTTTAAATTTCGGCTTTTCCTGAGTTTCAAAGTACAAATTTTCACAAAATACAGCGGAGAAAAGTATGAAATTGGAATTTGAAAGTCTAATATCTTCCAGACGGCAAGCTGAACCTACAAAAAGTTTGGATATGAAATGTAGCTGCATATGACAGCTTTTCAGAATTGTAATGTTCAATATAACCAGATGTAATATACTTAAAATATGTGAAAAACAGAAGCACTACCTCTGAAAAAACCATACAAATTTTCGTTCGTCGATTTACATATGAAGGTTTCGGCAAAAGGGCTGAAACTTAGTCGTTTAAAAATCGCTTTTTACAAAAAAAACCTTAAACGAAGACTTATTAATGTGTCTATATAAATCTAGAGCTGTTGCTCAAGAAAAGTTTAAATTTCGGCTTTTCCTGAGTTTCAAAGTACAAATTTTAACAAAATACAGCGGAGAAAAGTATGAAATTGGAATTTGAAAGTCTAATATCTTCCAGACGGCAAGCTGAAGCTACAAAGTGTTTGCATCTGATATGTAGCTGCATTTGACAACTTTTCAGTTTAGTAAAGCTCAATACAACCAGATGTAATATACTTAAAATATGTGAAAAACAGAAGCACTACCTCTGAAAAAACCATACAAATTTTCGTTCGTCGCTTCACATATGAAGGTTTCGTCAAACGGCTGCAACTTAGTCGTTTATAAATCGCTTTTTACAAAAAATACCTTAAACGAAGACTTATTAATGTGTCTATATAAACCTAGAGCTGTTGCTCAAGAAAACTTTAAATTTCGTCTTTTCCTGAGTTTCAAAGTACAAATTTTCACAAAATACAGCGGAGAAAAGTATGAAATTGGAATTTGAAAGTCTAATATCTTCCAGACGGCAAGCTGAAGCTACAAAGTTTTTGGATCTGAACTGTAGCTGCATTTAACAGCATTTCAGAATTGTAATATTCAATATAACCAGATGTAATATACTTAAGTTATTTGAAAAAAAAACACTACCTCTGAAGAAACCATACAAATTTTCGTTCGTCGCTTCACATACGAATGTTTCGTCAAACGGCTGCAACTTAGTCGTTTATACATCGAATTTTAAAAAAAGGATCTTAGCCGAAGACTTAATAAAGTATCTATTTCAGCCCAGAACTGTTGCTCAAGAAAAATTTTAATTTCGTCTTTTCCTGAATTTTCAAATTAAAAATTTGAACAAAATATAGCGGAGAAAAGTATGAAATTTGAATTTGAATGTAAAATATCTTCCAGATGTTTGGATCTGATATGTAGCTGCATTTGACAACTTTTCAGACTAGTAAAACTCAATACAACCAGATGTAATATACTTAAAATATGTGAAAAACAGAAGCACTACCTCTGAATAAACCATACAAATTTTCGTTCGTCGCTTCACATACGAAGGTTTGGTCAAACGTCTGCAACTTAGTCTTTTATACATCGATTTTTACATAGGCTACCTTAAACAAAGACTTATTAATGTGTCTATTTAAACTTAGAACTGCTGCTTAAGAAAAATTTAAATTTCGACTTTTCCTGAGTTTTAAAGTACAAATTTTAACAAAATACAGCGGAGAAAAGTATGAAATTGGAATTTGAAAGTCTAATATCTTCCAGACGGCAAGCTGAACCTACAAAAAGTTTGGATCTGAAACGTAGCTGCATTTGACAGCTTTTCTGAATTGTAATGTTCAATACAACAAGATGTAATATACTTAAGTTATGTGAAAAAAATAACCACTTTCTCTGAAAAAACCATACCAATTTTCGTTCGTCGCTTCACATACGAAGGTTTGTTCAAACGTCTGCAACTTAGTCGTTTATCCATTGATTTTTACAAAGAATACCTTAAATGAAGACTTATTAATGTATATATTTAAACTAATGACTGATGCTCAAGAAATAATTATGTTTTGACTTTTCCTGAGTTTCAAAATAAAAAATTTTAATTTCGACTTTTCCTGAATTTTCAAATTAAAAATTTTAACAAAATATAGCGGAGAAAAGTATGAAATTTGAATTTGAAAATTAAATATCTTCCAGGCGGTAAGCTGATGCTACAAAGTGTTTGGATCTGAAATGTAGCTGCATTTGATAGCTTTTCAGAATTGTAATGTTCAATATAACCAGATGTAATATACTTAAGTTATGTTAAATAAAAGCACTACCTCTGAAAAAACCATACACATTTTCGTTCGTCGCTTCACATACGAAGGTTTGGTCAAACGTCTACAACTAAGTCGTTTATCCATTGATTTTTACAAAGAATACCTTAAATGAAGACTTATTAATGTATATATTTAAACTAAGGACTGATGCTCAAGAAATAATTATGTTTTGACTTTTCCTGAGTTTCAAAATAAAAATGTTAGCAAAATGTTGCGGATAAAAGTATGAAATTAGACATTGAAAGTCTAATATCTTCCAGACGGCAAGCTGAAGCTTACATGCATTTGACAACTTTTCAGAATTGTAAAGTTCAATACAACCAGATGAAATATACTTAAAACATGTGAAAAAAAGAACCACTTTCTCTGAAAAAACCATACAAATTTTCGTTTGTCGCTTCACATACGAAGGTTTGGTCAAACGTCTGCAATTTAGTCGTTTATTTATTGATTTTTACAAAGAATACCTCAAATGAAGACTTATTAATGTGTCTATATAAATCTAGAACAATACAACCAGATGTAATATACTTAAAATATGTGAAAAACAGAAGCACTACCTCTGAAAAAACCATACAAATTTTTGTTCGTCGCTTCACATACGAAAGTTTGGTCAAACGTCTGCAACTTAGTCTGTTATACATCGATTTTTACATAGGCTACCTTAAACAAAGACTTATTAATGTGTCTATTTAAACTTAGAACTGCTGCTCAAGAAAAATTTAAATTTCGACTTTTCCTGAGTTTCAAAGTACAAATTTTAACAAAATACAGCGGAGAAAAGTATGAAATTGGAATTTGAAAGTCTAATATCTTCCAGACGGCAAGCTGAACCTACAAAAAGTTTGGATCTGAAACGTAGCTGCATTTGACAGCTTTTCTGAATTGTAATGTTCAATATAACCAGATGTAATATACTTAAAATATGTGAAAAAAAGAAGCACTACCTCTGAAAAAACCATACAAATTTTCGTTCGTCGCTTCACATACGAATGTTTCGTGAAATGGCTGCAACTTAGTCGTTTATACATCAATTCGTACAAAAAATACCTTAAAAGAAGACTTATTAATGTATCTATTTAAACTAAGAACTGCTGCTCAAGAAATAGTTATGTTTCGACTTTTCCTGAGTTTCAAAATAAAAATTTTAACAAAATGTTGCGGATAAAAGTATGAAATTATAAATTGAAAGTCTAATATCTTCCAGACGGCAAGCTGAAGCTTACATGCATTTGACAATTTTTCAGAATTGTAAAGTTAGTACATCCAGATGTAATGTACTTAAATTATGTGAAAAACAGAAGCACTACCTCTAAAAAAACCATACAAATTTTCGTTCGTCGCTTCACATACGAAGGTTTGGTCAAACGTCTGCAACTTAGTCATTTATCCATCGATTTTTACAAAGGCTACCTTAAACGAAGACGTATTAATGTGTCTATTTAAACTTAGAGCTGCTGCTCAAGAAAAATTTAAATTTCGACTTTTCCTGAGTTTCAAAGTACAAATTTTAACAAAATACAGCGGAGAAAAGTATGAATTTGGAATTTGAAAGTCTAATATCTTCCAGACGGCAAGTTGAAGCTACAAAAAGTTTCGCACTGAAACGTAGCTGCATTTGACAGCTATTCAGAATTGTAATATTCAATATACTTAGATGTAATATACTTAAGTTATGTGAAAAAAAGAACCACTTGCTCTGAAAAAACCATACCAATTTTCGTTGGTCGCTTCACATACGAAGGTTTGGTCAAACGTCTGCAACTTAGTCGTTTATACATCGATATTTACATATTCTACCTTAAACGAAGACTTATTAATGTGTCGATTTAAACTTAGAACTGCTGCTCAAGAAATAATTAAGTTTCGACTTACCCTGAGTTTCAAAATAAAAATTTTAACAAAATGTTGCGGATAAAAGTATGAAATTAGAAATTGAAAGTCTAATATCTTTCAGGCGGTGAGCTGAAGCCTACATACATTTGAAAACTCTTCAGAATTGTAAAGTTCAATATAACCAGATATAATATACTTATGTTATGTGAAAAAAAAGCACTATCTCTGAAAAAACCATAAAAATGTTCGTTCGTCGCTTCATAACGGAGGTTTGGTCAAAAGTTTGCAACTAAGTTGTTTATCCATCGATTTGCACAAAGTATACCTTAAAAGAAAGCTTATTAATGTATCTTTTTAAACTTAGCACTGCTGCTCAAGAAATAATTATGTTTCGACTTTTCCTGAGTTTCAAAATAAAGATTTTAACAAAATTTTGCGGTTATAAGTATGAAATTAGAATTTAAAAGTCTTATATCTTCCAGACGGTAAGCTGAAGCTACAAAGTGTTTGGATCTGATAAATACCTTCATTTGACAACTTTTCAGAATTGTTAAGTTCAATACAACCAGATATAATATACTTATGTTATGTGAAAAAGAAGCACTAGCTCTGAAAAAACAATAAAAATGTTCGTTCGTCGCTTCATAACGGAGGTTTGGTCAAACGTCTGCAACTTAGTTGTTTATCCATCGATTTTTACAAAGGATACCTTAAACCAGGGGTGCCCAAAGCCAGCATACGGAAGAGCAATCACCAACACTTACAAAGAAAAACACTAATACCAAGAGGCGAAAGATTTGTTGTATTTTAATTTGTGCACTGGAAGAGAAAATAAATTTTTACTAATGTGAAAAATAAGGTTTACTAAATGATTAAATTTTATATTCAAAATCAATTTTGTAGGATCATTATATATCGCAACAATAGTTTTGAGCGAAACAAAATGTACTCAAACATGCGCTATTAAACATTTTACCGGCACGTTGAACACAAAAAAAGTTTTTTGCAGTGCAAGCTCGAAGATAAGGCAGAAGCAAAATGAGTAAGAAAACAACAAAAGCATCGAAATTGTTGTTGGTCAGTTTGCGTTCGCGAGCAACGACGACCCACACAAGCAAACAAAAACGGTTTCGGTTTCACGCATAGCATACACTCACATAATTTTTGCATGTGTTGGGTTTTTTTATTCTTGGTGCCGTTCATGTATACGTTCTGTGAGTTCCTATCCCAAGAGTAAAAACAAAAACAAAGCGAGCCCAAGAGCATAGGCCTGGGCACCCTTGCCTTAAACGAAAGCTTATTAATGTATCTTTTTAAACTTAGAACTTCTGCTCAAGATAAAATTAAGTGTAGACTTTTCCTGAGTTTCAAAATAAAGATTTTAACAAAATGTTGCGGATAAAATGATAAAATTAGAAATTGAAAATCTAATATCTTCTAGACGGTAAGCTGAAGCTTACATACATTTGAAAACTATTCAGAATTGTAAAGTTCAATACAACCAGATGTAATATACTTAAAATATGTGAAAAACAACAGCACTAGCTCTGAAAAAACAATACAAATTTTTGTTCGTCGCTTCACATACGAAGGTTTGGTCAAACGGCTGCAGCTTAGACGTTTATCCATCGATTTCTACAAGGGATACCTTAAACAATGACTTGTTAATGTATGTATTCAAACTCAGAACTGTTGCGTAAGAAAAATGTAAATTTCGACTTTTCCTGAATTTCAAAATAAAAATTTTAACAAAATGTTGTGGATATAAGTATGAAATTAGAATTTGAAATTCTAATATCTTCCAGACGGTAAGCTGAAGCTACAAAGTGTTTGGATCTGATAATTACCTGCATTTGACAACTTTTTAGAATTGTAATGTTCAATGCAACCAGATGCAATATACTTAAGTCATGTGAAAAAAGTAACACTTCCTCTGAAAAATCGATCCAATTTTTCTTTCGTCGCTTTACATACGAATGTTTCGTCAAATGGCTGCAACTTAGTCGTTTATTAATCGATTTTTATAAAAGCTACCTTAACCGATGACTAATTAAAGTATATATTTAAACAAGGAACTGTTGCTCAAGAAAACTTTAAATTTCGACTTTTCTTGAATTTTCAAATTAAAAATTTTAACAAAATATAGCGGAGAAAAGTATAAAATTTGAATTTGAAAGTCAAATATCTTCCAGACGGTAAGCTGAAGCTACAAAGTAAAGATCAATACAACCAGATGTAATATACTTAAAACATGTGAAAAAAAGAAGCACTACCTCTGAAAAAAATTTTCGTTTTCGTTCGTCGCTTCACATACGAAGGTTTGGTCAAACGTCTTCAACTTAGTCGTTTATCCATCGATTTTTACAAAGGATACCTTAAACGAAGACTTATTAATGTGTCGTTTATACATCGAATTTTAAAAAAGGGACTTTAGCCGAACACTTTATAAAGTATCTATTTCAGCCCAGAACTGTTGCTAAAGAAAAATTTTAATTTCCTCTTTTCCTGAATTTTTAAATTAAAAATTTGAACAAAATATTGCGGAGAAAAGTATGAAATTTGAATTTGAATGTAAAATATCTTCCAGATGTTTGGATCTGATATTTAACTGCATTTGACAACTTTTCAGCATTGTAGTGTTCAATACAACCAGATGTAATATACTTAAAATATGTGAAAAACAGAAGCACTACCTCTGAAAAAACCATACCAATTTTCGTTCGTCGCTTCATAATGGAGGTTTGATCAAACGTCTGCAACTTAGTTGTTTATCCATCGATTTGTACAAAATATACCTTAAACGAAGGCTTATTAATGTAGCTTTTTAAACTTGGAGCTCCTGCTCAAGAAATTATTATGTTTCGACTTTTCCTGAGTTTCAAAATAAAAATTTTAACAAAATTTTGCAGATAAAAGTATGAAACTAGAAATTGAAAGTCTGATATCTTTCAGACTGTAAGCTGAAACTCAAATGCATTTGACAACTTTTCAGAATTGTAAAGTTCAATACAACCAGATGTAACATACTTAAGTTATGTGAAAAAAAACAAGCATTACTTCTGAAAAAACCATACAAATTTTCGTTCGTCGCTTCACATACGAATGTTTCGTCAAACGGCTGCAACTTAGTCGTTTACGCATCGATTTTTACAAAGGATACCTTAAACGAAGACTTAATAAATGTATCTACTTAAACTTAGATTTATTTTATTTATAATATTATTTTTCGACTTTTCTTGAGTTTTAACATAAAAATTTTAACAAAATGTTGCGGATAAAAATGTGAAATTAGAATTGAAAGTCTAATATCAGTCTCTTTCCCATGAAGAACAAAATACATCGTGACAACAAGAAGCGCATAATATGTTTAGCGCCTTCATGTGATCAGTTTGAAATTTTGCCGAGCAAACGATTTTTGCATATAAGCAAATTTGCGGTAAACACAAAGCCAGAGACGTTGTGCAAGTTTGTTGCTGATAAGCTGAAAGTGAATTCTGACGTCATATTATGCCATTCTTTAACAAAAAATGGTGTAGATATATATACGATGAAGTTTGTCAATTTTAAGCTTGGTGTCCCGGAGCATCATTATCATTCTTCCCGCTTTTTCAGTCTTTATTACATGCTCGTATATTCCACCTTCTTCGGATATCGCAATTTATGAGCAGCACTTGTCCGCCTTAAACGCTGTTTCTTCCTCGCTATCAGATAAAGATCATATGATAGTTCTTGGGCATTTCAATTTACCAGCAACTGTTTGGTCTTCGGTAAACGAGTCTAATAACCTAGTGCCCATATCACGACATGACTTTATAGACGGCTTACTCGACTTATCCCTGTCTCAAGTCAACCATGTGAAAAATTCCCTGGGTCGATTGATTGATCTGTGCTTAGTAACGGATCCGACCATTGCGTTTTTAACCCGAGTTCCTCCGCTCACTATACCTGAAGACGCCTACCATCCTACACTTGAAGTGTCGCTCGATATAGGACCAACCGCATTAGATCGGTCGGGTAGGCTACCTCAATGTGTCCGCTGCTTTCGTAAAGCCGAGTTTGCGAAGCTTAATAACCTCATTAGGGATTTTGATTGGTCCGCTTTGTATTTGTGCACTGATGTTACGATATGCACAAACATTTTCTACGATGCACTTGACTCACTTCTTGATTCTTGTGTCCCACTTTCCTGTCCTATTAGATCTGGGAAGCCCCCTTGGTTTACCAAAGAGTTATCCAGTCTAAAAAACTTAAAATCAAGACTACAAAAAATTTCAAGAAGTTGGATCTCCTTCTTCTCTCTCTCTCGCTATGTAATGGCTCGGTCAAACTTTTCGGTTCTTAATTCCCAGTGCTATAAGAACTACCTATCTAGATGGAGGATACGTTTTTCTCAGGACCCTAAGCAGTTTTACAGCTTCGTAAACAGTAAGCGTAAAACGTCCGCTCATCCATCCTCGCTATCATTTCTTAATACGTCGGCAAATACTGATCAGGCAATGGCCGATCTTTTTGCCAAATTCTTTCAAACAACCTATTCACAGGAATGCTACTCCGGGCAGCCGTACCCATACGGTTTATCGAGGTCGAACGGCATCTTCAGTCCCTTGCTAAATGAAAGCTCTCTGCTTCTTGATCTCTGGAAAGTTGAGCCGGTGTTTTCACCGGGTCCGGACGGAGTTCCCGGCTGTGTCCTCAGGTACTGCGCCGAGTCTCTGTGTGGACCGTTGCTTAAACTATTCAGCCTGTCCATTAACTCTTCATGCTTCCCCTCCATATGGAAGGAGTCGTTCATAATTCCTCTCCATAAGAAAGGTAGTAAGTCTGACGCGAAGAACTATAGAGGTATATCGAAGTTATCAGCAATTCCTAAAGTGTTTGAGAAAATTTTAACTCCGCACCTGCAGCATCTTTGCAGATCACTTATATCTCCTGCCCAGCATGGATTTATAAGGCGGAGATCAACAACCACGAATTTATTGGAGTTCACCTCCTTTATCATTAAAGGCTTCCAAGGTAATCTACAGACGGATGTCATTTACACAGATTTCAGTAACGCATTCGACTCTGTAAACCACACTCTCCTAGCACAAAAACTTGACCTTTTAGGGTTTCCACCCAATCTCTTGAGATGGATTTCTAGCTACCTTTGTTCCAGGTCCCAAAGAGTCCTCTTCAAAAACTCCCTATCTTCACCAGTTATGGTTACTTCGGGCGTACCAAAGGGCAGCCATCTAGGCCCCCTACTCTTTACACTTCGGTATTAACATACTCTCGAGTACTTATGTATGCGGATGATGTTAAGCTGTGTGTCCAGTTCAAGGATAGCTTATCTCACTCCAGGTTGCCATCCGATCTTAATAGATTTCAGTCATGGTGTTGTGCAAATTTGTTATACCTTAATGCTTCGAAATGTAAAGTAATGACATTTCATCGCTCCAGCGCCTTTCTGGCTCCTTACACACTAGGCGGGGTTCTCTCGAGAGAATTACCCTAGTTGATGATCTTTGTGTTCTTTTCGATCCCAAGTTAAAGATTTCTGAACACATTTCTACCATGGTAAATAAGGCCATGGGCGTGCTTGGGCTTATAAAGAGGTGGTCAAAGGAATTTGACGACCCCTATATAACAAATACTCTCTATATATCGCTTGTTCGTCCGATTTTAGAATATGGTTCTTGTGTATGGTGCCCTCAGTACAAAGTACACCAGGACCGTATAGAATCAGTACAGAAACACTTTTTAATTTTCGCTCTACGCGGCCTCAACTGGGATGCAAGTGTGAGACTGCCGTCTTACTCTAGTAGATCGCTTTTATCAAACCTTCCATCTTTAGTTAACCGTAGAAAAATGCTTGGTGTGATTTTTGTGCACAACTTGATCGAGGGTGACGTAGATAGCCCTGACTTGTTGAGCCGCATAAACTTCACGATTCCTATTAGAATTACTAGAAATTATATAACTCTGTTCCTTCCGATTTGTAGATCGAATTATTCCTTGCATGAACCTTTTAGAGTTTTATGCTCGGATTATAATTCCCTCTACCATATTATATCGGCAACTAATTCCCTTCCTCTTCTTAAATTACTAATACTTACACACCTTTCTCGTAGTTATTAATTTTAGTTGTAGAGTACGATAGTTTTATTGCATGATTAATTCCATTAGTAAGATAAGTTTTAATTTTTCTCGAATACTAGTCTAACATCTATCTTTCCTGCATGATCGCGATCGGTTCGGTTAACGAGTCGCGCGTTTTGCGGCAGCGCCCCTCGGTCGGTTGGGTGGGAGGAGGGCTGCGTTTCGGCCTGGGATTCGCGCGTAACAGCATTCGGCTGGTGTCCCATGGGCCACTTGATGGTGCAGTCATTGCACGTCAACGTCCAAAAAAAATAAAAAAAAAAACAAAAACTGTCTTCAGCGATGAATTCTGGCCACAATCAGTTAAAAAGAGTCGATTCGTTCGCAGGGAGAGACAGCCCTTGGATTCCACTGTGGTGGAAATAGTGGGTGCAGTGCCATTGCGTACATCTACCCCAACTGAATCCCCGTCAAAAAACCTGCAATAATCGGCGTCACTGGCACTGACGTCATTAGAGGTTCACTTTCGTGCATTACATTCTACCGCAATTCTATTACCAAAAACTACAAGAGCTGGTGCCTAAGCCGCTCGCCCTCTGCATCGATCTCTCTTTTTAACGCACGCAGCTGCAGCTGTTTATGTAGCCCTGAACTCGGTATAGTTGCGCTCCCACACAATGCTCTCGCCGGATCTGCGCTCTCTCCTCGTCGTGCAGCTTCGTACGCTCAGTCGCTCTTGACAACCGTTTTGTGTGATGTTCCCAACACAGCCAAATGTGATGCATTTGCTCGTAGCGTTCACTTCGGAGAGGCGCTCTCTTCGCCTCCCGCAGCCTCGATGCCACGCAGCCGCAGCTTTATTCGCGACAACAGCAACACCAGTTTTATTTTGGCAGCCCCGAACTGGGTATGGTAGCGCTCCCGCACATTGCTCTCGGCGGACTTGCGTTCTCCTCACCTCCCGCTGCCTCGGCGCATCGTCCACCACATGGATGGCTCTTCGATTTTTTTGGATTACCGCTCTCTTCTTCGCAGCTGGCAATGTGGGATATTAATATCTTACTTTTCAACGGACTCTTGCTCTTTCCACAAGTTTCTCTTCCGTCGCCGCTCTTTGGTGATGAGCTTTCTGCACTGCGCTGTCAACGGCGCGCGCTGACTGCGGAAGTATCTACAAGTATAGCTTCTACCATTTCGCCAATACGTATTTGAACGGAATTATTGCGCAGGGTTCTTAATGGTTCCTTTGGCTGTGCAGTGCAGACGTCGGGTGTTGCTGATGTGGATCTTACCCTAACACCTCCGGATTACCGTCAAGTAGCTATGGCAACAGTTCCAGTAAATTCATCGGTCCAGAGGATTAGAAGTAGCCACCTCAAAATTTACTTTCAAAACATATCTGGAATGAGAACTTAAACTCAATCTGCCTTCATGAGTACGATTATGACGTCATAATACTAGTTGAAACCTGGCTCAACCCGAACTTCAGCTCCAATGAGTTCTTCGATCCAAACTTGTTCCAGGTCTATCGGAAAGATGGTGACTTCAGCAGAATGCAGTGCGAGAGAGGTGAAGGTGTCATTGTGGCTGTCCGCCGTACTCTCTGCTGCATAACAGCAGCTATATGCTATATGCCCCCTGGAAGTGACTATGCGCTATATCAAGCACATATGTATAACATTTCCACCATAATTGCCAGCATAGATGACTCTTTTGGTATCTGTGTGGCAGGAGATTTTAATTTAGGATCTGTTGTTTGGACTAGTGATCCGCAATCCCTTGCTATGGTTCCGGGCAATTTTCATCTAAGCCTAGTTGAATTTACTATTTCCAGTTGTGTTGTTCATCATAAGCCCTTATGCTTTAATATCGACTTTATGAATTTTTTACCAGCTTTTAACGTAGTCCCTATATATAATTTTGATCATGCCAGCTTGGCTGCCGTAAGTGATTGCCTCATATCCATCGATTGGGTTTTCTTGCTTTCGAATGCTTGCCTTGAGACTAATTATAACAAGTTCCTTGTCGCCCTCTCAAATACCCTTGACAGAATTGTTTCAACCAAGGTACGGGGTTCCTTTAGGCTACCGAGCCAGCTTCTAGCTGGAATAACTAGAACATTTTAGACAACATTCCGGAAATTTGTAACGTTGAGTCCTTCGATATAACGGATGAGGACATTTCCGAAGCTATAGATAACTTTAATGATTCCACTAAGCCTGACATTGACGGAGTATCTTCATTATTTCTCAAAAAATGCTACTCAAGTCTTCTCCTACCTCTTAAAATTCTTTTCTCTTCTTCGCTATCTCAGGGTAAATTTATCTCAAGATGGAAAATTGCTAAAATTTTACCGGTTCACAAATGCGGAAGTAAGTCTGATATTTCCAATTACAGGCCTATTGCTAAAATAAGCAATATCGCAAAGCTGTTCGAGAGAATAATAGTTAGAAAATTATCCTTCCTAATATTTTCTTATATTGACCGAAATCAGCATGGGTTTTTGCCGGGTCGTTCTACGACCTCGAACTTGGCTACTTTCTCGAAACATTGCATACAACCTTTGAGATCCATTCGCAGGTGGACACAGTTTATATGGATTTCGCCAAGGCTTTCGATAAGGTTTGTCTCTCTGCCTTGCAAGCGAAACTTTCCAAGATTGGAATTCACTCCACATTACTAAACTGGATTATGTCCTATTTATTAAGCCGATGTTATCATGTGGATGTCAGTGGGGCTGTTTCTGACTAATATGAAGCAACTTCTGGACTTCCTCAAGGGAGTTCTGTTGGCCCGATGCTTATTATTATTTATATAAATGATATTTGTTCTTGCTTTCAATCAGCCAAATTTCTTCTTTACGCGGATGACCTTAAAATTTACATGTTGGTAAATTCCATATTTCACAGCTATTTGCTACAATCAGTCCTGAATAAAATCAATCTCTGTTGTATTCAGAACAATTTGCCTCTAAACCTGAATAAATGTCATGTTGTTCGATATGGTAAATGTGTCTTAACTGTCCTCTCAACGTACTTTATTAATAATAACCCCCTCTCTACGCTGAACGAGATCATTGATCTTAGCGTCCTTTTTGATAGTAAATTCCTCTTTATTAATCACATAAATCTTATTCTACCGAAAGCGTATGCAATGTTAGGGTTTGTTAAGCGTAACACTGTACTGTTTAGGGACCCGTACTCAAGATTGTCAGTTTATTCTGCATTTGTGAGCTCAAGGGTGGAGTACGCTTCCTGTATTTGGAATCCTTCGGGTATTGTGCATGTCAATAGAATTGAGCGGCTTCAGAAAAAATTCTTAAAATTTGCACTGCAGCCTTTACATTTTTCTGAACTAATCCCTTCCTACTCCAGCCAGTGTTGCCTACTCCATACCTGCACTCTTGAAGATAGGCGTTCAATAGCAGGCCTGCTTTTCCTGAATGATATAGTAATAGGTAGCGTTGACAGTCCATTCCTATTAAGTTTAATCAAATTTAATGTCCCAGCCAGGAATCTCCGCACCTTGGTCCCATTTAATGAAAGTCCAGCTAGGACCAATTATGCACGGAATGAACCTGTTTTAAGGGCCTTACAGCTGTTTAATTCCCTACCAGCACGCATTCGGTTGTGTTGGGGATCCAGGAAGGATGTGCTGAGGCAAGCGCTTAAGGAGTATTTTTTATGTAATTTGTAGTTTTATAGTTAAGTTTATGCCCCTTATCCAGATAAGGATTTAATCCATTGGCGGAATAAATAAATAAATATTTTCCAGACGGTAAGCTGAAGATACAACGTGTTTGGATTTGATATGTAGCTGCATTTGACAGCTTTTTAGAATTGTATTGTTCAATATAACGAGATGTTATATACTTAAGTTATGTGAAAAACAGAAGCACTAGCTCTGAAAAAACCATAATTTCGTTCGTCGCTTCACATACGAAGGTTTTGTCAAACGTCTGCAACTTAGCCATTTAACCATCGCTTTGTACAAAAGATAACTTTAACAAAGCCTAACTAATGTACCTATTAAAACCAAAAATGTTGCTCACGAAATATTTATATTTCGACTTTTCCTGAATTTCCAAAGTAAGAATTTTAACAAAATAAAGCGGAGAAAAGTATGAAATTGGAATTTGAAAGTCTAATATCTTCCAGACAGTAAGCTGAAGCTACATAGTGTTCGAATTTGATGTGTAGCTGCAATTGACAATTTTTCAGAATTGTAAAGTTCAATACAACCAGATGTAATATACTTATGTTATGTGAAAAAGTGTAGCACTGCCTCTGAAAAAACCATACAAATTTTCGTTCGTCGCTTTACATACGAATGTTTCGGCCAACGACTGCAACTTAGTCGTTTATCCATCGATTTCTACAAAAGATACCTCAACCCAGAACTGTTGCACAAGAAAAATATTAATTTCGATTTTAATTAATTTTAACATAATATATCGGAGAAAAGTATGAAATTGGAATTTGAAAGTCTAATATCTTCCAGACGGTAAGCTGAAGCTACAAACTGTTTGAATCTTGTATGTAGCTGCATTGGATAGCTACTCAGAATTTTAAAGCTCAATACAACCATATGTTAATGTTTCTATTTAAACCCAGAAATGCTGTTCAAGAAGTAATTATATTTCGACTTAAATCGAGTTTCAAAATAAAATATTTAACAAAATATAGCGGGGAAAAGTATGAAATTGGAGTTTGAAAGTCTAATATCTTCCAGACCGTAAGCTGAAGCTACAAAGTGTTTGGATTTCATATGTAGCTGCATTGGATAGCTTTTCAGAATTATAAAGTCCAATACAACCAGATGTAATTTACTTAAGTTATGTGAAAAAGAGAAGCACTACCTCTGAAAAAACCATACAAATTTTTGTTCGTCGCTTTACATACGAAGGTTTGGTCAAACGTCTGCAACTTAGCCGTTTATCCATCGCTTTGTTCAAAGGATAACTTAAGCAAAGTCTAATTAATGTACCTATTAAAACCAAAAATGTAGCTCACGAAATGATTATACTTCGACTTTTCCTGACTTTCCAAAATAAGAATTTTAACAAAATATGTAGCTGCATTTGACTGCTTTTCAGAATATTGAAGATCAATACAACCAGATGTAATATACTTAAGTTATGTGAAAAAAAGAAGCACTAGCTCTGAAAAAAATACCACTTTTTACAAAATTTCTTTTAAAAAAACTTCACCGTTAAAAAACAACCATAATTTTTAAAAAAATTGTAAATTCTAAAATCTATCAGAAAAAGTCATTTTTGGCCACAACGGAAAGAAAAAGTTCAATTTTGTCGAGTAGTATAAATCATTATATGTGATGAGCTTACGAGAATCTGCTGGGTAAGAGTTTTCAGATGTTGGTGTTTTTGCATCAGTTAGATGACTAGAGGGGGGGTTAATTGAAGGGGTTTTCTTATTAGAATTGTTATCTAAGTTGGTCTTAACTATACTGGAATACATAGATCCCGTGTTGAGAGTAGTAGATCGATCTGGCTTTCTTCGCATTAACCTTTTGCAGAACTTTTATGGCTTGAATATCCTTTGGGCATTTTGTGTAGACTGAATAGTATTTATATATATATATATACATATATATCAGTGTATACTTCGTTGGAGCAATTGATACAGACTTTCTTGTTATGGCATAGATTGGAGATGTGTCCATGACGGAAGCAGTTATTGCAGCGGATTGGTAGGGAGATGTAAACGCGCACATTAACAGATTCGTATCCAATTTGTATACCCGGTACTTGAAGAGTATAGGGGTGTATTAGATTTGTGGAGATAACGGTTGTGTGTAACACCCAGAAGGAAGCGTGTCCGACCCCATAAAGTATATATATTCTTAATCAGCATCAATAGCCGAGTCGATATAGCTATGTCTGTCTGTCCGTCCGTCTGTCCGTCTGTCTGTCTTCATTAGCGCTTATAGCTCAGAGACTATAAAAGCTAGAGCAACACGATTTTGTATCCAGACTCCTGTCCTATCGCACTGTTACAAGTGTATTTCAAAATTTCGCCCCGTCCCCTTCCGCCCACTCAAAGAAGGAAAATATGTGGCATGCACAATTTTAAAGATACGAGTAATCTAAAAACGCAGAATCATAGACAATGACCATATCTATCAGAGTGTTGAATCTGGATCAGATCGGATAATAAATATAGCCACAATGAAGAAAACCATTTCGAAAAGCATCGTTCCCTCATTCACATTCGTCCAGATGAGTGCCTAGATCTCAGAGACTATAAGAGCTAGAGCAACCAAACTTTCTATCCTTGCTCCTGTGATATCACTTCAAATGAAATTTCAGTGGCCACGTAACGCCTTCCAAGCTCTTACGCATCCCCCCTCTCTCACGCACACTTTTCCACGAGTCATAGTAAAGACGTATGTAGATGTGGAAATGTAGAGAAGACGTAGAGAAGATGTAAAAAACGTTCGACTTAATTTTGTTTTTCTTTTTTGGCTAAAATTAAATTTGTCCCTTTTGCGAACATGTAATAAATTACATATATCGTAAGATCACATACATATATACTGACTGAGTACCTGGTATAAAGTAGAACCGCGGCCGCAGACGCGGCTCATAACGTTCCCCCTCATTATAGTTGGAGGTGTTGAGTTAGATGCGAATGAGAGGATGATTACTCCAGTTTCGACAAGTTCACCGTTGAACCTTTTCTTAATTTTTTTAACATCACATATGTTTTGGGGTGTTAGTTATTTTTTAACTTTTTCTTCAGCAAGGCCGCGCAAGTCGTTAGAATAGATGAAGCCCTTGGAGATGTTGAAAGTGCGATGCTCAGAGACTTCTACCTGGTAATCTCCCATCAGTTTAAGCTGAAGTAACTTGAGAGCCTATGTCCCATTTTTTATTTTCACTAGAAGGTTTTCTTAGTTTTCTTAGCAAACATAACTTCACCATTGCAGGTATAGTCGATCTGTTTCTTTATTAAGAACGGGGAAACATTTGCCATAGATTGATTGCCAACGCGTTTTATGATAAGAAATTTCGATTTCACCAAGAGCTTTGGCTTGTCGGGCTCATCGTAGCGATTAGTGCAGAAGATAAACGGTGTCGACTTCTATTTTTTTTTTCTTTTTTTTCGTTTCTTTTGAAGTCTTATTTGTTTACAAAAAGATTAGTTGTAAGGCGCGTGTAGACACTAAGCGGAGACACGACTTGTCAGTGCAAAAGTCTAATTCGGACTGAGTGAAAATTATAAAAGTGCACAATGTCACCAAATCGCGAATTTTGAATTTTTAAAAGAGATTTTGGGGCTATATTGAATTTTTAAAGACGAACAACCCAATTTTGGTCTAGTGCAAAGTACAAAATCACTGTCGCATAGTGCTATTGATATACTTATATTTTGTATAATATAATATTAATATATATATATCTCATAATAGTAATTATCTAAAATCTTAAACGCAGATGGATATACGGTCAGCGATGTGGTCATGTACTGGAAGCCAACACCAGTGCGTGGTGTGGAAGACGCAGAACTGCCTCAGTTCACTATTATTGGCTATGAAACAAATGATCGGAAGGAACGGCTCGCAACTGGAGTGTATCAGCGGCTCTCCCTTTCATTTAAATTGCAGCGAAATATCGGTTATTTTGTGTTTCAGACATATCTTCCTAGCATACTAATCGTTATGCTGTCATGGGTTTCATTTTGGATTAATCACGAGGCGACAAGTGCAAGGGTCGCTTTGGGAATTACCACGGTGCTGACTATGACAACGATCAGTACAGGCGTTCGTAGTTCATTGCCTCGAATATCTTATGTAAAGGCTATTGACATATACCTAGTTATGTGTTTCGTATTCGTCTTTGCCGCGCTTCTTGAATACGCGGCCGTCAACTATACTTACTGGGGCAAACGAGCAAAAAAGAAGATAAAGAAACTCAAGGACTGTGATCGACAAAAGAAAGGTATCTTAAAAATAGAAATATCACTTTCAAAATAATTAATATACAATATAAGACGTTTGCCATTACTGTCCAGCACAGACAATAACACAGTCAAAAAACTTAAATTTTAGTTGCCTTTTATTAATAAAATATCTTTGAATATAATCATAACCTATAGGTAAAAGTGAAAGATCTGTAACGTGTTCAACGACAGAAGACATAATTGAGCTTCAGGATGTACGCATGAGCCCCATACCTTCGTTACGGAAAGGTAATTATAATGCGACCCTTGGCTCTATTGGCACCGAGACCTTAAACTTGGCCAAGTTTCCGCCAAGTTTTCGAATTACTCGCAACTATGGCACTGGGCGAAACCAATTGCGACATCGTTCACAGAGGGGTAAGCTACTTGAATTATTGTGTTGCCTTTAATATCTATATTATATATGCAGGAACTTCAACTCGACCTCGCATGTTGCATGCAATAAAAAAAAGCGCATCTGCCATCAAAGCCACTATACCGAAGATCAAAGATGTAAACATAATTGACAAGTACTCGCGGATGATATTTCCTATCAGTTTTCTTGCATTCAATCTTGGATATTGGTTATTCTACATCTTGGAGTGAAAGAGTAAATTCTTTTTTCTGCAAACAGACATTTTCTGATTGACCTGCAGGTCAATACGTTTTTTATTAATTTTATGAATTTTTACTACAGGAATTTTGACTACTAAAAAAATTAGGTTACTATATAGCCCCAAAATCCTTTTAAAATATTTGGTAACTTTGCGCAGGGTCGTAATTTTCAGTAAAGATAAATATGTAATAGCCTTGCATACGATTTATGTTATTTTAAAGTTCAGTTTTCGTTTTTAGGTGCTCCCGTTTACACAAATTTATGTCACATTTTCTCATGATCTATTAAGGGCACAATGCAGTGCTTTTAAAGGCACAATTTAGTGTATTGCTTGAACAAAATCCTCTGAAACATCAGATGTATCGATAACCGAATTGAACTGCTTCAGCTGTTAGCACAAAGACGTATAGTATTGTTGTCTTGACCAAATATTTCAGAGTCAAATTAGAGGTTGGGTTAAAAAAATTGTATTTATAGAAAAGCCAAACTGAACTGGTAATGGTGTAAAATTTATGTTAATGGATCAATTCATCATCTATTTTTTCCTTTTACAATTGTGATTCGATTTGTTGTATAAAACAATGTCTACTTTCTTTTCGGTGAGGAAAATGTTTCGTTTTTAAAACGTAAAAATCTTCCTTTTTGTGAAATCGGGATTACCAATTTATGTGTGTTTCAAAAATAAATCGGAAAATTTGTAGCAAAAGTGAAAGCCGAAGCCTGCCTGAATGGCTTGATATATGTTTAAGTATAGCCATTGTTTGGAAACGAAACAAAAATAAAACGAAAGGATATACTTTTATTTTTAAAATACATTATTCATAAGATAATTCATAGCTTTATATGTCGAGCGAAATATATGAAAGTCGTAAGAGTCATCAAAACGCGGTTTTTTTAATTTTGAATATATATTTGAATATTTTTTAGTGATTTACAATGCTATGGTTACACTATGCAACACTATATTTACGCTGAGAACTGACGCGCTTTTTTCTGATAGATTTGGATCTGTAATAATTTTAAATGAATTATGGTTGGAAAAATATGAAGCCTCGATTTATATGAGTTTTCAAAGTCAAAATGTCGGAAAAAAACGAAAAAATTATCAATTTTTAATTTGAAAGCTTATAAAATTTCCAGACAGTACTAAACACGTTATAGGCTGATGCAAGAGGAACGTGAAGAAGAAAATGAAAGGAGACCTGCCCATAATGCACAGGTTCGCGCTGCACAATTACCCCCTCAAATTCGACCAGGAGGCTTGAATCGCTCTGCTTTCTAATACGATTCCGCGATAGACTTTCAAGATCTTCGCTGATCTTGGTTCATTTTCTGTAGTATGATTGCATTGCAATGCATTGAAATTTTAATCGGAAGGCCTTGAAAGCATATGCTGCGCTGGTGCATATTAAATTGTATATAATTTGGTCGTATAAACATAAATATGTGTATTGTGTTGTATAGTATGGTATTAATAATGTTTGGACGTTGACGTGCAATGACTGCACCATCAAGTAGCCCATGGTGCAATCCCAGGCCAAAAGCAGCCCTCCTCCCACCCAACCGACCGAGGGGCGCTGCCGCATAACGCGCGACTCGTTAACCGAACTGATCGCTATCATGCAGGAAAGATAGATGTTAGACTAGTATTCGAGGAAAATTAGAACTAATCTTACTAAAGGAATTAATCATGCATTAAAACTATCGTACTCCACAACTACAATTACTAACTACGAGAAAGGTATGTGAGAATTAGTAATTTAAGAAGAGGAAGGGAATTAGTTGCCGATATAATATGGTAGAGGGAATTATAATCCGAGCATAAAACTCTAAAAAGTTCATGCAAGGAATAATTCTATCTACAAATCGGAAGGAACAGAGGTATATAATTTCTAGTAATTCTAATAGGAATCGTGCAGTTTATGTGGCTCAACAAGTCAGGGCTATCTTCGTCACCCTTGATCAAGTTGTGCACAAAAATCACACCAAACATCTTTCTACGGTTAACTAAGGATGGAAGGTTTATTAAGAGCAATCTATTCGGGTAAGACGGCAATCTAACACTTGCATCCCAGTTGAGGCCGCGTAGAGCGAAAATTAAAAAGTGTTTCTGTACTGATTCTATACGGTCCTGGTGTACTTTGTACTGAGGGCACCATACACAAGAACCATATTCTAAAATCGGACGAACAAGCGATATATAGAGAGTATTTGTTATATAGGGGTCGTCAAATTCCTTTGACCACCTCTTTATAAGCCCAAGCACGCCCATGGCCTTATTTACCATGGTAGAAATGTGTTCAGAAATCTTTAACTTGGGGTCTAAAAGAACACCAAGATCATCAACTATGGTAATTCTCTCAAGAGAACCACCGTCTAGGGTGTAAGAAGCCAGAAAGGCGCTGGAGCGATGAAATGTCATTACTTTACATTTCGAAGCATTAAGGTATAACAGATTTGCACAACACCATGACTGAAAGCTATTAAGATCGGATTGCAACCTGGAGTGAGATAAGCTATCCTTGAACTGGACACACAGCTTAACATCATCCGCATACATAAGTACTCCAGAGTATGTTAATACCGAAGGCAGGTCATTAATAAAGAGTGTAAAGAGTAGGGGGCCTAGATGGCTGCCCTATGGTACGCCCGAAGTAACCATAACTGGTGAAGATAGGGATTTACTCTTTGGGATCTGGAACAAAGGTAGCTGGAAATCCATCTGAAGAGATTGGGTGGAAACCCTAAAAGGTCAAGTTTTTGTGCTAGGAGAGAGTGGTTTACAGAGTCGAATGCTTTACTGAAATCTGTGTAAATGACATCCGTCTGTAGATTACCTTGGAAGACTTTAATGATGAAGGAGGTGAACTCCAATAAATTCGTGGTTGTTGATCTCCGCCTTATAAATCCATGCTGGGCAGGAGATATAAGCGATCTGCAAAGATGCTGCAGGTGCGAAGTTAAAATTTTCTCAAACACTTTAGGAATAGCGGATAACTTGGATATACCTCTGTAGTTCTTCGCGTCAGACTTACTACCTTTCTTATGGAGAGGAATTATGAACGACTCCTTCCATATGGAGGGGAAGCATGAAGAGTTTATGGACAGGCTGAATAGTTTAAGCAACTGTCCACACAGAGATTCGGCGCAGTACCTGAGTATACAGCCGGGAACTCCGTCCGGACCCGGTGAAAACAGCGGCTCAACTTTCCGGAGATCAAGAAGCAGAGAGCTTTAGTTTAGCAAGGGACTGAAGATGCCGTTCGACCTGGGTAAACCGTATGGGTACGGCTGCCCGGAGTAGCATTCCTGTGATTAGGTTGTTTGAAAGAATTGGGCAAAAAGATCGGCCATTGCCTGATCATTATTTGCCGACGTATTAAGAAATGATAGCGAGGATGGATGAGCGGACGTTTTACGCTTACTGTTTACGAAGCCGTAAAACTGCTTAGGGTCCTGAGAAAACCGTATCCCGCATCTAGATAGGTAGTTCTTATAGCACTGGGAATTAAGAACTGAAAAGTTTGACCGAGCCATTACATAGCGAGAGAGAGAAGAAGGAGAGCCAACTTCTTGAAATTTTTTGTAAAGTCTTGATTTTAAGTTTTTTAGACTGGATAACTCTTTGGTAAACCAAGGAGGCTTCCCAGATCTAATAGGACAGGAAATAGGGACACAAGACTCTAAAAGTGAGTTAAGTGCATCGTAGAAAATGGTTGTGCCTATCGTAACGGTAGTGCACTAATACAAAGCGGACCAATCAAAATCCCTAATGAGGTTATTAAGCTTCGCAAACTCGGCTTTACGAAAGCAGCGAACACATCGAGGTAGCCTAGCCGACCGATCCAATGCGGTTGGTCCTATATCGAGCGACACTTCAAGTGTAGGATGGTAGGCAGGTATAGGGAGCGGAGGGACTCGGGTTACAAATTGTATATAATAGTATATTTGATCACATATAAAAAAATATTTTGCGTTGAAAAAATTATATATGTACATCATTCATGATGATGCAGTACGGGCCATTGAAGACTCATTGCTAACTCATCGATGTCAGCGTCGATACCCTCGATTACATAAGCGATGACACGTTATACGCTGAACTACATTGAGAAGTCATAGGGCATAGTCGCTGATATTGTTATTTAGCAGTGCGGTAATATCATGCATTTAAAACCGATGATTTTAGCGGTAAAATCATAAATTTATAAGCGATGATTTTAGCGCTTTAATCATGTATTTATAATGATTTTCGCGAAAAAGTAGTAAATTCATTTGTGGGTTTTTTTCAACACAAAAACAATGCTTACTGTTCATCAGCGGTGTGCATTTATTCCAACAGCAAAAACATAACACGCGAGAAAATAAATATCTACTTGACTAAACTCTTGCATACAATGGCAGCTTTTCTGTTTCTGTTATTGCAATGCTCACAAATTGAAATTTTGTGCAGACCGCTACATCTGCATTCACATTATATTTATTTACTCGTTATACCCGGTACTCGAAGAGTAAAGGGGTATATTAGATTTGTTGAAAAAAGGGATGCGTGTAACACCCAGAAGAAAGCGTTTCCGACCCCATAATGTATATATATTCTTGATCAGCATCAATAGCCGAGTCGACAAAGCTATGTCTGTCTGTCCGTCCGTCTGCCCGTCTGTCCTTCTGTCCGTCTTCATAAGCGCCTATATCTCAGAGACTATAAAAGCTAGAGGAACACAATTTTGCATCCAGACTCCTGTTATATCACACTGTTGCAAGTGCATTTAAAAAATTTTCCATGCCGCCTTCCGACCACACAAAGAACAGAAATCTGTGACATGCACAATTTTAAAGATACAAGAAAACTAAAAACGCAGAATCATAGGCAATGATCACATCTATCAGAATGTTGAAACTGGATCAGACCGGATTATAAATATAGCCACAATGAAGAAAACCATTTCGAAATGCATCGTTCACTCTCGCTCTCTCTCACACACCGGGTTGGGTGCTGTGCCCATTCGTCCAGATGAACGCCTAGATCTCAAAGACTATAAGAGCTAGAGCAACCAAACTCTCTATCCATGCTGCTGTGATATCACTTCAGTACAAGTGTACTCTCTCTCTCGCAAACAGCCGTGTATGTATATTTAGGAAGTAGATAAACCCATGTAGAAAAGGCAGATGTAAAAAATGTATGCAAACAATTATGGAAACATCTAATAGATAAAAATCTCCGAAAAGGTTCGACTTAAATACTTGTTTCTTTTTTGGCTAAAATTAAATTTTTCCCTTTAGCGAACATGTAATAAATTACAACAAGCTCACATACATATATACTGACTGAGTACCGGGTATAAAGTAGAGCCGCGTCCGTTGACGCAGCTCACAACGTTCCCCCTCGTTTTTTTTTCTTTTTTGGCTAAAATTCAATTTGTCCCTTTTGCGAACATCTAATAAATTACATATGTATGTATATCGTTAGCTCACATACATATATACTGACTGGCTACCGGAGATAAAGTAGAGCCGCGTCCGTTGACGCAGCTCACAACGTTCCCTCTCGGTTTTTAATTCCGACTATTTTAGTCGGAGCATAAAAAAACACAAAAGAAAGAGCACAAAAAAGAATAAATATATATAATGTGAATGCAGCGATACATTGAACACAGCTTTTCATAATTTTACAATTTAAACATTATATTCAATTGATATTTTCATTAATTACCAAGCGCATAACATAAAGATATTATTCACTACAGTTTCGCCTCTAGCTCTTTTGCGCACAATTGTAACAATGTGATTTTATAGCAAATAGCAAAGCGCACAAAGCAAGACAGTTCTGCCAACGTATTAGCAAAAGAGATGGAAGAAAAAAAACGAAATTATCTTCTACTGCGCTCGATAAAACCAAATTATATTACGGCACGCTCGGAAAAGAAAGAAACAAAGAGATTTTATATATAGATGTACCCATTTTTATGTCAATAATGCCCATAATCATGAATTATGTATACAATTTTTTTCAGCGCAAATTACTTTTTTATATGTGATCAAACATATTATTATTAGGCAAGTTCCGGGTCTTACTTAGTTTTGCGTTTTACTTTTTCAACCAAAACGTTTCGTATTCATGTTGAAGATCATGTTAAGATCACTTATATCGATATGTTTCATATTCTCATCAACTCTAGCAAACAACAGCTGACCTGATTGTTTTGTAAATACACAGCATTGTAAAAATGCCATTTGTTTTTGCAATTCTCGAAGCAAAATGACGGCAGAAAGTACTCGATTTAAGAAGATCAAAACATCTTAGTTGCAACACCTGTGCATCAAGCATGTCTGACGAACTGTGAGAAACAGCCTGCAAATTGAAAATGGTCATGTGCTAATGGTCAAACTATTAATTTGTTGCACTAACATTTTAAATTAAATTTGGCGGAAAACATCAGTCGTTAGCAAGCTGCTCTTTTCCGAAGCTGGTACTTAGTATTATTTGAACTGTTATGTAGTATTATTGGTGCTGTTATTCCGATAAACGAATCGAAAATTTTTGATAAGGAAGTCACAAGCTAAAATGCCCTGGTAATGATGTCAAATTTAACTTAATAAACTAATACGTAATTTACTATTTTTTTTCTGCAATTAAGATTCGTTATTTTGTATAAAAAACAGTTTACTTTTCATTCGCAGAGGAAAATGTTGACGTTGTTGACCCAGAAACAGTAGAATACAATACACATACATATTTATGTTTATACGAATCAATAATATTAAATGAAAATTCGTTGCTTGTTCACACGTTGCACTATGTATACTATGTATACTCACATATGTGTGTATATCTGCTCATTGTATTTTAGTATTCTATATTAAAACGAGGAAGAACGTTGTGGCCACGGCTCTACATTACACACGGTGCTCAGTCAGTATGTACATTTCCGAAATTTCTGCTATGAAGGGCGAGCCAATCTATAGTCTATCTATGGTCGGCCGTGCTTGCCGAGTTATTCGACATCGTGGTTGCCACGTGTTGACTATTAGTCGCTTATATTGCTCTTTTATGAAAAGCTTTCAAGTGGCCATTGGTATACGAATATCCTTTTTATCTTGTAGAAGGGGGTTGTAGCGCCAGATCTGGCCAACTCGTCTGCCATACAGTTGTCTTCGAGTTCAGTTCTTCCCTGATCGCAAAAACTTCCACTTTGAAGACGCTACAGTGATTTGGAAGCATGAAGGAGTGCCTTACGATTAGCTGTTGGGAGTAGATTCCTCCTCCAACCTTGTTGACAAGCTTTTATTTATTTATTTATTTCAAAGTTAACAATGGTTCTGCTAATAAGGTTTAATAATTAAAAATAATATAATATAGAGAGGAATTAAGAGGAGAAATAATAATAGTAAAATTAAAGATTAACTGTATTCAGGTAGTGGTAAATATTGAGTAATGTACTATTAAAGGATATTTCAGGGGATAAAATATGGCAAAGTGTATTAAAGTTATGGCATAAAACCCTAAAAGGTTCATGCTGGGCATAATTTGACCTACATAAAGAAAGCCTGATAGGCCGAAAGGTACGGGTAGGTCGAGAAGGAATGGATAAGTCATCCATCTATGAAGATGTTTATGGTCCTTCTAGGCCTAGAGGTCCCTCGAGGCATTCGTCTCTGTGAGGGATGATAACATTGTATATTCCCTGTGGTGCCCTTTGGTCGGAGTCTCTCAGACGTATAGCTGCCATTTCTGCACGCTCCTTTCCTGCAAGAGCAAGATTCTGGAGGAATAGAATGGCATTAAGCGCATCATTTGGAGTGGTGCAAAGAGCTCCACTGATGCAAAGGGCTGCAGGTCGTTGAACTCTGCCAAATTGTTTGCTGATCATCCTTTTTTCTAGGGCTGGCCACCACGCTGTAACTCCATAGAGTAGTATTGATAAAACTATTGCTAGATATATCCATTGGACAATGCTTGGGTTCGTGCCTCATTTTAAGCCAATATCTTTTTTGCAGGTGTAGAGGGCTATTGTGGGCTTCTTCACTCTGCCTTTTATATTCAGGTTCCATTTGAGCTTCTTGTTCATTACCAAGCCTAAGTAACTTACTTTCCGGTAGTTTTGAAAAGAAAGGTTGTCCGTGTCTCCTCACTAGAGTTAGTCCACGTACCATCACTTCTTTTGAGGTACCCCACCGAGGGGGTCGTCTTAGAGAGGACCTTGCGTAGCCTTACGGCTTCTGACGTTTCCCCGATTTCAGATCAAAATTTTTGCAATGAGGCCTTTTTACCTTCCTGGTTTTTTTTTTTTGTATGGGGCCAGACTGGTCGACCACAAGACCAGTTTTCCTCCCCGTTAGCGTTTTTCTCTCTCTTGAAGATAGTCCTGCAGCTTTTCCGTAAGATATCTATTTTTTTCGACGACCAAGGGGGTTACTTTTTTCCCCTGTTTCAGTTTGAGGGGCATGCTGCCGTGAATGTTTTGTTGCATCCTCCGTGAACCTGTTCACTAGACGGCTTAGGTCGTCTTCTGTGTTCCTCTTCTGTGGTGCTTTGGAAGGAAGCAATTCCTCCATTATTTTTTTATTTATTTATTTATTTGGCTGGTTGCGAACGAGGTCACATGGAGAATCGCTTTCCTCATGAGCAATATAGAACGACATCAGTCTTAGATGTGTCCCCTGTTGCTTTAGGCTTACCACCGTGCTGTCACCATTGCTAAAGTTATGGAGTAGAAAGATATTTAGATGCTTCCTTGCAAAAATGCAGGTATGGATTTTAACTTCGTTTTGAGCTACAATCAGCTTATACGCCTTCGTTGCTAATCCACAGACCTTGTTTCCTACCATCAAGGCTCTTGGATTATAACTACGTCTTGTCCGCTCACATTCAAGCAGACTATCAGAGCAGCGGATGCTGCTTTACAGTGATGGAGATTGATTTTTAGAAGCTTCAGGGACAATATCACCACTGTAAGGTGGGCGTCTGAGTCGTCATCGACTGTATCATCGCGACAAATCGCCTCAAAATCACGCATCAGCATCCTGTCGAAGGAGTAGCATTCCTGGGCTGGCTTCAGTTCGTCGTCAGGTGCTTCGATCTCCAACATCCTGTTCGACTGGGTTGTCAACAGGACGTACCTCGGCTGCCGCGTCTGACTTTTAGACCTTTATCGTCACAGCACTGAACCCGAAGTTCAGCTCTCCTTTGGCTGCTTCAATCTGCGAATCTTAGTTGAGCACGACTACAGCCTGGTTTGTTGGACGCTGCGTCGTCTCAACTTTAACCACATTCCAGCACGAGGTTGGAAGGTGTGGGTTGCATCGCTGCAACAGTTTCAGGATGCGATCCGGCATCCTTCGCTCCAGTCGACTGCGACATGCTTCTTTGTATAGCTGAACGGAGCGTTCGTGTTCACAGGCTGTTATTTCGATACTGTCCTGGTATCCCATATCTTTGCAGACTGGGATAGTTCCGGGCTGTTTCTCCAGCAGTTCGAAGCATTGGTCGGCCAGTGCCGCTTCCACCCACTTCCACTGGTTTCTGGGAATCTTGGCACGAGATTGCTCCCTGATGGGTAGTGCCAGACTGGTGTTTTTGTTTGCTTCTATGTTTGTTTTCCATATTTCATCCCACGATTTGGGTTGTGGGTAGGTAGTATGTAGGGATAGGAGTATGTGAGTTACTTATAGCTGACCTACGTCGGTAGGTCGTTCCCTATCCGTGACCTACGACCCGTCCGGGGGCCTCAGCTAGGCCTTTTCCGAGCCACCTCACTAGACCAGACAGGGACCACATATAAGAGTGAGTTTTAAAAAAATCAATGCCGAAAAAAGAAACGAATACAGCTACCATATTTTTTGAAGAGGTCTCTTGAAACAGGATCAACTTTTATTACTAATTTGTATAACAACGAAAGGGAACGTTGTAAGCCGTGGTAAAGGCCGCGGCTGTACTTTTTTCCCGGTACTCAGTCAGTATATATGCGACCTTACGATTAATGTAATTTATTATATGTACGCAAAAGGGACAAAATGAATTTTTGCAAAAAAAATTAAACTTAAAAAAATTAAGTCGAACCCTTACGGAGATTTTTTTATATTAGATGTTATCTGTTTCCATTTTTTCTAACATTTGTTTTTTACATGTGTCTTCTCTTCATGTCTACATATGCGGCATTACATACATACATGTATATACGGCTCGTGGAAGTATGTGCGAGAGAGAGAGAGCGAATGAGTAAGCGCTTGGAAGGCTTAGGTTCCTTCTGGCTATAATAATGATCAAACCTAAGCGTGGTAAAAATCTGTTAGACATGGACATCCTCTATGATTGCGTTTTTTATTTTTTCGGAACTTTAAAATTGCGCATGCCATAGATTTTCTTCCTGTATGTGAGCGGAAAGAGGAGATGCTTAATTTTGAAATACATTTGTAACAGTGTGATATCACAGGAGTCTGGATACAAAATTTGGTTTCACTACCTTTCATAAAGTCTGAGATCTAGGCGATCATAAAGACGGACAGACGGACGGACAGACAGACATGGCTATATCGACTCGGCTATTGATGCCGATCGAGAATATATATACTTTATGGGGTTGGAAACGCTTCCTTCTGGGATTTACACACATCACCTCATAAATCATGCAAAAAAAAAACCATAATTCCTTTAAAAAAATTTTTTAAATTTTGTTGCCTAGTATTATAGGGCTAATCAAGAGCTACTTTATAATGGAAAAATAGTTCTCACAATTCGTATTTTTTTAACGTTTTTACCACTTTTAATGTGCACGATTGTAACGTTCGACATCTTTGAATGCCCATATATTAGATATAATTATCTCTCTATTATGAGGGTTGCCACAGATTTTCAAACAAACCAAATTCCAACCGAGTTCGTTTGCTAGATGCCACAGCATGCTGTCTCGGTTGGTTTTAAAATTTCTCGTACCATGGCAAACAATTTGGATAAATTCACTGCAAAATCTCACTTTATTCATTGAAAGTGTTGTAGTTATAGAAAGTTTATTAAATTTCTGATGTTACTGCATTTGAATATTTTAAGATTTCACTTCTTCTAATAACTTTCTGAAAATTTCTGAAATTTTGGAATAGTTTTTCCAAAGATAAAAACTGGTTAACTGGTGGTTCAAATTAAGTTTATATTTTTCGACGAAAAATATGAGACGAATAAAAAGGGACGTGCGTTCGGTTTCAATCAATAACGACCATTTTTTTTGGCTCCACATAATATGATCTTAAACCTAACTTATCTACGGTGGCTACGCTATCCTACAAATTTTTCCTGGAAGGCTTCAACTCATTGGCAGCAGAGCCAATTTATGTATTGGCCTTCTGAATGTTGCTCCGCTGCTCGTCCTTAGGTCGACCACCCTGACCTTTCCGTCCTGCCCGGCGTTTGTGGCGACGACACTCCCGACGAGCCACTCTTGAGGGGGCAGGTTGTCCTCGGCGACGACCACGAGGCTTCCTTCCTGGATGTTGGCCTGATCCTGGTGCCACTTGCATCTTACTTGCAAGCCCAGCACATACTCCCGGGACCATCGCTGCTTGGCTGATGGGATTTCGCGTATCACGTCCACGTCCGCGTATACGTCCGTATACGGTCGCGTTGTTGCAATTGACCCTTTGCTGACATCTTCGATACCGACGAACCTTTGGAATGCCAATAAAAAGCAGTTAGTCGTCAGATCGGAGACAATTGCTAAATGAATCGTCTTGGACGCAAAGCAGACAAATAACGCAATGTAGGACTTATATGGGGCCTTCCTCGAATTTTCAGAGTCGTATAGACTGGGCCACAAGAATCTACGCCACATACGGCGAATGGGCGGAGAGTACGGAGCCGGTCTGCGGGTAAATTGCCCATAATTTGGGTCTGGAGTCGAGGCTTGCATTTAAATCAACGAATACACGACCTGACTGTTCCCCGGCAGACCTCCTGGGCGTTCACTATCCAAACACGCTGTCTCAGGATACTCACGAGTGCTCGTAGGTCGGCAAGAAAATTCGTTTGATGCAGATAGCGAACGTAGGTCTGCATAAGCTGCGAGCGTTTTGTCAATAACAGAGGAATCTTGGCATTATATGAAATAGGAGCGTTAACTAGTCGCCCCCCAACTCGCAACAACGAAAAATAGCACCAAGTCCCTGCCTCTTCATGGATGAAGGGATTCAAGCGCTGAAGACTGGGGCCTAACCTGGTGTCTTTACGAACCCTTTCCATATCTTCCTGATACTCGTTTTCTTGTAAAATTTCGACCTTTTTTAGAAACGCCTCGTCGTTTTCCAATGGTGACGGCATTTTTTAAAATTGAATACTTCTGTCTTTGCATTTTCTGATGAAGCGGAACATGAAAACGAACACTCTTAGTAGTTTGCGGTGTCACGAGTATCCCTTGATTACGTCTACTAAATCATTTTTTTTTGCGGCCACGGTCAGTCCGACCGATTGCTTCCTGGTTTCCATCTGCAGCTCTTCTTCGGAAAATTCGAAGTGGGGCCAGATCTCTTCTTCATCTTTCAAAAACTCTGGTCCAGTAAACCAGATCGACTGCACGATTTCCTCTACGTCACAACGTCTCGAAACTATGTCTGCTGGGTTCTGTTTTGTTGGCACATGCCGCCACGTAGCGTCACGTGACCACTCTTGAATCTCCGCTACTCGGTTCGCAACGAAGGTTGACAACGACGAATGGTGAGTTCGGATCCAATGAAGGGTAACTTCCGAAACTGACCAGAACACAATGTTTACTATTGGAACCTTGAGCAGTGATTTGAGTGACAGAGATCTGCGAGAAGGTGACCGGTACATAACTCAAGCCTTGGGAGCGTTTTCGTTTTGAGCGGTGCTACTTTCGACCTTGCAGTCAACAACGAGACCTTAAAACCTTCTGCAGTCTTTCTACGGATATAGACGCAGTCTCCATAAGCTCTCATGGATGCGTAAGCAAAGGCATGTACTTGTATCGGTGACATGGGATCAGTATGCACAAACCGAGTTATCGTAATCTTCTCTAATTGACCCAAGGATTCTTTTAGTAAGTTCCAAGCTGTTTCCAAGTGCATTGGAATTGACTCATCCCAATCTAGCTTATTAAGCCAAAGCTCCTGCAGTAGGATCTTTCCCTTTATTACTAAAGGACTGAACAGGCCAAGTGGGTCAACCAGCTTTGATATCACCTATACAATTTTCCGTTTTGTCGCTTGGAGACCCATGACAAACGTGTCAATTTGGAACTTAAAGACGTCTTCATGTGGCAGCCAAGATATTCCCAACGCCTAAGTTGACTCTAAGTCCGAGATCGTTATCAGTTTAACTGTGCTCTCGGATGCGGTGACTTCAAGTGAGTTCGAAAACCACTTGGTAGACTCAAACCCAGCGGTTTGAAGAACCTGAGCCACATCAAACTTAATTGTCTTTAGCCCCTCTACGCAACCAGCACCAGTCAATATGTCATCAACATAAAAGTCGGACTCAATAACTTCAGCAGCTTAAGGGAATGAGAGCTTTGCGGACTCACTCAACCTCTTCGAACACCAAAACTGGGGCTGATCCAGTCCCATATGTTATTGAACTGGTATATTCTCAAGGACTCAGAAGGGTATTTTCTTCATACTATGAGCTAAAATCATCTATCTTCTACCACGACCTGGCGATACATTTTCATAACATCAGCTGTCAAGGCGTACCTTTGTAGTCTGAAGCGTAGTGTGAAGAAGCATACCCCTTTACAACAAGCTGTAGAGCCAGCACCGTTCGCCCTTGAGGCGAAGCCACACCCACGTCTGACCCGCAGCCATGAAGGCAGGGCACAGACCCTAATTTTGCAGACGTTTCTTATTATTATTATTTCTCCTAGCTCATAAGTAATTAGTACATTCCTAGCTTCTTAATTTTCTTTCTTTCTTAGCCCGTAAGCCATACATAACCACAAATATAGGGTAAGAGGAAAACCAGCGGAAGAAATGTATGATTAGGGGGCTAGCAATCTCAGGAAGAAGAGCGCTCAAAAGAGACACAGCATCAGAGACACAGCAGCAGACCCAGCAGAAGAGGCCAGAGCAGAGACCCAGCAGCAGACGCAGCAGCAGAGACACAGCAGCAGACCCAGCAGCAGAAGCCGGAGCAGAGGCCCAGCAGCAGACGCAGCAGCAGAGGCCGGCGCAGAGATCGGCGGAGATCGGCCACAGCCACAAGAGCAAAGGCCAGCGCGAAACCCACCCTGACATGCCAAAGAGAGCAAGGCAGACGACAAGGAGAGCGAAATGGCACGCTACAAAAAGAGCGAAAGCTGCGCCAAAGCACCCACGCACGACCCAGGGAGAGCGAGAACAAAAGGGAAGCCGAAATGGCACGCGACGAAAAGAGCGAAAGCTGCGCCAAAGCACCCACGCACGACCCAGGGAGAGCAAGAAGCCGAGATGGCACGCGACAAAAGCGACGGGTCGCGGCAGAAGCTGCATGCAGAGGCTCGAACGGCCGGCTGAGCTGGCGCCCGAAATTATGGAGATCGAGAGTCGGGATACAGCCTCAAAGAAGCCAAGTCGCGAGTGCGGAAAGAAAAAATACGCGAAGTGAAGAGTAACAGTGATCGCCCCTAACCTACTACACCAGCACGCGGACAGAGACGGCGTCGATTCTTCGTCCCCCTCTCCCGTCATCGATTTCTGGACCAGCGAGGAGTAGCAGCCACAGGACCGATGGAGAGACGGAGCCCTGTTGAGGAAGAGGGGCAAGCTGGTCTCGCGTAAGCGAGTTAGAGTAGGATAGGTGCGACGTAGGGAATTCATTTTTCAGGCATACATGCATAGTAATAGAAGCAGGCAGAGAATAAAGAATTTAAATAAGAAAAACTACCGCGACTTTCAATTCGTCTTCACTATACATACATTTATTGCCCATGAACCACCGCCAACACCCACCGCCCGATTGTTTCCCGCCCCTTCGCTCTCTGTCACTGTACCACATTCCTTCTGCATGCCCGGGACCTCAGCAGGTGGAGTTGTACGCGGATGCCACGGCTTCCACGAACTGAGCTCTCCCCCTCCCAGTAGAAAACTCCTCCTGTAGAACACCCATGTATCCTCACAGGCAGGGGGCAAGAGGCGGTTATGGGCTATCCGCGGTATCCGGAGATGTCCAGAACCACAGCATAGACCCTAAGCTAGCTGTTAATGTGTGTGTGTGCGTGTATGAATCTGGGTTGTATACGATACATAAACCGTCTACAGTTAGGTCGTCGCAACTAGAACCAGTTGGACTGCGGAAAGGGTATCCTGCGGTGCGCAATTGAGGATCTGAAGACACGGCGACAGTCTCTGATGATTGCGATGGAAAGGGTATTCCTTGATGTGCAAATGAGGGTCTGAAGACAGGCAGTTTTGATACTGTTTCTGATACTGATTTTATTCAACAAAACTTAACTATATTTATAGGTAACAAAAGGCACAAAAAGTGCTGATTTAATAAGAACACGAAAAAATGGTAAAAATTATAATTAATGTGGAATTAATATTGATGTAATATGATTGCATTCGCTGGTGCTCAATTTGGCAATGATGGTCATTAATTTCACCAGTGTTTTTGGCTTCTGAGGAATGATCGCATCGGCAGCGGTTTATTGTTGATTCAGCTATAATGCTAAATCGTGATATTTCCTGTTGACCGAGTGAAGTTGTTGTTTTGGTAAAAGTGGCATGTGTATTACATAAAATGTCTGCATTATTATGTATGTATGTGTAATGTTACTTATGCATAATTCTTCGACTGAACACTAGCCATAGGGTACTCCTAAGATACGAATAAAGAAACGTAGCATCAAACCCGCCGTGTCTTATTATTTGTCGCCCAGGCAACTGAATAAATTTGTTGCAATGAGGCTACGAACCGAAGAGTAAGCCTGGCTTGCCATACGGCCACAAAAAGGGTTCGTTACAATGTTCACGAGACAATCTTTTTTTCAAGCGACAAAATCCGCCGTTTAGCTACTTCGAAGGAATTGAACAATATACTAGGATCCGATTTGAACAGCAGTTTTACTGCAAGCCGACCTGAAGGCAAGACCTGGTTAGTGTTGCTGAATTGTGTTTTCTCCCGCGTCAATTTCACTGAAGAGGCACTTTTTCCGACTTTCCACAAGAATTTCCAGTTTTTCTTTATTCATTGAGCATTAGGTGGTGTTATCTTTTGTTGCAGGTTTCTCAAAATCTGAACATGAGCTGGAGCACGACACAAAGCACGTCTCAACGGTACAGAAACTGATGGAAACAACAATAATAACAACAAATAATATATTTAGAAAATAACATCGGGGAAAAAGTATTCCAAAAGCTGCTATATTGCTTGTTTGATGTGTTTCCTTGAATCATGCTATGGAGATGCAATCTAAATATAAAACTGAATCGCTTTAGTAATTCAGAGTATGGTTAATGCAAAAAAGGACAAAACGAGTATTTTCACTGTGGTTGTGTATAGAATCGAATGCTTAACTGGGTAAGAATAAGTCATCATTTCCTTCGGTCAATTTAGGTTATCTTTTTTAATTTGAAAATGTTGAACTGGCTTTTTGGCAGGTGTCCTTACCTTTAAAGCCACCTCCTTTGGCCGACGTTCAGTAGTTTAAGCCGAAATATCATTTGCTAAACGCAGCAATCCTGAGGCTCATTTAATAATAACACGATCTTTCCTTAATCCATAGCCAAGATTTTAACCACAAAATATTAATTAATTGGTAAAAAAAAAAATAAAAAAAGTTTAATTATTATGAATTTGTTATTAATTTGCAGTAAACTAAATAACCTAATGCAAAAAGCTTAGTTCTTGTTGAATAAATCGTTTTTATATTTTTTTTGAATTTTTTTTTTGTTTGTTCAAATTTTTAAATGACCATAGAAAAAAGTGTAATTTGTTAAAATATTTTTTTTTTTAATTTTAATTACGATTTTAAAAAATCTATTACGTACTTTTGTTAGGAATTGATTAATTGACTAGGAACTAAGGAAAAAAGACGAATCGATTATTATTTGGGAAAACCCCAGACTAGAGAAGTCAAAATTTTCATTCACTGGTTATTATTATATAAACGTTTAGCAGCTATGAAAGCTTTTAGGAATTATTAATTAATAAGCCGATTATAGTGAATTCAAGTTAATTGCCGTATTCAAGAATTATGTGGCACCGAGATGACATAACTTAGCGGAAGTGGAGCATTTTTCTAGGCATCACTACCAATTTCTAAGCCTATGAAGTACGTATGATGTACTGAAAAATGAAAAATGCTGGCGGGAACTTTAATCTACATTGATAGAGATCTTAGCCAAAAGCAATAAGACAATGGGTGCGTTCACCAGCACAACTTGATCAGTGATCAGCGCTCAGTTTGGTGAAATATTGCCGGTAATAACCGGTTTTTACTGGATTTCACGCACACATGCATGAATCAGAAAGAGAGTAAAAATAAAACGTTCTTTACGAAAGATTGCTTTTAGAAGAAAAGTAAACAAACTCCAAATTATTAAGAAAATATGAATTTCGTTCAATTCTTCGGCTTTATGGAAGAAATATTCCAATATGATGTTTCCACGTATGCAGTGTGCAATTCTGTACAGGCGGCGGAGAACGGAGATGATATGCAAGGGCAACTTTTTAAAAAAAGGAAAAGGCTTTTCACTTATTATTACCAAACAGCTGTTCGGGCAAATAACGATAGGTTCCGTGCCGATATTTACAACAACGCTACTGAGCGGGCGCGTTCCTCAGAACGTAGCATACAATTATTGCGCTCTTTTACTGAGCGCTGATCAAGCTGTGCTGGTGAACGCACCCAATGTGATGGCCCTACTATAGCTGAGAAAAGAGTTTGCAGAAATAAACAAAAACCATAAAGACTTCGCCCTTCCCTCATTGTCGTTTCACTTTTAATTCTTTCATCTTAATCTAGAACCGCACGCGAAACTCATTTGAGTTTGATTTTCACCGTAACCCAAATCACTAGGGAGGGCCAATTTGTAGGGAGTAAAAAATCGTGGTAAGCGTCCACCAGAATCGGAACCTAGGAAGAATTCGAAGAATGTTTTACCAAGAAACCATGTGTCTGAAATGAATTCCTAGCTCCCGCTGAGAAGGAAGAAGATTTCAGATTGAGGTATTTTAAGAAATTTAAGGTGTTTTAAAAAAAGTAGCACATTTTCCAATCATGTTGGGCTCAATTCTGATTCATCTTTTTACAACAAATGTTATGTATATTTTTGTTGTTGAAATTAACCAATCATTATCCAATTTTTTTCAAGTTGATGAAATTAAATACAAAATATATAAAATACAGTTTGTTCAATTTTCAATCCGGCGCCTGCTCTGTTAATTACTTTTTTGATTACAATATAAACATATTTCAATGATTTCAAAAAATATTATTAATTAACAGAGCAGGCGCCGGCTTGAAAAACGGTATACAAATATTTTTAAATACCTTAAAATACGGTATGGTTTCTGTGTAAAAGATTCGTTGAATTCTTCCTAGATTCCGAATCTGGTGGACGCTTATAGCGACCAAAAACTGACCCACTACTTCTAATCACCCTAACCCACACCCATTCCACTCGTCTTACCATTAGACCGTGTGAGGAAATGTATCCTCACAGGCAGGTGGCCGGAGATGGTTAATGTATATCCACGGTATCCGGCGAATTGGGTGAGGGCTCTCTTCGAGTGACGTGGAGGGGGTTGCGTGGAGTGGGAGGGGGGGGGGGGTCCTGAGAGAGGAAGCATCCCGATGGAATCGGGCCGAATAAGTGATCGTAATACAAACCACCCGAGCCTTATTATGTGTCGCACAGGCAACTAAAAAAATTCGGTGCAACGAGCCTACGAACGGTTGAGTCTGAGGGAGGGGGGGCGTTACGGCAGTCTAGGGCGCACCTTGCCCAAATGGCCAAGCAAGTGCGGGAATGGTCATTGCGGTTCGACGGGATGGAGAAGCCATTGGAATTCCTAGAGCAGGTAGGTCAGCCGACATGTATGGGCTAGATTTGGACGTGATCCCGAGGGCGATGCCCGAACTATTGAAGGGCCGAGCGCTGATGTGGTTCGTCGTCAACAACAGGCAGTGGCAAACCTGGACGTCGTTCGTGTGGAGCTTCCAGGCCTACTTCCTTTGAAAAACTTTTGCAGGAAGTGAGGGTGCGGAAGCAGAAGGGGGGAGTATATTTAAAGAGTATAAATTCGAGATGCAGACCCTCATGTAACCCCTCAAGTGCACCCAAAAAGAACAGGTAGAGCTCATTAGAGGCATTAGTAGGACGGGCCTGCGAATGTTTATCAGGACGCACCGGTGCCAAGATCTACATCAAATTATGGTGCTGGCGGTCGAATTTGAGGCTTTGGAGCGGGATAGGGTGGAGTTCCAGCGGGAAAGCCTGGCAGGCTGGGCAAAGGCGGAACGACAGGGATGGAGGTGTGCCTCAGGTGCAAGGGCGAACATACGCCCAGCCCCAGCCCGAAGCCAGAAAAGAAACAGGCGTCGCCACCCACCAACCACCAAGGGAACGACAATGTGATAGGAGGCTTTGTACAAATCCAATAGGCACTGGGTACAAGCATGCTCCAGCCGCTAACATTCTGCGGAAAGGTAGGAATCACGACTTGGCAGTGCTGCAAACAAGCGGAAAATGCGCCGCGACCCAGGCCACGAAGGACCGAGCCGAGGCCAAAGGCGGAAGACACACCTGCATAGGCCGCCCAAACCTGGTGGGAAGTCTCACCGAGAAGGAGGTCCAGCTGTCTGCCATGGTGGTGATCGCAGGACGCGAATGGAAGGCTTTGGTAGACACTGGCGCCACCAGCAGCTTTATCAGCTGTGAGCTGCCGGACAGGCTGCGGCGAGGAGGCGAGTCGAAGACAAGCAAACGGGTGTGCCTGCCAGACGGACACAGCCAATGTCCAACTTGGGGTGGAGGTGGCGTTCGGAGATAAGACGGTCTCGTTGGCACTCCTCATATTGCCGGGAGTGATCGATGCGCTGTTGTTGGGGTGGGATTTTCTCACCGCGGTCAGAGCAAAGGTGACCTGTGCGGGGCAAAAGGTATATATAACAAAAGTATCAACCCAAGAACCTCAAAATGCAGGCCGAGATTGACGAGAAGGTGGACGAGCTGCTCGATATGGGGTGCATCGAGCCGTCGCGGAGCCCTTATAGCTTAATCATTGTGATGGTTCAGAAGAAGACCGTGAAATGGAGGTTGTGTGTCGACTTTAGGCAGTTAAATGCTCAGTCCATCAAGGATGCCTATCCCATGCCCCGGATGGTTAACATTTTAAATCAGCTGTGAGAGGCACATTTCATTATCAGCCTGGACTTTAAGGACGGGCACTGGCAAATACCACTGGAAAAGGCAAGGCGTTAAGTTAATCTTACGGCGTTCACGGTGCCAGGGAAGGGGATGTTTGAGAGGAAGGTGATGCCGTTTGGTCTGCATTCCGCATCGGTCACATTGCAGCGGGCTCTGGACCAGGTGATCAGGCCGAAAATTATGCCGCACGCGTTCGCGTACCAGGATGACATCATAATCATCGGGAAGATAACCTGGAAGACGTGTTCCGACGGTTGAAAGAGGCAAACGTCTGAACGTCAACAAATGCCAGTTTTTCCGGCATGAGCTGCGGTACCTGGAATATCTGGTGACGGGCGAGGGTATATCTACGGATCCCGAGAAGGTGGCGGCCATTGCGGAACTACAGCCCCCGGAAAATGTCAAGGAGTTGCGCCAGTATCTGACTGTGGCTTTTTGGTTTAGGCGATTCGTTCCTGACATTGCCACCCTGAAGAATAAAGTGAAGTGGAAGGGGAAAGCCGAGGGACAGAGGGCGTTTGAGTCGATGAAGGGCCTGTTGTTGGCAGACCCGATGTTAACCTGCCCGGATTTCTCGCGGAAGTTTGTACTACAAACGGACGCGAGCGACTATGGCTTGGCCTTGGCTTAGCCTGGACCCTCACCCACGAGACGAATGTCAGGTTTGCAAACTCGTGGCGTCCGCGTACAAACTTGTTAGCTGGCGTCCCCAAGGATGATGGAGGATCTACCGGAGTCAACTACTAGAAAAGGAAAACTCAGTTTGTGGATGCCGTGGCATCCGCGTACAACTCCTCTGGCTGAGGGGGGAGACTGGTGCTATCCGTCTGGTTCTGCTCACATGCTCGATTTTTAGGCGCGTTCGATCCTGGTTGACTTTCACTTTCCGCACTCACGACTGTCTCGTTTCGATTCTTCATCCCGACTCCTCGATCTGCATTTCTCGAGCGCCTCTGCCACGACCCGACGCTTTAGTCGCGTGCTGTTTTATTCTCCTTTGCTTTTGCTTTCCTGGTGATGCGTGGGTTGTTCTTGGCGCAGCTTTCGCTCTCCTGCCGTTGGTCTCTGCTTCGCTCTCTTAGGCATGCGGGGGTTGATTTCGGTGCATCTTTCGCTCTTTCTGTTGTTCCCCACCGTCGGCTTCTGCTCTGCTCTCTCCGGCTTGCGTGTGTCGATCTTGTCGCAGCTTTTTGTCGCTCTCGGGTTCCTGCATTGGGTGATCTGACGCAGCTTTGGCTCTCCCTTGTAGTCGCTCTCTGCCGCCGGTCTCTGCTCTGCTTTCTTCTCCAGTCTCTATTGCCGGTCTGTGCTGCTGGTCTCTGCCAGTGATGCTCTAAGGGTGGACGAAAAGCAGGTACGCAACTCAGAGGCGGAAGAGCCATGCGAGTGGATTAAGAAGCTGAGAGGGAAAATACAGCAAGTGCTAGAGAAATATTCGGACTACGTGGAGGAGTCAGTATGGATATATCGTTCATGCGATCAGCATGAATGTAAAACACACGTCTAGTTTCGTTTTTTCCTTTTTCAGCTGTGACTTGCTTCTTTTTTAATACACTTCATCGGGGCTGCACAGCAGCCTTTATTCCCAGTAGGGACGACGGGCCGGTAGGGGTTAATCAGCGCCCTGGTCTCATAGACCGTCGCGCGTCGTGCCGATGTCGGGTGGAGGAGGCGGACGACGTGGTCGTATGCGGGGCTCGGGGTGCAACTGGTGAGGACGGCGCGGCTGGTGCGGGCCGACGACGGTTGGATTCCGGCGCATGGAGCAGAGTGTGGTGATACCCGCGGCAATTTTTGCAGGGATCCCCACTGCGGCAATCGCGTCTGGAGTGCTCATGGGCCAAGCAGCTGGCGCAGTACTTGCTTATCAGCGCCGCCCGCAAACGCTTCTCAGCGCTCAGCCGCAGGAACCGCCCGCACTTTCGCAGAGGATGCATGCCTCGGCAGACTCACCATCGGTAGGAAGTATTACCACGGGTACGTCTGCTGTCATCGGCTTGTTTCTGGCTGCGAGATCGTTGAGACCGACAGGGTGCCATCGTGATTGTTGAGCTGCGGAGATGGTGAGACGGATTAGTGGAGCTACAAACGAGTCTTGCGGAACTAATGAAATTAAGCCTAAAGAGTGAAAGGAAGATTCGTATGGGTCGGAGTCTCCATGGGAGTAAGTGGAACAGAGCTCTGACTCCATAGGCAGTAGGACGACCTTCTCGATCGGTCTTTTGATAACGCCGCGGACCGCTATAACGTCAATCACGCGGACCTTATCATCGGAGCCGAGGTACGCTTTTTGTACGAGACGCCATTCATGCGAAGGGATGTTATCTTCCTTGATTACGATGAGGTCTCCAACCTATAGATCCCTTTGTTGGATGCTGCCATTTGATGCGCTGATGCAATTCGCGGAGGTACTCGGTCTTCCAGCGTGAACAGAATTGCTTGTTCTTCCTCGCTATCAGATAAGGATCATATGATAGTTCTTGGGGATTTCAATTTACCACGACATGACTTTATAGACGGCTTACTCGACTTATCCCTGTCTCAAGTCAACCATGTGAAAAATTCCCTGGGTCGATTGATTGATCTGTGCTTAGTAACGGATCCGACCATTGCGTTTTTAACCCGAGTTCCTCCGCTCACTATACCTGAAGACGCCTACCATCCTACACTTGAAGTGTCGCTCGATATAGGACCAACCGCATTGGATCGGTCGGGTAGGCTACCTCAATGTGTCCGCTGCTTTCGTAAAGCCGAGTTTGCGAAGCTTAATAACCTCATTAGGGATTTTGATTGGTCCGCTTTGTATTTGTGCACTGATGTTACGATATGCACAAACATTTTCTACGATGCACTTGACTCACTTTTTGAGTCCTGTCCTGTCCTATTAGATCTGGGAAGCCCCCTTGGTTTACCAAAGAGTTACCCAGTCTAAAAAACTTAAAATCAAGACTTTACAAAAAATTTCAAGAAGTTGGCTCTCCTTCTTCTCTCTCTCGCTATGTAATGGCTCGGTCAAACTTTTCGGTTCTTAATTCCCAGTGCTATAAGAACTACCTATCTAGATGCAGGATACCTCAGGACCCTAAGCAGTTTTACAGCTTCGTAAACAGTAAGCGTAAAACGTCCGCTCATCCATCCTCGCTATCATTTCTTAATACGTCGGCAAATACTGATCAGGCAATGGCCGATCTTTTTGCCCAATTCTTTCAAACAACCTAATCACAGGAATGCTACTCCGGGCAGCCGTACCCATACGGTTTACCCAGGTCGAACGGCATCTTCAGTCCCTTGCTAAACTAAAGCTCTCTGCTTCTTGATCTCCGGAAAGTTGAGCCGCTGTTTTCACCGGGTCCGGACGGAGTTCCCGGCTGTGTACTTAGATACTGCGCCGAGTCTCTGTGTGGACCGTTGCTTAAACTATTCAGCCTGTCCATTAACTCTTCATGCTTCCCCTCCATATGGAAGGAGTCTTTCATAATTCCTCTCCATAAGAAAGGTAGTAAGTCTGACACGAAGAACTATAGAGGTATATCGAAGTTATCAGCAATTCCTAAAGTGTTTGAGAAAATTTTAACTCCGCACCTGCAGCATCTTTGCAGATCACTTATATCTCCTGCCCAGCATGGATTTATAAGGCGGAGATCAACAACCACGAATTTATTGGAGTTCACCTCCTTTATCATTAAAGGCTTCCAAGGTAATCTACAGACGGATGTCATTAACACAGATTTCAGTAAAGCATTCGACTCTGTAAACCACACTCTCCTATAATGCTTCGAAATGTAAAGTAATGACATTTCATCGCTCCAGCGCCTTTCTGGCTCCTTACACACTAGGCGGGGTTCTCTCGAGAGAATTACCCTAGTTGATGATCTTGGTGTTCTTTTCGATCCCAAGTTAAAGTTTTCTGAACACATTTCTACCATGGTAAATAAGGCCATGGGCGTGCTTGGGTTTATAAAGAGGTGGTCAAAGGAATTTGACGACCCCTATATAACAAAGACACTCTATGTATCGCTTGTTCGTCCGATTTTAGAATATGGTTCTTCTGTATGGTGTCCCCGCAGTACAAAGTACACCAGGACCGTATAGAATCAGTACAGAAAAACTTTTTAATTTTCGCTCTACGCGGCCTCAACTGGGATGCAAGTGTGAGACTGCCGTCTTACTCTAGTAGATCGCTTTTAATAAACCTTCCATCTTTAGTTAACCGTAGAAAAATGCTTGGTGTGATTTTTGTGCACAACTTGATCGAGGGTGACGTAGATAGCCCTGACTTGTTGAGCCACATAAACTGCACGATTCCTATTAGAATTACTAGAAATTATATACCTCTGTTCCTTCCGATTTGTAGATCGAATTATTCCTTGCATGAACTTTTTAGAGTTTTATGCTCGGATTATAATTCCCTCTACCATATTATATCGGCAACTAATTCCCTTCCTCTTCTTAAATTACTAATACTCACATACCTTTCTCGTAGTTAGTAATTGTAGTTGTGGAGTACGATAGTTTTAATGCATGATTAATTCCTTTAGTAAGATTAGTTCTAATTTTCCTCGAATACTAGTCTAACATCTATCTTTCCTGCATGATAGCGATCAGTTCGGTTAACGAGTCGCGCGTTATGCGGCAGCGCCCCTCGGTCGGTTGGGTGGGAGGAGGGCTGCGTTTCGGCCTGGGATTCGCGCGTAACAGCATTCGGCTGGTGTCCCATGGGCCACTTGATGGTGCAGTCATTGCACGTCAACGTCCAAACAACACCTTGAGATGCTGCAAGCGGTTCGGAATGGAGGTGGCACTCTCTTTGATATCCGCCGATCAGGAAGTGACCCGGGCTTAGAGCCAGCGGGCCAGTCGGATCCTCAGACATAGGAGAGATAGGCCGAGAGTCGAGGCAGGCCTCGATCTTGGAGGGTAAAGTCGAAAACTCCTCCAGTGTGTATTTGTACGCACACATCGACCGTTATAATAGAGTCTTGAAACTCTTGACGCCTGCTTCCCATAGGCCACCCATATGTGGCACTCCCGGAGGGATGAAACGCCAAGATAGGCCCTGCCGACCGTACACCTCAGAAGTCCGAGCTTTGATGGTATTCAGGAGGTCCTTGGCCAAAGCTCTGGACTTCGTGGGGGCATTCTCGTCTCGCAACAAAGCGGGCGAAAGCAGCGAGGAAGGTGTCGGTTTACTAGTCAGATGTGGCTTTCAAGTGGATAGCCTTCGTGGTGAAACACACGAACACGCACACATAACCCTTGGTTATCCGACAAGCGCACCCGGTGAAACTCTTGTCGTCGAAGGGACCGGCGAAGCCTACCCAGGTGTACGTAAACGGGCGGGAGAAGGTTACTCGTGTGGAAGGAAGGTTGCTCATTAGTTGGGCTTGGAGTCGTTTGCGTTAAATGACGTAAACCTTACACGAGTGGATTACTACCCTCACTACGTGACGTAGTTGAGTTATCCAGTACGTAGCTCGAAGAAGGCGGACGACCACCTGGTTCCCGCTTTTTGTCGAAGTGCGTCAGCCTGCCCGCGGCCAAGGCAAACCTAGACCATTTGGTCCTTCGAGCCGGATACATCAAGCTTGCGAAAATCTCCTCCTCCGATCCAGCTTGCAGCGCGGGAACTTGTGAGGACCTAGTAAATAGCATATGTATATTACTTCCCACACTCCATCCGTCATCCGCATGCGTGTGCTTTTTCGATTCCATTTCATACAAGTCACTCTATTGTGACATATGTATGTATGTATGTACATAAGTACCGCCCACCGCCATTTGTTCCGCCAACTCAAGCACCCATCCTATGCCTGTTTTCGATTCAAATTTGCGGGAGAAACTAGCTCTGCTGACTCCGTTGGCTTCCTTCCTTTCACACTTTCTTCCGCAATTCCTCGAAGCAAGCTTCCAGCTCTATAAATCAGGCAACTACTTACGTATACATATGTATATACGGATGTCCCGGATGTCACAAGTGTATTCACATTGCGATAAAAAAAAAAAACCGCAAGGTACATATTCATTTATTTATTTTTAATTTATTATAAACATTATAAAAATATTTATTTACAAATATTTATTCATTCCAATATACACTATCATCGACATGTCAAAATTAATTGCTTGCTCAACCCAAATCCATTAATATACTCACATATATACACATCCATATATATATATACACATAACACATATAAAAGTTAACGTACTCAATTACATTGGTCCCTTATACGAGTTATAAACAATCTTTGATGTCCCCAGATTCAATCTCGATCTTTGGATTTCAATCTTTGGCTCCCAAATAATTTATAAACAATCTTTTCTCACACCCCACCTAAAGTGGAAAACAAACTTTTCTCACACCCGCCTTAATTGAAAAACAATCTCGGCCCACGGGTAGACAATCGAACACCCGGGTTTCAAGTAAACAATTGAACACCCGGCTTTCTGCAGATTCTGCATTTTTGGTATTTCACAATTCTAGATCTGGATGACCAATCCGAGTCAGTCCGTTTGTTTATAGGAAAATGGTATCGAGAAGAGAACCATTGGGGTTTCATGATGTGGAGATGGGATCAGTAGAGTCAGTCTTGATCTTGGATCTGAACGGAAAAGTCGAACTAAAACTAAAGTCGCCAAACTCGCGACGATACCTATCCGGTTGAACAATTTACCTCGAAACTGAAATTCTTTAAGTCTTGTTAAGCTCAATAAATTTGTGAAATAAAGTAAAACAATTTTACTTTTTAAAAACACAAATCGCCACCGCGAATGTTTAATTGGCGCCCAAAGTGTTGCGTGGGCTCGAACCCAAAGAAGGACAATTAATAAATGCAATAAATCCTTCAATAGAACGCGTTGTGACGGAGTGTTAAGACAGAAAAAAAGAAAAGTGAGGAAATTAAATAACCAACCGGAAGGCTCGGCGCGTAACAAACAATTCAACAATATCTAATAAAAATATTCAATTGATTGAATTGAATACGAAAAAAAACCAACCAACCAAAAAAACATACTAAAACCAAGGAACAGCTGTAGGGAGGACCCTCGCTGCTATCATCAAGGAAAATATCAAGTTTACCAAAAAAAGGACGACCCCTTCCGGAAAAATTCGTGAGAATCAGAAAAAGTTCAATTTAAGAAACAGATAAATAAATATAAGTAGTTATATAAGTAAAAATATTAATATTATAGAGTACAACATTTAAAACTAAAAAAAACACTGGATAACTTAATTTCGGATTTTCAAAAATTAAAAATGACTACAGAATCAAGGAATGATCTGACCGCCGATCTGGTCAAGCAGTTGATAGCAATTCAGATTTCACAAGTGAAAGAGCAAATAACACAATTAAAACAACATTTAGAAACAACCTCAGATCAGGTAGTAGATTATCAGGCTGAAAAAATTGATGAAAAAATTAAAGATGAAACCACCTTAAAGGTAATAGAATCATTACCAGTCTTTAGTGGGGGACTTAATAAATATGTAGGATGGAGAGAGGCTGCGGAAACAGCTATGCAGTTTTATAAACGGGGAAGCAAGCAATACTTTATTGCTTTGACCATTTTAAGAAATAAAATCACAGGGCTAGCGCATGATGCACTAACTAACCATGGAACCGTTTTAAACTTTGATGCTATACTAGCACGACTCGACTTTGTGTACAGTGACAAACGACCAATATATATCATAGAACAAGAATTAAGCGTTCTCTAACAAGGAAACCTTTCTATAATATTCTTTTATAATGAGGTTCATAAAAAGATGACATTGCTAATTAACAAAAGAATCATACCTTATGGTAAGGACAGTGAGGTTACCAGAGAAACAAATAACAAAATTAGAGAGAATGCCGTACGCATTTTCAAGACTGGTCTCAACGTCGGTATTTCCGAATTACTGTTTTCATTAAATCCACCAGACCTACCAAATGCATTGGCCAAGGTGCAAGAACTACAAGCTAATAACAGACGGGCACAATTTGCCTACCAATTCAATAACCCACCAAAGAATCCAGGAAATACCTAAAATACATTGAGGTTCCACCAGAGACAACCAAGAGCCTACAACGGACATTTCGAACAGAAAAACAACTTCCAGAAAAATAATATGTCTTGGGGACAACCTTATTTTCTAAATAACAGACAACAATATCAGGCCGCCGAACCAATGGAGGTGGACGAATCTTTGCAGATACAAAACCGGCCAAATAATAATCCCTACAGGGGAAATCATAATACTAACTATAACCGAGGTTATAATACTAATAATTATTATCAGAGAAATAACAACAATTATAACCATGCCCAACAGAATAGAGTCAACACTGGACAGAACAATCAGATTAGCCCAAATCTACCGCTTAAACGAAAACCAACTGAATCGTTAAATCAACCTCAGCCGGTAAATAAAGCCATGAGGTGAACAATATTGAAGAGGATCATTTTTTAGATCAGCCCCCGAAGTAGGTCTGCCCTACTTAATAAGAACAGACACAAAATTAAATAAAAATGTTAAGGTCTTAATAGAGCGGTAATTGATACCGAAAAGGGAATTGTAAGATATAATAATAACGAAGAACAGATCATTTTCGATGAGAACGTTTCTCTAAATAAAATAACCCTTACAGAAGGGAAAATTATCCTTCCGTTAAAAGAATTTATAATAAACGAGGGGGAACGTTATGAGCCGCGTCTGCACCGCGGCTCTACTTTATACCCGGTACTCAGTCAGTATATATGTATGTGAGCTTGTTGTAGTTTATTACATGTTCGCAAAAGAAAAAAATTTAATTTTAGCCAAAAAAAAACAATTTAAGTCGAACCTTTTCGGAGATTTTGATCTATTAGATGTTTCCATATTGGTTAACATAAATTTGTTACATCTGCCATTTCTACATGTTTTTATCTACTTCCTACATATACATACACGGCTGTGTGCGAGAGAGAGAGGGAATCAGTCTGCGCTTGGGAGGCCACTGAAATTTCATTTGTTCCTTCTGACTATATTTATGATCCGATCTGATCCAAATTCAATACTCTGATAGATATAGTCATTTTCTATGATTCTGCGTTTTTGGTTTTCCCGTATCTTCAAAATTGTAGATTTTCATCTTTTGTGGGGGCGGAAGGGGGCGTGGCCAAATTTTAAAACAAACTCGTCTCGGTTTGATATCACAGGAGCTTGGATAGAAAGTTTGGTGGTTCTAGCTCTTATAGTCTCTGAGAACTAGGCGTCAAAAAATTCGATGAGGCATAGCGCCTACCCCTGTGTGTGAGAGAGAGCGAGAGGGAACGATGCATTTCGAAATGGTTTTCTTCATTGTGGCTATATTTATTATCCGATCTGATCCAGATTCTACAATCTGATAGATATGCTCATTCTCTATGATTCTGCGTTTTTAGTTTTCTCGTATCTTTAAAATTGTGCATGCCACAGATTTTCGTCCTTGGAGTGGGCGGAAGGGGGCGGGGCGAAATTTTGAAATACACTTGTAACAGTGCGATAGGACAGGAGTCTGGATACAAAATAGTGTTCCTCTAGCTTTTATGGTCTTTGAGCTATAGGCGCTAATGAAGACGGACGGACGGACAGACGGACAGACGGACAGACGGACGGACGGACAGACGGACAGACGGACGGACAGACAGACATAGCTATATCGACTCGGCTATTGATGCTGATCAAGAATATATATACTTTATGGGGTCGGAAACGCTTCCTTCTGGGTGTTACACACATTAATTTTTTGCACAAATCTAATATACCCCTTTACTCTTCGAGTACCGGGTATAAAAATATTTTGAAGCAGGAAAGGCAGAAAGAACCGATTCAGTACAGGTAGAAGGAAGTTTATACAGCTTGGGATCAAGGAATCCTGAGCATGCCGACGTAGAATTCTCCGTCAACACAAAAATAAATAGTTTGGGATTAAAAAATCCTGAACATGTCATCGTTGCAGTATCCGAGTTAAAGAGTTTATATAGCTTGGGATCAATAAATCCTGAGCACGCCGACGTAGAACTATCCGTCAAAACAAAAGAAAATAGCTTGGGATGCAATTATCCTGAGCACGCCTACGCAGAACTATCCGTCAATACAAAAGCAAATAGTTTGGGATGCAAATTTCCTGAACAATCCGTCGTAGAAATATTCGACTTAAGTAAACATATAAATTCTGAATCGGAAATGATCAGAATGAATAACACACTCACTCATGAAGCGGAAAATTTAGAGAAACTCAGGGAAAGAATGATAGATATAATACAAAAGGACCATGCAAATATAGCACTAGCATAGCACTTCCAATGGCCAGGTAGAAAGAGTGCATTCCACATTAACAGAAATAGCCCGATGTATTTAAGAGGAACTTAACTTAACAAGCTATACAGAAATAATATTGAGGGCACCGCAAGAATATAACCTCACAATACATTCAACAATAAATCAAATGCCTTATTACATCTTATTTAATAAAATCCAACATGAAAATTTTCCATTATTACTTAAAGCAGCTCAAAATAAAATGCTTAAGGTACACAATAAGGATAGGAGAGGAAAAGACTATACAGTAGGTGAAGTAGTTTATGAAAAAAAATTCGGTGAAAGAAACAAACTACAACCCCGTTACAAAAAACAGCTAGTTAAGGAAAATCATAACAACAAAATTATGATCAATAACAGAAACCGAATAATACATAAAGACAATATTAAAAATTACGAATTTTTTTTATTTTTGCAGAAAATTTATGTAAATATAATAATATTGACCCTCGTTTTGTATATGACTTCCGAAGTCGTTGACTATACGCACAGTAATTACTTGTTACTTAGAGACGACAGGAACGTTTATACTTATGAATCCTACGCTGACCATTATCACATTACTAACTTAAGTTTTTATAAGGAGATAATAAATATAGAATCCAAATATGTTAATAAATCCATAAATTCGGACGATGAATGGGAAATTAAAATGGATATTAACTTATTAAATTTGATGATTTCAGAATTAGCCCCAAAGAGAAATAGAAGGGGAATTAATGAGTTGGGTACCATTTGGAAATGGGTAGCAGGTACCCCTGATCATGAGGATTTTATAAAAATTCAGAATAAATTAAACGAATTGATTGAAAATAATAATAAACTGTTTATAATAAATTCAAAATTCTTTAAGGAAATTGAATTGCTATCAAACTCATTAAAAAATGTTATATTCAGTGAAGAGACAATATTAAGAAAACATCGTTTAAAATTAATTACATTTGATCTGCTGAACTTGATTGATACCATAACCCTTTAAAAACTAAACATTCTTAATACAAAAATATTAAATAAAAATGAAATAGATGACATTTACAAGCACGAAAAAGAGCCTGTTGAGTTATCAGATTTACTTGACATTGCAACTATTAAAATAGTTCGAAACGCAGACTTAATAATTATTTATATAAAATACCCCCAAATTAATAATATTTGTAAACTATACCATGCAAGAGCCATCTCACAACATGATGGAAAATTAGTTATAAGCAAAAATATTTGCGAATGCGGGGGACGTTATTATCTAATGAATAATTTCAAAGCAGAAATATTTAACAATTATGCGAAAATAAGTTTAGAAAATAATTGTTTTACGAATTTACTAAATGGCCTTAAGGCCAACTGCTCGAAAATAAGAGAAAAAAACAAAGAAATAGATTTCGAGGAAAATGGTGCCATATTAGTGTCAGGCACAAAAATACGTAAACAACACTAAATTGTTAGGTACTTATCTTCTCATATTCAACGATACAATTATAATTAATAACAAAACCTATGTAAATAAAGAAGAATGATTTAACACTGGGAGAAAAGTATGTTCAACGAGAAGTGGGAAGAACATTTTTTTTTCATCCAAAATATGGATGGCGATGCGCAATGCGTTATATGCTATTATATTGCCTGCAAATGCGATTCATTTGCTATTGAAAGACATTTCAATAATTTTTATTTTATACGACAGTTTCCGCATGAAACATTTGCCATTTAACTACAAATTTTGTCGCAGTGTAAAGCTGTAAAACGGTTTCGCCATCAGGCATGTTCGGGTTTTTGCTACACACACGAGCGTGTTGAGTGTATGCGTGCCGAGCACTGCTCTAAAGCAGGGGTGCCCAAAGCCAGCATACGGAAGAGCAATCACCAAAACTTACAAAGAAAAACACTAATACCAAGAGGCGAACGATTTTTTGTATTTTAAGTTAAGTTGAGTAAGACAACAACAAAAGCATCGAAATTGTTGTTGGTCAGTTTGGGTTCGCGAGCAACGACGACCCACACAAGCAAACAAAAACGGTTTTTTGTTTAGCAGACACACACATAAATTTTGCATATGTTGGGTTTTTTTATTCTTGGTGCCGTTCATGTATACGTTCTGTGAGTTCCTATGCCAAGAGTAAAAACAAAAACAAAGCGAGCCCAAGAGCATAGGCCTGGGCACCCCTGCTATAAAGCATTCATGAAACCTAGACAAGATATAATTGAAAACAATATATTGCAATTATCAGAAGAAATCAGAGTTCTATCAGAACCCCAAAATGTATCGGGACGACACATTTAAGAACGGGGGGAGTTAACGTACCCAATTACATTGGTCCCTTATACGAGTTATAAACAATCTTTGGTGTCCCCATATTCAATCTCGATCTTTGGATTTCAATCTTTGGCTCCCAAATAATTTATAAACAATCTTTTCTCACACCCCACCTAAAGTGGAAAACAAACTTTTCTCACACCCGCCTTAATTGAAAAACAATCTCGGCCCACGGGTAGACAATCGAACACCCGGGTTTCAAGTAAACAATTGAACACCCGGCTTTCTGCAGATTCTGCATTTTTGGTATTTCACAATTCTAGATCTGGATGACCAATCCGAGTCAGTCCGTTTGTTTATAGGAAAATGGTATCGAGAAGAGAACCATTGGGGTTTCATGATGTGGAGATGGGATCAGTAGTCAGTCTTGATCTTGGATCTGAACGGAAATGTCGAACTAAAACTAAAGTCGCCAAACTCGCGCCGATACCTATCCGGTTGAACAATTTACCTCGAAACTGAAGTTCTTTAAGTCTTTTTAAGCTCAATAAATTTTTGAAATAATAATACTTTTTAAAAATCGCCACCGCGAATGTTTAATTTACACACATTAAGCACATACATATATCATCCCACACTGCACGATCACTTAAAACTATCCCTCCTCACGCTGCACGATCCCAAGCGTCAACATATATCCACAACCAGAGTACACGCGAGGAAATTTGACATTTAAATTTAGCATTTTCCGTGCATGCAGGTGTAGTTTCTCTTCCATCCATATCGCTGAAAAAACCTATCGACTACGCACTCGATTGGCAGTATTTAATCCCCCCGATGACTTCATTTGGTGAGGTCGAATAAAGAAATACATAAATTAAATACGGTCTTAGTTGTTTCCACTGTTCACATTTCGGTCGCTTCCCAGATTGTTATATACAATTAAGGGTAATCCGGGTTTTGGACTTCCACTGCAGCAAAGTTGACAAGTGCACCAAACGTTCTAAATTCGCTTATGTCAGAAGTCCACTGCGCAGCTGGCGAGCAATAAATATTAAAAATTCCTATTTAATATTTTAATTCGGCTCATTCGACTGTACGCCGAGTATCCTCTCGCGTTAAAGTTCCGTTTGTGCCCTTAGTTTTCTGAAACTCAAGGAGGCCGTTTCATACCCATCCAGTTCTATCAGCTGACCGTGCCTTTTGGTGAGAAGAAATCGCGCAAAAATAAGCGTGCGAGATCCTTGAATACCACGCAGCCACCTAGCTTCAACGCATAAGTCGCTACGCCATCCGACCACGTCCAAAGCTACCCAAAGCTTTCCCTCGCACGGTTCCAAGCTCAATTGCCCAATCGGCTACCAGGTCCGCACGGTCTGGGTTTGCCTTTGCCAAAAAGCTCAACGCTCCAGATGCCAGAACACTAACCCCCTCGGTCTCTCAAATCCACCGAGAACACATCTGAGGCATGTAGGTTGAGGTTGAGACGGAGTATCGGGCGTGTTCCGCCGTGATGGTAAATGCGGATCCGGAGGAGCAAGCTGAAGTGCAAGAGCTATATGACGACTGCTACAGTGTCTAGGCGCCATGTTTAGCTGAGCTCAATGTCCAGCTCCAACCATCGCCTTCCCCTCCAACGGCGCAACTGGCCGTCCACGTGCCTCCTTCTAGTGGGTGCCGCCTTCCTCCGTGTGACACGGTTACTCACCAGCATTCATCGTCCAGGGAAGGGAACCTCGACTGCCGAAAGCCCTATACGACGAGGAGGTGCTCGGAACAGGACAGGAAACGGTCACCCCGGATGAGAATGCAACCAAACTAAAAGAACTGCTTCAGTTGGTCAGACGGAATCTGGAAAAGGAGGCGCAGGACCAGCCGAGGTACTACAACTTGAGGAGAAGGGCGTGGAAGCCAATGATCGGGGAGGTGGTGTGTGTCAAACAGCATCATATAGCGAACGCGGCTGAGGGGTTTTCAGGAAAATTGGCCCCGAGGTACAACGGGCCACACAAAATCGTGAATTTCGTACCACCCGTAATATGCAAGTTGAAAAAGGAATCCGAGAAGTGGTCAAGAACGGTACACATTTGTGACTTGAACTCCCAACCGAGACAGGAGGACGCCAAGGACAAGCCGGCTGGAGATGAGCCAGCGGACGACACGGAGGCGGAACACGTCAGCGAGAAGGAATGCGGTTAGAGAGCGCAAAAACATTTGGGAGGAAGAAAAGGTAGACAGTCTCAGAAAACGAACAGCCCAAATTCTGCACGCAGGACAGGAACCAGAACGACAGGAAATGAACGGCTCGAATGTTGCCACGCAGGACAGGAGCCAGAACAAATCCAGGTTTGATATAGCTTATCGTAATTAAGACTAGGAGATCCTTGGCGATGGGGCGCGTTCCAAGTGAAGGGTACACGAAGCGATACCTGCAAAGGTATGCATCAGAAGCAGCCGGATAACGCAGGATGCCGCGATTCCCCCCGCGATTCGAGGTAGTGCCAGATGGTGGGTTCCAAGGAAGGACCGATGTCCAGGTATCAGTCCGGGACACTAAGGCCAGCTCCAAGCGGCGGGATCGGCCAAAATTGATATCTCCGGAGCTGCAACTCCTTGCGGGCATCGTGTGCCCCTTGGTGTCGCCAGTGGTTTCACCATCGGTAAGCGAGGCAGGCGCTGCTGCCATCCCACTCCTCGAGTTGAAGGCAGTGAGCTGCGCAGCGGAAACCCAGGAAGAAGCCGTGTGGCAAGGGGAGGAGGAGGTCGCTAGCGTGCTAAGGCCGCAGGAGGTCGGGGAGGTGTATCCACCGGCTCCAAAATACTCAGGAGGAGAAGCCGAGGAGGAAAGTTGGCAGGAGTGGGTCCGGCGCGCGAATGAAGAAGAGGAGGAGCTGTGGCAGCCGTCCCCACAAGCATCAGTGGAGTAGGCGGAGATACTTTCAGAGCGTCGGCCGTCGCGACCCGAGCAGCAGCCAGCACGGCCATGTTCCTCAGTGAGCTGAACAGCAGCAGTGGCAGTGGCAGCAGCAACAGCAAGGGCAAGGCCCGCAGGGGGCGACACACCATCAAATGATCCACATAGCGTGGACCTCGGGGCCCGCCACGGAGGAGCCCGAACCGGCTGAACAGGCACGGATGTGGGAGGATGCACCGCGACGGTGCAATATAAGGGATCCTAGGGGACGGTAGTCACCATCCGGCGGAGCCACCGACGCCGGACACAACGGCACTGCGAAGGCGGCGAGCGACGGCACGAGGGCGGAGGAGCAGGAACGCGCAACGAAAGAGGTGGTGGTGGAAACCGAGGATACCAGCGGCAAGCCGGCGGAGGCCCTAGGAGGGTCGACGACAACCGAGTCTGACGTCAGTGCCCCAATGCCGGAAACGGTGCGCGCGACGGGAACGGCGGCCACACTCGAGCCTTGCGCGCATGCAGACGAACCAGCGGAAGCCCGGGGGGGGCGTTACGATAACCGGAGACGAAGGCCCCACGGCGGACGCGAAGGAGACGACGGCGGCGGCACCGATGGAGGAGAAACACTTACCCGAGTGGTGGGAGCGCGGTCTATGGGTGTAGCCGGAGCCGCAGGCAGCCCCGAGCGAGAGACCCCAGATGTCGGAACAGGTGTCATGTCCGAAGGAAAGGGCGAGTGTAAGTCGACCCACACTGCAGTGGCAGGCGACGTGGCCACAGGCGAGAGAGGCAGAGGGCAACCCGCGGTGGCAACATGTCAGCCGCGAGGAGTGGCCGGCTGTATCATCCGATACCGAATGACGGTGTCCGCCGAGTGCCAGGAGGATTTCCGGGCCACCGCAGGAAGAATAGCGCGATTTTTTTAATAAATATTTTGTATGCGTCGTTAAACTTTAATGAATGTAAAAAATTTATCGAAAACCACTTTTGGTAGAGTTTTTTAAATAAATATATTGTATGCTTGTCACATATTTAAACTATTAACAACGTTAATACATACGTTAATATAACGTTTACTCCGTAAACCACTCTCGCCTAGCACAAAAACTTGACTTGTTAGGGTTTCCACCCATTCTCTTGAGATGGATATTTGGCTACCTTTGTTTCAGGTCCGAAAGAGTCCTCTTCAACAACTTCCTGTCTTCACCAGTTATGGTTACTTCGGGCGTACCACGTTAATGCTTCGAAATGTAAAGTAAAGACATTTCATCGTTCCATGTGTATATTCGTTCCAATTTGTATCTTGGTGATTTCTCGATTTTTTTGGATACCCTCCATCCTCAATTCGTCTGTACCCATATCTTGGGTCGTTCTGTTCCTTTTCACTTCGTCCAATTGCTTCTCTGCTTCGTATTGGATATTGTCGACCATCACTCCACATCCATTGAATGTTATGACTGCCGATCCATTGATGGTTCTCTCTGGACCGCAGTCAGTCTGTACCTTAACCTTCTTTCCGTTGAAAATCACCACGTATCCTTTCTCGCAATCGATGATTTCTCTGCGGAATCCAGTGTCCTTCGTCCCACAATCCGTCGCCATTCCTTCCATCAGATTCCTCAGGGACAACTCGTTGACTCGCTTTACTGTTTTGGAATTCTTACCTAAAAACAATTTTCTTTTTTGTTGGCACTTATTACTATAATAGTATATTTCTAGGTTGCTACATGCTACAAAGTTAGGTGTTATTGTACATTCAGTTTTTTTCGTGGGTAACGCCAGTAGCCTCTTTAGGGTGTACGTTTGGTTTTTAAAAATTGGTATTCTCATAGCAAAATTTAAATCGGTGTTGTTTATTATGGCCTTTAGCTGAAGGAATTCATACATATGCTCCTCTGAGGTTATTTGAATGCCCTGTTCCTCAAGCGCTTGAGTAATTCTTCGCGCCTCCTTTTCTTCTAGTATGAATCTCGGTATTACCCCTATCTTTGCTAATAGTACGCTTTCCATCAAGTCGCTCCTTATTCATATCTGCTGCCATTTGAATCGTATCTATGTATTCTATTCTATAAATTCGTGAACATACTCTCTCTACTTTCCTGTATCTGCAGTACCTCTTTCATCTTCTTATCTTGTTCCTGCACTCTCCTGATCTCTTTTTCAGCCGTTCCGCATATTCGACATCCATATTCCCAGTTATCGCCTTCACTACCAAACCTTGACCATTAATGAGCCCACTTTTGTTTCTGATCTTGGGTCTTATTTTCTTAAGTTTTCCTCTGACCTGGCCTAGCTTACGTTGGAGTGCCCTTACTAGTTCTTGTGTTTCTTTCTCCTCTTGTATTTTCCTGAGCATACTCTCCAGTTAGGCGATGTTCTCCTTTAGCTGAACAACGTGGACAAAGGTTTGTAAGTCTACACTATCCGAGCTGGTCCCATTTCGATCTGGGCGATTGGTTCGTTCTCCATTACTTTTTGGACCCCGAACAATTTAGCCGATGCCACCGTCCATCTGAAATTCGTTATTCATTAGCTTTAGTTATTCTCCTTCATTCACCTCATCTTTTCTTTGTGGACTTTCTGCGGCCTTGTTGTGGTTCTCGTTATGTCATTATCTACCGCCACCTGGTGTGTGCTAAACCTTGGTGTCAATTTATCTCTTCTATTCTCCTTCCTAAAAATTGTGTCGCCTGGTTCTTCTGTCCATCTGTATTTGCTGACTCTATCCTCTTAATTTTCTGTTCCTTTACCATTTCTTTTACCCTAGGGATAATTTCGGATGGAACGCATTAATTTCCTGGAGGTAATCGTGTTCTTCCCGTAAACCACTCCTGCGGTGTGAACTTTGTAGCTGAGTGGATTACGTTGTTATATGTTACAAAGGCCTCTGTAACGACTTCCTCTTATTTTATTTCTAGGTTCTTTTCTTTCTTTTGCTCGACTATTATTCTATATATTTCTGTTATCGGGGAATGTAGCCTTTCTACCGTTGCATTGCTTGACGACTGTTGAAACGACGTCATGTGCAACTCTAATTCGTATGGTATACAGAAATCTTTAAACAAATTTGAAGAAAATTCTACCCCTTGGTCACAGACTATTTTGGCAGAGACTCCAAACAATGCCATAAAGTTTCTAAGTGATTTAATTACATTCACTCTACCCCCACGCGCATCTGAAGAATTTATATATTATCTGTTTGAGATGCCAAGCTTTTTTAGCACCTATTTATGTCTAGAAAAAAAATGAGGACGATTGTTTGTTTATTTGTTTGTTTAATTTTTTATTTATACTGGTGGCTAGCATAAGCCGATTGCTTGCACTTTGCCCAGCCAGGTAAATGTTACGAGATGAAATATGCAACCAATGCGTAGAAAGATTAGTGTTCGGCTTAGCGCCGGCCCATGGCAACCTTAAGAGCACACAGCTCTCTTAATTGTTGTTTGCTTGTGCCCTACGCTCTCAATCGCTGCATCGCCGTTTCTCGTCTCGTTCGTCGTCCCGCAAGAGCTGTGAGGGAGACTCATCGTCAGAGCAGAAGACACTGCAAAATCTATCGTCGTCATTAAATGTTAATTGTCGCGCCGTTATCTGATTTTACTAATATTGCATTTTATTTAACTATTTCATCCCATCGCCCCAATCGCCTTGCATGGCAAATAAAGACACAAAGACACATTTATAGTGAACTTATTCAATGGTGGTTTTAATAAAATATATAGTCGATTACGCTGCTGAAGAAGCTCAGTAGCTCAACAATTAGCATAGCACTAAATTTCGCAACGTCGGCAGATCAATGCTAGAGCCGAAGCTGCGGCTGCAGAGAGCCCTTAGCATAGAGAGAGCGCAGCAGCGCTGCCGAACGTAAGCGTTTACATATGTTGTTGTATTAATGTTAAGTACAGTGTGTTTGAATTACGATGATGCTGCTGGCCCGAACATACTCCCCCCGTTGGAAGCTAGCCTTTCAACAGACTCCCTAAGGGGCAGTAGACATAGCCGAGTAACGGCCCTCCTGATGGTTCCTGATGCGGTCTTTAAGTCGGCTAGGTACTCTTCGCGCCAACGGCTCCAGTAAATTTGCTGCAGTTGAATGACCCGCTGCCAACCATCTAGACGATTATTGTTGAGCTTCGTTAGGTCAGGCTCGAGGATTGTCTCATGTGGGCAACCTAGAAGCAGATGAGCAGGGGTCAAAACATCTAAGTCATCAGGATTTTCTGAAACCGAGAGCCAAGGGCGAGAATTAACAATTGCCGTGATCTGGCAGATCAGAGTACGCAGCTCGTCGAAGCCAAGCACAGATTCCCAACTGAGCGGTATAGTTGAGGTTTTGCAGTCTTCACGGCAGCTTCCCACAATCCGCTAAAGTGCGGAGAGCGCGGTGGCATGAAACGCAAGTCGATCGAGTCAGCCAAGCAGGATTCAGGGACCTCCTTCATATGCAAGTCGCTCATGAAAAGCTTCTTTCGCCAACGAAGTTTGTCGCATTGTCAGACCAAATTTGACTTGGCCTTCCTCGTGTGGCAGTGAAACGCTTTAATGCGCCGAGAAACGAAGCGGTGGTCAGGTCCTTTACGAGCTCCATGTGTATTGCCTTGGAAGTGAAGCAAATGAATACACTGATGTCGCACTTGATCGGAAGCCTCTTGCGGATTTCTGATCGGTAGATGAATGCACAATAATGCACTCCAGTGACTTCAATGGGTCGAGATCATTCCAAACGCTCCTCAGGCAGGTCTCCCATGAGCTCTATATTCGGTGTTTCAGAAACAGGGAACACAGGCCACTCTTCCTTTTAGCCTACCAAAAACGGTGGACCGTGAACCCACAGCTCTGACTGGATAAGGTGGTTGGGAAGTGAGCCTCTAGAGAGGATGTCAGCAGGATTTAAAGCTGTAGTAACATAGCGCCATTCCATGATTGCTGTCAACTCCTGAATTGATGCCACTCGATTTGCCACGAAAACTTGAAATTTGGCTGGCTCATCTCGTATCCAGGATAATGCTATTGAGGAGTCCGACCAGCAGTAAAACTGACCTGTAAAGATTCCAATCTCTTTTAAATAATGCATTATTTTTGCAAGGAAATGGGCCTCACTTAATTCCAACTTGGTGATTGATAATGATTTTAGCGGCGCCACATGAGACTTTGAGCACAAAACATTGCTCGACACCTGCCCTTCCCTGGATACGACTTATATGCAAGCGCCATATGCTTCTATGCTGGCATCACAAAATCTATGAACTTCTACAGCCGTAGTAGCCACGCGAGGAAACTGCCAAACTGTTTCTCAAGTCCATCCAAGTTGAATGCAACGCTGAGGGTAGGCTTTCATCCCAATCCAAATGCTCTCTCCAAAGCTGCTGAAGGAAGACTTTGCACCTGACAATGACAGGATTTATCAATCCCAGGGTGTCGTCGAAGCGAGCAATCGTGGACAAAACCGATCGCTTGGACGGCTTTAAATTTGCGTCCAGCGCAGATAAGGCGAAAAGCAGCTGATCTGAAGCGGGGTCCCATGCTAAGCCTAGAGTCTTAGTTATGTCGCTTCCATCATGAAACCTTAGGAATTTCTCTCTGTCATCTTCAATGGTTTCCTCGAGTACTTCCGGGTGACTAGAACACCATTTCCTAAGCTTGAAGTTTCCGCGAGACAATATAGCGGAAGTTTGGTGCATCTTCTCCATGACCTCGGCAACTGAGTTACCGCCAGAAATGAGATCATCTACGTATAACTCCTGTTGCAGAGCAGCTGAGCCAAGAGGGTAGGACTCACACTCGTCGATGGCCAGCTGGTGCATTGCGCGAACTGCTAAAAATTATGCAGTCCTAGTACCGTATGTGACGGTGTCTAATGGGTAGACTTGAATCTCGGACTGGATAGAGTCTCGCCATAGGATGCACTGATAGTAGTAGTCAGGTGGAGACACTTGTACGCAGCGATACATCTTACAAATATCCCCAGTGAGAGCAACTGGATATGTTCGAAAGCGAATTAAAATGTTAAACAATGCAGGCTGAATGACAGGGCCTGACATCATCACATCATTCAGGGAACATCCAGTTGATGTAGCAGCAGAGCCATCAAACACGACACGAAGTTTTGTCGTTGTACTGTCCTCCTTTAGGACACAGTGATGAGGCAAAAAATATTTGCAGAGGGCACGGTAATCAGGTTTGACTGGGGACATATGCTTCAAATCAATGTATTCCCTCATAAAGGCGGAGTACCGATCCCTGAGCGTTGGGTTGCGATCCAATTTGCGCTCCAAATTGATGATTCGCCGACACGCCTGAGTATAGGATTCCCCTAAAAGATTATCATTATGTTTCAATGTGAGACGAACTGAATACTCCCCCGATGGCAAACGTGAAAAGTGGCTTACGAAGTGCGCTTCGCAATATAATTCTTCCTTGATATTCACAGTTGCTTCCACACAATTTTCGACTTCCCAAAACATACGAAGTGTTTTATCCAATCTTGAATCCATGTTAAATTCCGGCTCCGGAGAATTGTGAGTTCCTAAGAGCGCCGAGCTTGCTACCCTTTGTCCACCGCCAGATACGATCCAACCGAGCCGGGTCTTCTGCAGAAAAGGCAGGCCCTCAGTAAGTTTGATTTGCTCTACGCAGAGGAGATCATAAAAAATGCTCGCACCAATGAGGAGATCCACTCGCTGAGGGTTAAAAGAGGCAGGATCGGCAAGCTGAATATTCGAGGGAATACTCCAGTCGGATACATTGACTGCCAGACTTGGTTAGCAATCGGTGATTGTAGGGGCAATGAGAGCAGTAAGAGTCGTTGTGTAGCTAGATGTGCGAGAATGCATGAAAATGTTGACGGAGGATCCTTCAGTGGACACGCTGGTATCGCCGAGCCCAGAGACAAGGGCAGACGATTGAGTTCTCCTAAGCTGGAGCTGCTAGGCGAACCTAGATGTGACGAGGTAAAGCTGTGATCCTGAATCTAGTATGGCACGAAAAGGAACTAAAACGCCAGACCAATTCTCAACGAGGACCACGGCTGTAGACACCAGCACAACATCAGAGTGAAGACCTTGGGCAGCAAGAGAGGTAGACGCAGGTGAAGGAGAGCTACTAACAAAACCCTGAACGCAAAGGGTTGAAGCGCTAGATCCGGAGTAGATGGAGCCTTGCGTTATGGATCGCAGATCTTCAAAATGGAGCCATTGAATACGTGACATTTTCAACTGTTGCATGCACGAGTGCGATGCCCTGATTTTAGGCAATTAAAGGGAAAGCTTCTTCATTTCCTTGTGGCGCAGCAACGGGGACAAATTTCCGAATAATTTGCAGGAGTATATGCCATGACCAGCTGAATGGCAAAAGGTGCATCCAGACGGGTCGGCGAAAGACTTGGAGGCAACAACGTTTTCCTTAAATGAGGAGTAGAAAGGTTTTTTCCCACCTGAGCGCTACTAGCGGGTGTCGCTGTAGCGTATTCCAAGCTCTTTATTTTCCGGCAGCGCTTATCTAAGAATTCGTAGAACTCGACTGCGGTAGGAATGGCGTCCGACAATGTGTCCTCCCATTAGCATCCAGCCTCTGCAGCAGAAGGTGGATTACCATGCAGTCAGAGATCTCCTCATCTGTTCCCAATGTCCGCAACGCATGCATATGGAGATTGACTGCGTCTGAAAACTCCCGCAGCCTATTAGGCGATGGCGAATCTACCCTCTTGAGCCCCAGAATCTTCTTGATGTGTGCCTAAAAAACAAGTCGTTTGTTATTAAAACGGTTATCAATAATATCCAGAGCCGCACGATAATTGGCACTGGAAAGCTCCAATGATCGAACCGAATCCAAGGCCACATCTGCGTGACACGAGCGAAGATGCTGGCACTTCTCGATGTCGCTGAGATCCGCATCCGATCCAATGACCGATTTGAACATCGCCATAAAATCCGAGTATTCCACGCATCCACCGGAGAACTTGGGTACCTTCAGCGCAGGAAGCCGATGCTTGTGAGCCATGATGATGGTACTGTTTCCAGAATGGCCTGGCAGGGTGGTTGAATTGGCAGCGGCGCGTGAGTGCCCCATTTCGATAGCAGCAAGCAACTCAGCTTTCAGGGATATGAAGGGCGCATCGAAATCGTCGCGCATCTCACTCCCAATTTCATCTTGATTGAGAGCTTCCAGCTCATTGTGGGACTTATTAAACTCCTCTCGCATTTCTGCCAACATATCGAACGTCGATTTCCGCGGCGGTTAATTTGTCAATTTTATCGCCTGCGAATGATTTGCCAAGCTTTCGTATCCGATCATATACCGAATTAACTTTATAAAGATTCGTCACAATATTTCCGCCCGCGCCTGTATTCGGATCGCTGTCCATGGTAAACGGCTTGCGATGCGACGAAACGGAGAATAGAATACAGCTTAAGCGACGGTGTGCAGAGCAAGAGCGAGAATGAGAGACACGAAAATCCAAGACCCGTGGCTGCAGTCGAGCATAGAAAGAGGGACTCGACGAATATGCGACGGTGTGCAGAGGGAGAGCGGGAATTAGAGACACGACAATCCAAGAACCGTGGCTGCAGTCGAGCATAGAATGAGAGACTCGACGAATATGCGACGGTGTGCAGAGGGAGAGCGGGAATTAGAGACACGACAATCCAAGAACCGTGGCTGCAGTCGAGCATAGAATGAGAGACTCGACGATTATGCGACGGTGAACAGCGAGACCGAGAATGAGGGACACGAAAAGTCAAGAACCGTGGCTGCTGTCGAGCATAGAATGAGAGATTCGACGGTTAAAATAACGGAATCCAAGACGGCCGGCACTCTCACTGACTTGCACATAAAACTGTTCTTAATTGTGCACCAAATGAATTGGTTGGTATGTTTATATTTTTTTTAACGAAACGAGATTAACAAATGAATTTAATCACGTCGGGGTCACCAATGTTTGGGATGCCAAGCTTTTTAAGCACCTTTTTATGTCCAGAAACAAAATGAGGACGATTGTTTGTTTATTTGTTTTTTTTAAGTTCTTATTTATACTGGTGGCTAGCATAAGCCGATTGCTTGCATTTTTCCCAGCCAGAAAAATGTTATGAGATGAAATATGCAACCAATTCGTCCTGCCTGGCGTCTCTGTAAAGCTGTATTTTATCTTTCCCTTCATATTTGAGAAGCTGGCACCTATCACAATTATTAATTTTCTGAGTTATCACTGTTTTCATATTCGAGAAATATAAGCTCCTTTTAATATGATCTAAAGTTTCCTCTATTCCCCTATGGTTGTTCTTCTCGTGATAGTCCCTAACTGCCTTTTCCTGCAGGTCCTTTTATTTTACCTCCGGTAACATCGTCGTGAACCTTATACATTTTAGTATAAGCGAAATATTTGGCATACGTGTTCTTTACGACTATTACCAGTTCGTCTGGTATAGAGATTGCGATTGTTGCGAATGTATGGTTTCCCCATTTGTTGCTACTTCTGATGCATTCTCTGAAATGTTAACCTCTGGCTGTATTCTACTTAGCGCATCAGCTACTACATTAAGGGATCCTTTCTTGTATGGAATTTAATAGTCGTATTCTAAAAACTGTAGTTTCCACCTTACAAGTTTATAATCTGGTTACTTAGTGCTCATCAACCATGTTAATGGTCTGTTATCGGTTACTATTTTGAATTTTTGCCCGAATGAATAATGCCGGAAATGTTTTATCGCCCAAATAATGTCGTCAGGATAAATGGTTTCGAAGGCTGGCAAAAAAAACCCTCTAGCTGAACCCTCCCCGAGGGTGCCGGCTGGGCAATGGGCACTGCATTATCCCGGACAAGGGTAATGCATTGTCGCTTGCTCTGTCCGAGGCAATGCGGTGGCTAGCTAAGGCAATGATTCAGCGTCCTCTCGATCTCGAGTCGGGGGAGCTGGGTCAGAGCCATGGCTAGAGGTGCCTGGCGGTCAGGCCTAAAACGCTAGGGGGTGGCTCCCCCGAAAAACATTAGCCGCATGGACCTTCGGGCCAACCATGGAGGGGACAAAAGATGAAGCAAGGGTTGAGATGTCAACCCAAACGTCGGTGGGAAGCGTGGCTGCTACCACCGGCGGGCACGGAGATGAGCAATCCTCTCTGCGTGTCGCCAGCGGTCACACCTCTGACGTGACGGGAGCAGATCACGTTAGTTGTAATACTACTGCCGGAAAAATTCGCTGTAGGATGAGCCGCGCAGGTGCCGTAGTCGAGACAGACTCGGACCTGGAGAGCGTGCTGTCCATCAGCAAAACTGAAGAGGAATGCCTTCTCCGCTCGCCTGAACCAGGTTCCAGCTCCCCGAGCAGGGAAGGGCCGAAGCGTTCGAGGGAGGGGATGAGGGCAAAAGCTCAGTATAAGGCGGCCCTGAAGATTTTTAGCAGGCTACAAGGCAAGGCAGATATCTCCCCGGAGGAGAAATCCAAGCTAGCTTGGGCCGAGCTGAAGGTGGAAGAGGGCCGTAGATACTACGCACGGTTGCCTCAAATGAAGGCTTCCACTAGTGAACACGCAAATAAGGTGGAGGAGTTGCTAGCTACCAAGAGGCAGCGCTCGACCGACAACACCGCCACCCCGGCAGGCAAGCGGCAGCGCGGGCCCAAGAGAGCGGAACCACCCCACCACCACCGAAAACGGCGAAGCAGAGGCCTGTCAATGCTTCAAAGGTCAGCGATGTGTCCAAGAGACACCTGATCGTAGCTCTCATCGACAGACGTGATGAGAACGGGAAGATGACGGCGGCGCAGTGGAAACTGGTCCACGCGCGGCTCGTCGACTTCCTGCTTGCACGGATGGAGGAAGACCCCACAGTGCCCATGCCCACTTTTGATGGCGCTGGATGGCTGAATGGGGTAAAAATCCTGAAATGCAATGACGACCCGACGCTGAGGTGGCTGACGCAGACGGTCTGCAATTGGAGGCATTGTGGGAGGGGGCCAAGCTCGCGGTGGTGGACAAGGAGCTAATCGCGTCCATTCCAAAGGCAAAGGTACTCTTCCCCATCGTCATCCAAGGAGACCGCGCGCTGAAGCTCCTTCAGCGTCAAAACGCGAACATACCAACCGCAGACTGGAAGGTACTGCACGCTGGTAGCCCACTACCCAACGAGGGGGGCCACCATGTGATCCTCCAGATCAACAAAGACGCAGAGGACGTCCTTTACCCCAGATACGGGAAAATGGCGTGGGGCATGGGCAGTGTGTACCTGCGCCTCAAGAAGCGCCGCCCCGAAGACACAGACACACACACCCTGCAGGCAGGCGAGGTGGAGAAGGACCTCGGTCTAGACACCATCGTGAAGGCCGCCCAGGGTCTGGCTCTTGAAGACTCCCAGGAAGATGAGGACGGTGACCTGACGATTACAGTCAACCCGTCGTATGCAGTTGAGCCAGCCGCCCATGAAACTGAGTGTGCTGCAAATCAACCTGCATAAAAGCAAGGTAGCATCGGCGGAGCTCCTCATAGCCATGGAGCAAGGGCCCGCCGACATAGCTTTGGTCCAGGAGCCCTGGATTGCGTCAGGCAATACAGTGGCCGGACTGAAGTTCGCAAATTACAACTCGTTCTACCCAACATCGGTAAGCAGGAATAGAACCGTCGTACTAGTACGAAAGGGAATCCACGCTTACCTTATGTCTCATTACAGCACAGACGACCTGACAGTAGTGATGCTGGAGAGTGAGGAGAAGCGCCTTCTGGTAGCCTCCTGCTACATGGCACACGACATGCCCGCACCACCTGAAGAACTAAGGAGTCTGGTGGAAAAAGCCGACTCCAAAGACCAGCAACTCATCATTGGTACGGACTCCAATGCCCACCACAGTGTGTGGGGAAGCCCCGATATCAATGACCGAGGTGAGTCACTCCTAGACTTTATATTATCAAATAACATAGATGTAGCAAACGTGGGAGAGGACTACACATACGTAGGTCCCACCTCGTCCAACGTGCTAGATCTAACCCTCGTAACAGGAAAGAGTACCTTGGTATCTGGATGGAGAGTCCTCGAAAGACCATCCTTCTCGGACCATAAGTACATTCAGTTCAAGTGCGAATTCAAATACACTCCGAAGGTAACAGTCTTCAGGACCGTTACCTCGAAGCTCGCGAATCCGGGAATAGTGAAATCCGCGGAAGACATAGAGAAGTCCTTGGAGACCCTCTCCAAGGAACTTCTGTCTGCCTACCAAGGAGCATGCCCGCCATCAAGAACGAGAAAGAGGACCAAACTACTCTGGTGGAATAGGGACCTCTCCCTCAAGAGAAATAACCTCAGGGAACTCTTCAAAATCGCCAGAGTAGCGAATGAGGAGATCATCAATGAGGAATACAAAACACTACTTAGAGACTACAAGAAGGAAATACGCTAGGCACAACGTTGCTCGTGGAGGACCTTCTGCTCGAACATCGAGAAAGTGCCTGAAACAGCAAGACTCAGGAAGCTGCTCTCGAAGCAGCCCACCATACAGAGTCAGCTACAATTAAATAACGGACAGTGGTCAGAAGACAGCGAAGAGGCTCTGACAGCACTAATGGAGGCCCACTTCCCGGGATGCACCGAGGTCACTGATGCTGAAACGCATCAGGACCTAGCAACCGAGGAACAAACACCCCCGACAGATCTAATAACCCACAAAAAGATCCAATGGGCCATAGACTCCTTTGCGGGCATCAAAGCACCTGGACTGGACGGAATATTCCCAGCCATGTTGCAGGCGACCAAAGAGACGATCATCCCATGGCTCTTCGCAATATACTCGGCATGTCTAAGTACAGGCTATATCCCTATCCAATGGAGAACGGCTAGAGTTGTCTTCCTCCCAAAGGCAGGAAAGTGCAGCCATGCTAGTCCCAAGGACTACAGACCAATAAGCCTTACCTCTTTTATGCTAAAAACACTGGAAAAGCTGCTGGACGGATACATCAGGAAGGAGGTGGGAGGACTGATGTCAACCAACCAGCACGCTTATACCAAAGGGAAATCGGTGGAAACAGCTCTTCATTCACTAGTAGCTACCATCGAGAAGGCTCTCAACAATAAAAAGTATGCACTAGGAGTATTCGTAGATATATCCGGAGCATTTAACAACGTAGCCACGAACGCAATAATGGATCGTCTTGAAGCGACCCACACACACCAAGCAATCAACCTATGGATAAAGAACCTCCTGAGAACCTCCACCTCAAGGTGGAGTATTGTCGCCCCTCCTGTGGAATCTGGTGGTCGACGACCTCATCAAGAGATTCGAGAGGAAGGCCCCAAAAATAACAGCTTATGCAGACGACATAAGCATAGTTATTACGGGCGTATGTCCATCGACTCTCAGCTCCATAATGGAACGAACACTCAGGGAGATATGCGAGTGGGCGGACGAAGTAGGACTCGATATCAACGCGGACAAGACGGACCTCATCCTCTTTACAAAGAGGTACAAGGTACCGGCATGGATCCCCCCAATAAACAACCAAACAAGGCTAACCCCGAAAACACAGGTCAAATACCTCGGCACAGTACTGGATAGCAAACTGGCATGGAAACCCAATGTAGTGGAAAGGGTGAAGAAGGCCACCATTGCGCTTTATGCATCCAAGAAGATGCTTAGCAGCACATGGGGCCTGTCACCCGCCCTAATGCATTGGATCTCGGTGGTGCGACCAACTCTGCTGTATGGAGTCCTAGTGTGGTGGCAAGCAACTGAGAAGAAGACGTACCACAAGCTTATGGAAAGGACCCAGCGACAGGCTTTGCTATGTATCACAGGGGCGCTGAGGTCAACCCCAACTATAGCACTCGAAACCATACTGGGAATCGATCCCCTCAACATCCACGCTCGGCTGACTGCGGGTAAAGCAGCACAGCGACTGATCGCATCGGGGAACATGTCACCCCAAGGATACGGGCACAGTTCAATTGGGAGGAACATGACCAGTCATACAGACTACATGACCCCCCAAACTTGCCTAGAGGTCAAAACCAACACATTTTTGGGACCCGAAGACTGGAAAAAGGGACGGGACCAGACTCAACACCTCAACATATATACTGACGGCTCCAAGATGGACGGAGGAGTAGGAGCGTGCTTATATTGTACAAACCCCGAAATAAGGGTGTCATATAGGCTACCAGACCGATTCAGCATATTCCAGGCGGAAGTTTTCGCTATCAAGAAGGCAGCAGAGGTCGCTCAGCAAATATAGCGACCACACAACGTGGTGAACATATTCGTCGATAGCCAAGCAGCGATAAAATCCATGCAGTCGTGCGCAGTTGGTTCCAGAAGTGTCCTGGCAAGCAGGGAGGCATTAGACTCACTATGCACGACCAAGTCAGTGCGAATCTACTGGGTTCCCAGCCACCAGGGCATCGAAGGAAACGAGGCTGCGAACGTTCTGGCTAAGGAAGGCGTCGGGCTGACGAGCGAAAGAATCGAAAACGTGCCTATCTCCCTTAGAACGTTACAAAGTGATCTAGAGAAGCAGGCCGCCCTACAAACCAAGAACAGATGGAGGAACGCAACCACCTGCAGAACCTCGAGAACCATGTGCAAGGAGCGCAATGAAAAGCTAGCTCACTATCTACTGCATCTTCCACGGAAAGACTGCAGACTGATAGTGGGAATACTCACAGGTTACTGTCTGGCTGCGGCGCACGCGGCCAAGCTAGGCATCACCAACAGAGACAGCTGTAGGAAATGCGATGAATCCGGGGCTATCGAAACCCTGGAGCATCTCATCTGCAACTGCCCGGCTCTTTCACGGGCAAGGACAAGTTACCTAGGCGCACCGGAGATGGCATCACTAGAAAATGCCTCCAAGAGGACGCCGAGGGAATTACTTGCCTTTGCTAAACACACCTCGATACTCGAGGACTTCCAAATCTCAGCAATACCCCCGTTAAGGTCCATCTACATCCGGATCACTAAGGGCCAGACTGGCCTATGAAAGTCCCCGCTGAGGGTTCCGGGTTAACCTAACCTAACCTAAATGGTTTCGAAAAGTCTGGAAATTGGAGAAATTGGGGTCGTTACACAGCAGGGTCTTGCATAATGTCTCTTCGAATTCGCTATCGACCTGTACTGGTTTTTTCCCTTTTAACTGCCTTGCTAGTGGTTTTGTTATTGCTGCAAGGTCCTTTACGAACTTTCTGTAATAGCTTAGCAGCCCTAGGAATGACTTGATTCGTCTCTAAGTCCTAGGCAGCGGGAATGTTTTGATCGCTTCTACTTTCATTGGGCTTGGTCTTATACCGTCTAAGGTTACGAAGTGGCCTAAGTATTCCACCTCATTCCTCAAAAACTCAGTTTTGTCTAACTGGAGTTTGAAATTTGCGTCTTTCCAAACACCTTGTTTAAATTACACATGTGCTCTTACAAGGATGCTGAGAACACCATTATATCGTGCATGTAAACAAGGCAACATTTTCCTATCAGCTCCCCGAAAAGGTTACTCATCAACCTTTAAAAGGTTGCGGGAGAATTATTTATATCCAAACGGCATCCTAACTTACTGGAAGTGACCTCCTACCGCTGAAAATGCTTTTTTTTGCTATATCCTTTTCCTCCACCTCAATTTGGTGATACCCACTAGCCAAATCTTACGTCAAATCTCCTGCCTTCCTGTAAAGGAATACCTATATGGTCAGGAGTACACTGAAACAATTTTTCATTTTATTTATTTGAGAATTAACAATTGTTCTGCTAATAAAGTTTAATAATTAAAAAGAATTTAATATAGAGAGGAAATAAGAGAAGAAATAATAATAATAAAATTAATGATTCGCTGTATTCAGGTAGTGGTAAATATTGAGTACAATATTATTAAAGGATAATTCAAGGCATAAAATATGGCAAAGTGTATTAAAGTTATGGCATAAACCCCTAAAAGGTTCATGCTGGGCATACTTTGACCTACATAAAGAAAGCCTGATAGGTTGAAAGGTACGGGTAAGTCAAGATCGAACGGATAAGTCAATCTGACTCAGGAGTGTTTGGGGATCGACATCCCAAGAAGGTGCTTGTGTAGGAACATTACTCCATTACATATTCTGCGATGGTGCAATAAAGGAAGATTAATAAGTTGCAGCCTAGATCGGTAAGGTGGCAAGAATCTACCAGAGTCCCAGTTTAGATTATGAAGTGCAAAAACTAAAAATTGTTTTTGCACTGATTCAAGGAAAGCTTGTTGCTCTTTATACTGCGGGCTCCACACACAAGAAAAAGACTCCAATATCGGACGCACTAATGAAATATAGAGTTGTTTGGTCACATACGGGTCGTCAAACTCCTTGGACCAACGCTTGATGAAGGCTTGATTAAAAGCCTTGCTAAAATCCGTAAAAATTAAGTCAGTTTGCAGACAGCTTCAAAATCCACGGTTGATTATGGTTGAGAACTCAAGAAGGTTATTAAGCTTGAGCAAAGGTGTTGCAATTGCCGGTTGACCAAGAACTCAAGGAGTTTATGGATGGCGGAAAGCTTTGCAATACCTCTGTAATTCTCGATATTAGATCTTGAACCTTTCCTATGAAGTGGAATTATGTAGGGCTCGTTCCAAATCATTGGGAGACAAGATTTTTCCAAAGATTGGTTGAAAAGAAAGGTCAAAGGTTGGCAAAGGGATTCGGAACAATGTTTCAGAATAAAACTTGGCACTCTATCAGGACCCGCAGAGAAAGAAGTGACCAACGTTTTCAAGGCGGCCTGAACATCGCTTTCCTTAAAATAAGGAAAAAAAATGCTGTTGGCCTATTGTAGATCGTAGGGGTACGGAGTGGATGAGCTGTATATATGAGAGGAGTATGTAGACTGGAAAAACGTGGCGAATAAATAAGCAATACAGAAGCAGAAGATTCAGAATTAATAAGATAATAAAGGGAAGGAGGAAACGCATTGGACTTACGTAGAGAGTTGACGAAGGAAAATAATTTTTTAGGATCACTACGAAAGTTTCTACTACAACGGGAAAGGTATTGATGACTGCTCCATCTGTTGTAAAATGTCGATTCTTATTAAACCATCGAAAAATCGATGAAAGTGAAGGAGAAGCATTTTCATCTTTCCTACTCCTCCTAACTCCCTGAACATTTATAGGAGTGTCTCTGCCTGCACTGTGTGGGACTTCACAATGGTCTTTATGTTTACTGGTTCTTTCAGTATTGTTGTCTTTTCTTTGGGTACTAACTCTGGTCTTATGAATGAAAACGTCGACCCTGTGTCTATCAGTAATTTGAATCTTTACTCCGATGTGTAACGTGCAACGATACTTTTGGCCCGGTTGGTTTACGATCTGGATAGGCGGGGCACGCTTTATATATCGGGCTCTATATCGTCGGCTTTGGGGGTGGTGGTCTTGCGCGTCCAGATCTTTTAAATATATAATGTTATGATATGTTAATATTTCCAAGAATTGAGCGTGCTGCGACTCGTGTGCTAGAGCTGTACGGTAGATCGACGAAAAGAAATAGATAAATAAGAGAGAAGAAACAGAGAGATATCGGCTGCGAATCCACAGATGTTTTCGTGGTCGCATCTTTTGCCCACCCAACCTAAGATCACCTTCTTGGAAACCGGCAGTTTCAGGTGACCCCTCGGACCACTACGGATCGCGCACATCGGCATAGAGTTCATTATATGCAGTTGTATCTACGACTCATATTTAATCCTTTAGATAATATAAATGATATTCAATTGAAGAAATTTTATGTTTATAATTTAAATCTAATAAGAAAGCATATTGTCGCGGAACGGATCGGCTCGATAATTGGGAAATTCAAATGCAGCGCAGCGCGCGTGTAATTGATAGTCTGTTTCAGTATTTGTCAAGATGTATGTATTATTTGTTGTGTACGGTCACGCTTAAAAGTGCCAAAGCAAAGCCCCGGTTCCCGCTTCGGCATTCCGATTGACGAGAGCAAAGAGAGTGGGAGGCGAGACTGCGGTACGTAGCTTTACTATTGGAATTCTAGGTTAAACTGAGATTTGTATTGTTATCCCTAGAATTAAACTCTCCTATTATCGCACTTCATTATTTACGCTACGGGATCTGGCTATTTCTCGTTTCGATGTTGAATCGATACATGGTGTCCGAGGCTGCTTTATTCGCACGCGCTTATTTAGTTTGCACAATGTCGACTGCACATTCGCCCCGGCGGAGCCCCCGAATTGGACAGACTGGGGCTACCGCAACTGCAACGACCACGGCAGCATCGACTGGAACTCCGAGCAGTGTCACGAGTAAGGCTGGTGGATCGACGTTGCGGCCACAGACTCCTAAGGAGAGTGGGACACAAGGAAGGAATCCGAGTACAGCCTGACGGATCAGGCCAGAGCACGAACCCCACCAAGGGCCAAGTTGCGGCGCTCATGATGAAGATCGCAACCTTGGAGAAGGAGCTGGAAAAGGCAAGGGCAAGTGAAGGACAAAATGGAGGATCCGAGAGACCCGTTGGAAACGGAGTGAGCGGTATTGGAGTGAGCGGTTCGGCAAATGTGCCGCAATGGCAGATATTGAGTGGAAATCTGCCGCTAGATTCGTCTGAGAGATTGACGCCATATTTATAGTCGCCGCTGCAATTGAGTGGGAATTGGCCGCCCTCATTGAGTGGAAATCTGGCAAAAGGGCGACCAGTCACACTGAGCTCAAACTGTACGACGATAAGCTACTCCACGCCATGTTGTGTTACGGCCACGGTGCTGCCAGAGCAAGGTTACATGCATGCACTACGGGAACCACAACACAACTTCATGGCACCGACCTAATCGCCTTGATCATTTGGAAAAGTGTCGCCGAGCCCGTTGAATGGATGGACGCCGCGCAAATTGCCTGATCTTCCTGAGTTTGAAGGTCAGCCGGAGGAATGGCCTATATTCCAATGCGCGTTCGTATTCCAATGTGCTGGTTTGTCGTTAGGTGTTGAAATTATCTGTAATATATCGTTATTAGTATTTGTGATAATAAAGTTAGGGTAACAATTGAATCTGCATATATGCCTCAAGTGCTGTGTGTATATGAATTTATATATGGAGGCCCAGTGGAAAATTGTGTGTTCAGCTTTTTCCTCTTTCTTTCTTATTTCTTTTTTTTTTGTATTTAGGTTTATTATTTGCCTTTATTGGCCGCTGGCCGGGTCTGTTTATGTTTGCAACAAAGTGTAAGATTTAATTTTTTTGTTTTGAGGGTGTCGGGTATCGAGGGAAACGGCTGTGGCCGTTGTTGCCGAGTTGGTCGGCTTATTTGTTTGTATTTGCAGTCAAGTAAATGCTTGTGAGTTTTGGCAATTTTATTCGGTTTCTGTTTCCGATCAGTGGAATTGGGTTCTATGTATGAATGTACTTTGCTTTTGATATCTGGTCCCATACGTTGTATTTGCACTGATCCGTATGCACTTTATCTATGTTAGATGGTCTCATACGTTGGATATGCAATGGGGTATGCGTTATGTGTATGGTATTGTATATTTGGGTGGATTGTAGTGTATTTGTTTTTTTCCGAATAGTTATTCATTGTGTACGTGCGCACTTTATCTATGTTAGATGGTCTCACACTTGTACATCGAGAATAGTTAGGGTATGTTGAAATATGTTTCATTTATCGGATTTTTCAAAAAAAAAATTTTTTTGTGTGTGTGTACTTTATCCGCAGTGGATGCTCCCACACTTTTTACACAGAGAAGAGTTGGGATATGTTGAAATATGTTTCATTTATTGAATTCCTCAAAAATTTTCCCTTGGGTACGTGTGTACTTTATCCGCAGTGGATGATCCCACACTTTTTTACACAGGAATAGTTAGGGTACGCAGTTATGTACACAGGGGCCCATTGGGGTTTTTTTTTGTATGCTATAGCCGGTTAACACTCTCTCATTTATTTGACCGCGATTTTTTTTTTATATTTCCTCTTTTTCGTTTTTGATTTATTCGAACTGCACTTTTCTTTAATATATTTTTGTTGGCCATTTTTTTTATTTGCACATTCGCCATATATGTTAAATCAATTGCTTACATGAATATCATTAGGAGCGTAGTAGGCATTTTCCAATCCTGTTGTCCGCCGTCGGCTGCGCCAGTTATGTCTCCTCCTCGTTGGTGGTGAGAACTCAGAGTAGTTATATATGTATTGTATCCTCCTTTTCGGATGTGAGTGATTAATGAATATGGTTCGATCTTCAGATCGAAAGTTGAACAGTAGTGATTCGGTTGAAAGTCGGAAATCAAGTGTTTTATTCTACATACTGTTGGCTCCGCCGAAGCTCGGCCCTTACCCTAAGAAATGCAGCATAAGCATTTCTGTACAAATGTATATATGTCTAAGTGTAAGATTATCTCTGTATGGATGTATGTATGTATGTATGTATGGTACGTCCAGCCGGATGTATATGTGGCTGCTGACCGTTTGGTTTTTATTATGTCGGGTCCCCAGCTACGTCGGCCGGACGTATATGTGCTGTTGGCCGGTGGAGGGGGTTGCTCAACCGGTAACTCGCGTGTAATTGATAGTCTGTTTCAGTATTTGTCAAGATGTATGTATTATTTGTTGTGTACGGTCACGCTTAAAAGTGCCAAAGCAAAGCCCCGGTTCCCGCTTCGGCATTCCGATTGACGAGAGCAAAGAGAGTGGGAGGCGAGACTGCGGTACGTAGCTTTACTATTGGAATTCTAGGTTAAACTGAGATTTGTATTGTTATCCCTAGAATTAAACTCTCCTATTATCGCACTTCATTATTTACGCTACGGGATCTGGCTATTTCTCGTTTCGATGTTGAATCGATACATGGTGTCCGAGGCTGCTTTATTCGCACGCGCTTATTTAGTTTGCACAATGTCGACTGCACATTCGCCCCGGCGGAGCCCCCGAATTGGACAGACTGGGGCTACCGCAACTGCAACGACCACGGCAGCATCGACTGGAACTCCGAGCAGTGTCACGAGTAAGGCTGGTGGATCGACGTTGCGGCCACAGACTCCTAAGGAGAGTGGGACACAAGGAAGGAATCCGAGTACAGCCTGACGGATCAGGCCAGAGCACGAACCCCACCAAGGGCCAAGTTGCGGCGCTCATGATGAAGATCGCAACCTTGGAGAAGGAGCTGGAAAAGGCAAGGGCAAGTGAAGGACAAAATGGAGGATCCGAGAGACCCGTTGGAAACGGAGTGAGCGGTATTGGAGTGAGCGGTTCGGCAAATGTGCCGCAATGGCAGATATTGAGTGGAAATCTGCCGCTAGATTCGTCTGAGAGATTGACGCCATATTTATAGTCGCCGCTGCAATTGAGTGGGAATTGGCCGCCCTCATTGAGTGGAAATCTGGCAAAAGGGCGACCAGTCACACTGAGCTCAAACTGTACGACGATAAGCTACTCCACGCCATGTTGTGTTACGGCCACGGTGCTGCCAGAGCAAGGTTACATGCATGCACTACGGGAACCACAACACAACTTCATGGCACCGACCTAATCGCCTTGATCATTTGGAAAAGTGTCGCCGAGCCCGTTGAATGGATGGACGCCGCGCAAATTGCCTGATCTTCCTGAGTTTGAAGGTCAGCCGGAGGAATGGCCTATATTCCAATGCGCGTTCGTGGAGACAGCGGCGGCGTATCACTGCACAGCTTTGGAGAACAACCAAAGGCTAGTGAAGGCCTTGAAGGGTGAAGCGTGAGCTTCAGTCAACTCGCTGCTCATACACCCGGCCAACGTTCAGGCTGTAATGGACCAGCTGCGGTTCCGGTATGGACGTCCAGAACAGCTGATACGCAGCCAGCTGGAAAGCGTGCGAGAAGTTCAGCCCATTCAGGAGCACAACATCAACAAGATCGTGCCATTTGCTACACGGGTGAGCAATCTCGCAGCGTTCCTAAGATCAATAACAAATGGAAATCAGCACCTAGGGAATCTCACCCTGATGGAGGAACTGATAGCTAAGTTGCCCTTGAGCAAAAGGCTGGACTGGGCTAGGCATGCAGCCACCATAGGATCATACCCAAAGGTTGTGCACTTGAGCGAGTAGCTAAACGACCTCGCAAGACTAGTCTGCACCATCACCGACGTCGGCACCAAGGATCCAAAACGAAGAGTACTGCACGCCAGCACAGGTCCCATGGATCAGGAGCTGCAAGACGAGCGCACCAAGTGCTGCCCGATATGCGAGGAGAAACACCCGATCAAGGACTGCAAGGTCTTCAACCATGCATCGCCAACGGTCCGCATGGAGTTGGCAAGGAAGCATCGCAGCTGTTTCTCGTGCCTGGAAGCTTGACACATGAGCAGGTTCTGCAAGAGAGACAAGAAGTGCACTGTCCACGGGTGCCAGAGAACACACCATCGCCTGTTGCACGATGGACTGGCCAATCCCAAATGGCCACCACAGTCAAACGGTGGGCCGCGGAGGGATCAGAGGAGTCATCGCGATCGTTCGCTGCATGCAGGCAGTGGTCAACGGAAGGATGTCTCGCGAGCATTGCAGCCACCGAGTCCAACCCCGAGTGAGTCCCTCACGCCATCAGCAGGCAGCAGTGAAATGCCGCATCGGAACCTGAGTTGTGTCGACTCGGATGGAGGTCACCTGCTATTCCGTATTCTGCCCGTGACTCTGTATGGGGAGAACAAGCACCACCATGATCGAGGACGAGCTCATGCGAAGCCTAGACCTGGAAGGTAGGAATCGACAGCTAAACATCCAATGGTTCGGTGGGAGATTCACAAGACAGAGCACGAAGATGGTGAGTCTGCAGATCAGCAGAACCGGGAAGCCGAAACTTTATGGGCTAAGAAACGTGTACGCAGTCTCGAACTTGAATCTATCGATGCAAAGCCTGCGTCGAAAAGATGTCAAAACGGCGAGGACTAGTGCACGTTTACCGATGAGGCCATTCTGCAACGCAGTGCCAAAGATCCTAATTGGATTGGATCATGCACACTTGGGCATACTTATGCGAAGTAGGAACTTTGGGCTAGGAGGGCCCTATGCAGCCGCCACCAAGCTTGGGTGGGTGGGGATAAATTTGCAGACGAGAATGAAGCTATTGCTGTATCAACACGGGTAAGAGAAATTCATGCTAACGGTGGTTTCGAGTTGTGGCGATTTTATTCCAGTTCGAAAAGTGTGGTCAAGGCTTTCAACCCACTAGAATCCAACAAGGACGTTGAGTGGACCGAAGCTGAGGAGAAGATACTGGGCATGTACTAGCAGCCGGCTACAGACGAATTCAGATTCAGCGTCAAGTACCATCGGGTGCCAGCAGCGTGATGACTGGAGAACGTTTCCCCACCAAGAGGCAGTTCCTAAGCCTCGTCATGTCAACGTTTGACCCGATAGGATTCTTGAGCTGCTACACGGTGACTGCCAAACTGCTGATGTGAGAGGTTTGGCGGGAAGGAGTTGGACGGGATGAGCCGTTGCCAGAGGAATTTGCCACAACGTTCGAGAGCTGGCGGCTAGAAATGAACTACGTGAGAGAGTTCCGATGTCCGCGCCACTACTTTAGCGTCGGACGCGTGCGGGCGATGCAGCTGCACGTTTTTGTGGACTCAAGCCAATCGGCTTTTGCTGCGGTAGCTTAGTGGAGAGCCACATATGACGACAACGACGTGCAGGCGCATTTCGTTTGTTCTAAAACGAAGTGTGCCCCAATGAGGACCATGTCCATACCCCGACTGGAACTTCAAGCAGCCGTACTGGGAACGAGACTGATGGACACCGTAAAACAGACGCACGGTGTGGCGATCAGCAGCTGCGTACTCTGGACTGACTCTAAAACTGTGCTGCACTGGATAAGCAGCACCCACCGGCGGTACAAACAGTTCGTTGGAAACCGGGTGGCGGAGATTTTAGAGTACACTGATGTATCCCAATGGAGGTGGATACCATCTGCCGAAAACGTGGCAAACTACGCAACGTGGCCGCAATGCCATGTGGATCTGAATCAAGAATCACGATGGCTAGGCGGACCTCCCTTTCTGCGGGAGCCTGAGGAAAACTGGCCGAAATCTTCATCGAGTGATGGTTGCTGCCCACGGACCACGGATGAAGAGGAAATGCCATGTGAGTTTGCACTGGTCATGGCAAACACGTTTATATCTTTGCAGAGATTCTCCAACTACGAACGACTGGTCAGAACCACTGCTTGGATCCGCCGCACAGTGGGACATCAGACGAAAAGAGGTGGCAAAAGTCGAAGAATTTTTTGAGCGCTTTGAATGAAATTAATACACGTATCTAACAGAAAATTTCTCAGAGCTTTCAAAGTTGAAAATTATTTCAGTGTGCAAAAATGTATTCAACTTTTTTTCAATTGATGCATCTTTGAGGATGAATTAAAAGTAAACTACGTTACGTATGAGTCTGTTTTAAAAGTTTCCATTTAGGTATATGCATTGTTATTATTAATCAATAAAAATCTATTCTGTTGCGTGGACAATAATCAAGAAAAACGTATTTTCAAAACCATCTCATTTTTGAGCTGTTTTTCAACTTTGACTTGACTTTACAATCATTACAATTATAATGAATCCATATACTCAGGTACACTTCATATATATATATATATATTCCATTCCTTTTTTTGAGCACTCTAGTCTTTTTTTGACTTCTAAAGCATCCAGTTGCGTATAAGTTGCAGTGAAAACAATTTGTAAACATAATTAACGTGAAAATGGCTATGGATAATACAAAGTTATTCGAGATATTTAGAACTTCAAGTACCTCAAACGAATTTGTGGAAGGTGTTCTTAATGAATTGCATTTAGTATCGTACAACCCCGAGCAGTATACAAGTATAAGGGAAAAAAATTACCACTATTCATTTTAATATTAAAAAGAACTGGGAGGGCGCATTTCGTCAAACTGACTTCTTTAATAGCAAAAAGCAAACTGGTTGATTGGAAACAGCTTGCTATACGATGGACCCTCCACCTCCACAGGACGAGGCACAGGAAGACCAACAAAAACCTTGGATGACTGTTCAGATTATACAAGAAAGAGAAAACTTGTAGATGTAACATGTCATATACGTACGGATCATTTATCAGAGGCACTGTCAATCAAATATACGAACGACAAGGAAAACAAGAGGTCGAGTATTACAAAAGCTGGTTCTAATGCAAGTCCGGTGAAACTTGATAGGATCAAGGATAGCATCCTCACTCCACCAAATTCACAAACGAGGAAGTACACATTTGAAGAGGCTTTAGCATTGTTTTTGGATTTGGGAATGTCTAAGGAGAAATATTCAATATTGCGGATTTCCTTAATCCATCATAATGTAGACATTCTGCCTGAATACAGAAACATTACACAAGCAAAAGTAAAGGCAGTGCCGGAATCAACAATAACTACAGAGATATCAGCGGAAGTAAAACTTCAAGACCTGATGGAACACACTGCGAAACGGCTCATTGAGAGTTTACCTCACCATCAGATTGAGAGTCTTCCGTAAAATCTCACATTGATCAGCAAATGGGGCTGTGATGGATCTTCTGGGCAAAGTGAATATAAGCAAGCAATATCCACAGACGATAAAACCATAACATAAGCAAACAGCAAATCAGGGAGCTTTTCAACATGTTAGCAGCCTTTTCAGATCCATATATTTCATCCACTAGACATGTGAGATCTCAAGAAAAATCGGAAAATAGTTATCCTTTAGAAATGTTAAGTTTGTTAGATATTCCCCCCTCTAAATTGGAAGTGGAGGCATGTTGTACAGAAAACAATAAATTAAACCAAATTCGAGTATACAAAAATTTTTTTGTTAAATCAGATTGAGCTAAAAAAAATGATGTAAAATAATTATGTATTGTAAATTTGACCAATAAAAGTACTTTATCGATCCAAACAAATTTAAATTCAGAACATTACAAAAGAAAATATGCACCGGCATCAAATATGCACCGGCAAAATATGAGCAAGGGTGTTGCAATTGCCGGGTGACCAAGAACTCAAGGAGTTTATGGATGGCGGAAAGGTTTGCAATACCTCGGTAATTCTCGATATTAGATCTTGAACCTTTCCTTTGAAGTAGAATTATGTAGGACTCGTTCCAAATCATTGGGAGACAAGATTTTTCCAAAGATAGGTTGAAAAGAAAGGTCAAAGGTTGGCAAAGGGATTCGGCACAATGTTTCAGAATAAAACTTGGCACTCTATCAGGACCCGCAGAGAAAGAAGTGACCAACGTTTTCAAGGCGGCCTGAACATCGCTTTCCTTAAAATAAGGAAAAAAAATGCTGTTGGCCTATTGTAGATCGTAGGGGTACGGAGTGGATGAGCTGTATATATGAGAGGAGTATGTAGACTGGAAAAACGTTGCGAATAAATTAGCAATACCAGAAGCAGAAGATTCAGAATTAATAAAATAATAAAGGGAAGGAGGAAACGCATTGGACTTACGCTTAGAGTTGACGAATAAAAAAAATTTTTTAGGATCACTACGAAAGTTTCTACTACAACGGGAAAGGTATTGATGACTGCTCCATCTGTTGTAAAATGTCGATTCTTATTAAACCATCGAAAAATCGATGAAAGTGAAGGAGAAGCATTTTCATCTTTCCTACTCCTCCTAACTCCCTGAACATTTATAGGAGTGTCTCTGCCTGCACTGTGTGGGACTTCACAATGGTCTTTATGTTTACTGGTTCTTTCAGTATTGTTGTCTTTTCTTTGCGTACTAACTCTGGTCTTATGAATGAAAACGTCGACCCTGTGTCTATCAGTAATTTGAATCTTTACTCCGATGTGTAACGTGCAACGATACTTTTGGCCCGGTTGGTTTACGATCTGGCTAGGCGGGGCACGCTTTATATATCGGGCTCTATATCGTCGGCTTTGGGGTGGTGGTCTTGCGCGTAGATCGACAAAAAGAAATAGATAAATAAGAGAGAAGAAACGGAGAGATATCGGCTGCGAATCCACAGATGTTTTCGTGGTCGCATCTTTTGCCCACCCAACCTAAGATCACCTTCTTGGAAACCGGCAGTTTCAGGTGACCCCTCGGACCACTACGGATCGCGCACATCGGCAAAGAGTTCATTATATGCAGTTGTATCTACGACTCATATTTAATCCTTTAGATAATATAAATGATATTCAATTGAAGAAATTTTATGTTTATAATTTAAATCTAATAAGAAAGCATATTGTCGCGGAACGGATCGGCTCGATAATTGGGAAATTCAAATGCAGCGCAGCGCGCGAGTTATGTCTCCTCCTCGTTGGTGGTGAGAACTCAGAGTAGTTATATATGTATTGTATCCTCCTTTTCGGATGTGAGTGATTAATGAATATGGTTCGATCTTCAGATCGAAAGTTGAACAGTAATGATTCGGTTGAAAGTCGGAAATCAAGTGTTTTATTCTACATACTGTTGGCTCCGCCGAAGCTCGGCCCTTACCCTAAGAAATGCAGCATAAGCATTTCTGTACAAATGTATATATGTCTAAGTGTAAGATTATCTCTGTATGGATGTATGTATGTATGTATGTATGGTACGTCCAGCCGGATGTATATGTGGCTGCTGACCGTTTGGTTTTTATTATGTCGGGTCCCCAGCTACGTCGGCCGGACGTATATGTGCTGTTGGCCGATGGAGGGGGTTGCTCAACCGGTAACTCCTCCCCCCCCCCAGAATGGAGAGACGGCCAGAGAGAGGGGATGGTCGTCGCGACAACCGGGTGATTGGTGGCCTCCTGTTGTTGTGTCCAAGTGATCGTAGTGGTTTTTCCTCTAGCCCAGATGATGATTAGAATTAATACCAAAGTACTCGTGATACCATATATGACGGTTGCATGTTTTTGGTTCTCTTGTTTCGTTATGGCCATTGTGTTTCGTAGGTCCATATTTTGTAAATGTAGCCCGTGCAAGGTGATCACTTGAACTTTACGGTTGATTGTTAATTTCTCCGATAGTGGGAGGAAGATGTTTAGGTGATCTATTACGGTGGTTTCCGTGCTGTCGTATGCAATATCGTTTATTATTATTGTGCAGTTACTGTGGGTAATGATTGCGGACCCATTAATGTGTGTACTGATGCCGCAGGTTGAATTTATGGATAAGTTTCTGCCGTTGAATATGAAGATGAACCCTTCTTCTGGTTCAAATATGTCTGTGGCCAAACCGATTTCCTGTATATCGCAGGATTCGGGATTCTTCTTGTTCAGAAGACTGCCAAGGCATTTGCTTGAGATTGAAGGTGTGTGTGTATCCTTTGGTTTTTTACAGAACATGGTTTTGTTTATCGTCGGGCATTTGGTTTTAAATTGTTTCGTTTTTCCATCCTTGTGCGCCACGAAGTTCGGCGTGTTGATGAGCTGCGTGTTCTTAATTGGTAAGGGAATTATTCTATAGAATTTGTATATGGTTTCCTCAAAAATGGGTACCTTGATATTGAACATTATATGATTCTTATGTATAGTGGTTTGTGCTTGGATGATAGAAATTATCTCTTCTTCTAGGTTTATTTGTAGGTTTTGTGTATTTAGAATATTTTTGATTTTGCTCATTTCGTTTTTATTAAAAATGAATTTGGGGAGTATATTGGCTCTTGCAAAAACCATACTTTCTGCGATGTTTTCGATGAGGTTACTTATAGTGTCTATATTAAAAGTTATTCTATTTAGATATTGTAGTGTGTGTAAATTACTATTTTCGTTATCTATTTCCTTATATATTGAATTTTGTATATTATTGAAGAATTGCTTTTTTTTTTGTTGTTCTATGTTTATATGTTTTGTTATGTTTGAAAACCTGAGCATAACTTCATGATTTAGGTTGTTCTGAATTTTGTTTTCTATGTTTATGTCATTTTGCGTAGCTTTTAATGCATTTAGTTCTTTAAAAATTTCCTCTGCATCTTCATTGTCCATATTTCCTGATATTGTTTTTATAATTGATCCTAAACCATTTACCAACCCTCTTTTCATTCTGTGTTGTGGTATAAGGTTACCCAATTTTGATTCTAGGTTTGTGATTTTAATTTTTAGTATCTCTACTGATGGATTAAGTATTGGGTCTACGGCTAAGTTTCTTACTGTGTCGCCTAGTATTTTCGTGCAATTCTCGTATTCTCCTATGTTAATGATGTGGGTGATTGATTTGTGGTTATGGTCGATGAGGGCTTCTCCTAGGTAAATGGTTGCTATTGGTTGTGTTCCATTTATTTTATGTATGAGCTTTTACATGTATCAACCTAAGGGCGAAATGAGTAGGATGGGAGTTAGGTAAGATGAGTTGTAAAATGGGTTATTTATATGGGTTGGGATGGTAGTTCATTGGTTTCGTTAGGTGAGTTTGTTTGACCAACGGCATTTATTAAGTTAGTATGATTTCTTACTAATCTCCTTATTTTTGCATAATGAAGTTTCTGACCTTTAGTTGATATAAAGGTTGTGTGTTTGTCGGAGACTACTTTATGTCTTGTAAATCTTGGGGTTATTTTGTTTCTTCTATTTTCTTTACGGAATACTATGTCGCCCTGATTTAGAGGAGTCGGTTCGTCCCTGTCTTGGTTTACCTTGTCTATTCTGGTTTGCGCTGTTTTATATAATATTTTTTCTATTTGTGGGTATTTGTTTCTATTTGTGTGGTATTCGTTAAGTTTCTTTAATTAGTTGTGGTTATCGTTATAGGTAATTGTTTTATCGAAAATGCGTGTCCGTCCTGTAAATAATTCGAATGGAGTGAGATTGGTCATTGAGTGAATCGCTTTGTTATATGTTATAATGGTTTCTGTCATAATCGCTTCGTGTTCGAGTGTTAGTTGTTGTTCTTTCTTCATCGTTAAAATTATCCGGAAGATTTCCGTCAGGGTGGAATAAAGTCGTTCGACAGGGGAATTACTTGATGACTGTTGAAATGAAGTAACGTGGGGAGTGATATTGTATTGGGTAAGGAAATCTTGAAATATGCCTCCTGAGAATTCCGCACCCTGATCAAAAACGATTTTTGAGGGGATGCCGAATTGGCAAAGGAATGTTTTCAAGGCTTTAATTACGCATACAGTTTTTCTATTTGTTAGGACGTAAGCTTGCGCGAATTTCGAGAACTTATCTATAATGATGAGATGCAAATTATGGTTGATAGTGTATATATCGATGTGGAGTATGTCTAAAGGTCTTTTGGGTGTTTCTGACAATTGAAGTGCTACTTTAGGTGGGTTTCTATCGTATTTTAATGTTGAACAAATATCGCATTCTCTTATAACTTGCGACATTTTATTCTTGAGTTGGGGGAAGTAGATTTCTGTTTTCAAGTGTTTATAAGTTTCTTCGCTGCCTCTATGATTATTTCTGATGTGGTATTCCGATATTCTGGAAATTTTGTCGTTTTGGTTTGGCATATCCTCTAATAGTGTTAAGCATCGAATGAGTTTGTAGAGATTATTCTCTGAAAAATGTGTGACGAAGGCTTCCTGAAGGGTGTTGAAAATTTTGTTTGTGGTAAATACAGCGTAAGTCTTGTTAGGTTTTAGGATTGTTGCAAATAGTCTACTTACGATTTCTAAATCAAAATTTGGTTCTGTTATGATTCTACGTATTTTATTTGTAAACTGCTTGGACTGCTTTGGACTGAGGTTGTTGAGGAGGACTGTGTTCCGATTTTGAAGATTGTCTGTATGTTGTATATGTTTAAGGGTTGTGTGGATGTGGGTATTGCAGAAGAACCTTCTATTATATTAATGTTGGGTTCTATTCTGCTAAGGGCGTCTTCTACTACATTTTGGGAGCCTTTTTTATAAGTTATCTCAAAGTCATAGGAGGCTAGTGTTCTTTTCCAGCGTAAAAACTTAGTGTTTTGATTATTGAGGTTTTGTAACCAAACTAAAGGTTTGTGATCTGTGATAATTTTGAATCTCCTACCGAATAGGTAAGGTCTGAAGTGTCCCACTGCCCATATAATAGCTACCATTTCTTTTTCTATAGTAGAGTATCTGGTTTCGGTGTCCGATACGGTTCTGCTAGCAAACGACACTGGTTTATCATTAGATTCGGGGCCTTGGGATAGTACTGCTCCTATTGCAAAATTACTAGCGTCTGTGGTGAGTGTGAATTGTTTCTCAAAGTCTGGGTATTGAAGGATTGGTTGATTACAGAGTAGTGTTTTAGATAATTCGAAAGCTTTCAAGAATTCTGTGTCTATTACTACGGATTTTTTCCCTTTTAGTTGTTGGGTCATTGGTTTTGTGAGTTTGGCGAAGTCTTTGATGAGTTTCCTGTAGTATCCTAATAGCCCTAGGAAAGATTTTATTTCTTTTACGTTTTTGGGGCACGGGAAATTTTGTATTGCTTCTATTTTATTTGGGTTGGGTTTCACCCCTTCTTGTGTGACGATATGATCAAGGAACTCTATTTCTTTATGCATAAAGTTGCATTTGGAAGGTTGCATCTTGAGATTAGCTGTTTGAAGTTTTCGAAAAACGGCTTTTAAGTTGGCAATGTGTTCTTTTAGTGATGGAGAAAAAACTATTATGTCATCCAAATAAACTAAGCAATTGTTGCCGATTAATTCGCCAAGGACGTTGTCCATGACTCGTTGAAATGTGGCCGGGGCGTTTTTCAACCCGAAAGGCATTCTTGTGAATTCGTAATGGCCGTTCTCAACGGAAAACGCGGTCTTGGACACGTCTTTCGGATCCATTTCCATTTGATGGAATCCACTCGCGAGGTCGAGTGTCGTGAAATATTTTGTTTTACCGATTCTGTCTAAAATGTCGTTGATATTCGGTATAGGGTATTTATCCGAAATTGTTTTGTCATTGAGCTTCCGGAAGTCTAGTCTCCATTTCTGGTTTCCGTCATTATCGGCATTTTTGGGAACTACCCACACCGGTGAGCTCCACGGTGAGTGGCTGTTTTTAATGATTTTTTCGTCTAACATTTTCGTTGTTTGTTTGCGTACTTCATCTTTGTGTGCGAAAGGGTAACGGTAAGATTTAGTGTAAATTGGTATGGAGTCCGTTGTCGGAATATTGTGTTTAAAAACGTTTGTGAAGGAAAGTGGTTTCCCTTCGCTATGGAGGAGGTTTGGGAACATTTTGAGCAATTTACTGAGTGCTAGTTTCTCTTCGCTATTTCGGTGATCTGTTTGTATTTGGTGTTCATTGTTCGTGTTGTTATTAGTGGTATCATTGATTGGGATATGTGGAAGTTTCTGCTTCGAATCTAACTACTTCAAGAAGTAGTTACTCTAGATAGAAGATTTGGTCCTGCTCTGACTCATTAACTATTTCCAATATTTCTGTATTATCTATGGCTGTGTACAATCCTCCTGTAATTGATAGGTTATCTCGAATTTTCGTGTTTGGACAGAGGAAATCTCCGTCCCGAATTTCTACGTTTATTGGTAATCGGACTTTTGTGAGTGGGGGAATTGTATGTGTATCTGTGATAGGGTTACTTTGAATGGAAATTTTAATTTTTGCAAACGGGGTTTCTAACAGGTTCTTTTCGAGGTTTATTTTTGTTTTATGTTTTGTCAAAAAGTCTATCCCCAGTAGGCCGCTGAAGTATGGGTGGAACTTGAAGATTAAGAATTGTGAAATTCCTGCTTCTGAAAATTCCCTAAATGTTGCCAAGTTAGAAAAGTGAGTAATTTTGAAGTTATTAAGTACGGTGTTGACTTGAATGTCATTTTCCAGTTTTGTCTGGGTTGAATCGGGGATAATATCTGGGTCGACGAAGGAGTATGTCGATCCGGTATCGATTAAGAATTTAACAGTTTGGTTTGGGTCATTGGGGGAAGTTAGTTTTATGAATGGTAGTGCTGAGCCGTGGGTTTGCCTACTCAAGTATCCGATTCTGTCGAGGCTGATGTTGGAAAATTTGCGGAATCCGCGATGTTGCATAAATATGCGGGTTGGGTCGAATTTTGTCCGTTAAAGGGGTTATTACGGATCGAGTTAGGGTTCGTGGAAGAGTTATTACGGTTAGTTTCGGGGTCCCGTCTTTGACTGTTGTTGTTGCGATGATTGTCGTATCTGTTGTTGGATCTTGTGTTGTGTTCGTATCTATTATTGTTCCTTGTATTATTATCGTATCTATTGTTGTTTCTTATATTATTGTCATATCTATTGTTGTTCCTTGGGTTATTGTTGTATATGTTGTTGTTGTACCCTGTATTATTATCGTATCTATTATTGTTCCTCCCGGAATTGTTTTCCTGTTGAAGTTGGTACGGCCTATCGCGGTCATACGAATTGTCCCGTTGCCTGTAATAAGTCTGGGATAAGAAAGCTTGTTCTGTTCTATAAATTCGATAGGCCTTGTCTAGGTTCTTGGGTTTTCGAGATCGGACAGCGCTCCTGAGGGGTTATCTAAGCCCTATGAAGAATGCATTTAAACAGATTTCGTCATATAAATCTTCCTTGTTTGAATGCCCCTCCTCGAATGGGTCATCCGTGTTCTTGAGAGACAGAAGTTGGTCCCTAAGTCGGGCTATCCCGAAGTATAGTTGCCCTATCGAGGAGTTAGGTGGGAATGTTTGTATTTTCCTTATTAGCATTGCTACCGTTTTCTTGGGTACGTAGATGCTACGAAGATTGGTTTTTATATGGTCCCACTCTAACTTGGTCCTGGCTAATGTTAAGGCTTCATGAGCCTTCCCTTTAATTTTATTCCTGATGGCCCTCATAAGTAGTATTCCGTATGGTGTTTGGTCTGCCCCCCTAATAAGCATTATGATCTCTTCTACACTGTCGATAAATAGGTACAGGTTGTCTGGTGGTCCCTCGTAAGTGGTTAGTTGGTCAATAAAGGCGAGAAGGTCTGTTGGTTTGAGGTTTGTCGAAATGGTTGTTTGGGTACTGATAGTTGGGGTTGGGGTCTGGGGTCTGGATGAAGTGGGTGGCGTGGGTGGTGTTTCCATATTGGTTTTGTTAGTGTCTATCTCTGTGATTGTTTCTTCTATGGATGCTAAGCTACCGCTACCGCTACTCCTAAGTCCGAACCTGGTTCTAACTTTACTTGTAGTATTCTTTTTGTACATTTATTTATGGGTATTATTAGTGTTTGTGCTGTGTTTAGTGTTTCCTATATGCTATTTTGTGTATTCGTGATCCTATGAAGTTTTTTTTTTGTTTTTGTATTCTTATGTAATAATTTTTCTGTGTTTGTATTCTTATATACTATATTTTTGTGTGTTTTAAAAAAAATTTTTTTTTTTTTGGGGTTTTAAGTTACCATGCTAGTGGCGTGGGATTATTTGGCCGCCCGCCTGTGTGAAGGTGGAAATTGCTTATAACTTATAGTTCTACGTCGATTTTGTCAATGAAGTCGACTAATGTTTGGTACGTGGTAATGTCTTCTTTTTCCAAGAATTTGTAAATATAATTATATTTACTTAGAGATGGGAAATTTAGTCTTGTTGAGTTATATTTGGTACACTTAAATATTACGTGCGAAGCGTTATCGATACTATCGCATGTATCACAAATGTTACTAGGTACTACGTGCATCTTGGCGAGTGTGTGCCTATCGAATGCGTTACAGCTTAACAGTCTGTTGATTCTTTTAGCGTCAATGGCTTTTAGTTTGGTTTTGTTTAGGAACCAAGGTTTGGATGAGGTAGATGGGAAAAGCGAGCAGTATCCTCTTTGTTTGGCGCTTGCAAACTCGGCATACTCTCTTTCCCATTCTGCTTTTAGGATTCTGTGTATTTCACATAGTGCATCCTTTATATTCCATTTAATTACTATGAATTTGCCCCGTCTATGGGCTTCCTTGGCGGCTTTGTCTACTGACGTGTTCTGGGGAATGGTCGTGTGTCCAGGTATGTAGTGCACCTCTACCGTTTTTAAAGATTGGCAGTGGTTAATCTTCTCTCTGATTTTGTAGGCGATAGAGTTGTCTTGAATGGTCTTGGCCAGGATAAGAGCTCCGTTTCTGCTGTCCGTCAGGATCGCGACACGAGGGAAGTTGCTCGAGATGGCGTGATCCAAGGCTTTCTCGATAGCCAACAGTTCAGCGGAGAGTGAGGATAGGGTTTTATGCGTGTAAAAGCTGTCTACGAAGCCTGATTTTTTTTTTTTTATACCATATTTTTGTATTTTATTTATATGTAGATGGTACTTATTTGTTGTCTGTGCTGGTTTGTCGTTAGGTGTTGAAATTATCTGTAATATATCGTTATTAGTATTTGTGATAATAAAGTTAGGGTAACAATTGAATCTGCATATATGCCTCAAGTGCTGTGTGTATATGAATTTATATATGGAGGCCCAGTGGAAAATTGTGTGTTCAGCTTTTTCCTCTTTCTTTCTTATTTCTTTTTTTTTTGTATTTAGGTTTATTATTTGCCTTTATTGGCCGCTGGCCGGGTCTGTTTATGTTTGCAACAAAGTGTAAGATTTAATTTTTTTGTTTTGAGGGTGTCGGGTATCGAGGGAAACGGCTGTGGCCGTTGTTGCCGAGTTGGTCGGCTTATTTGTTTGTATTTGCAGTCAAGTAAATGCTTGTGAGTTTTGGCAATTTTATTCGGTTTCTGTTTCCGATCAGTGGAATTGGGTTCTATGTATGAATGTACTTTGCTTTTGATATCTGGTCCCATACGTTGTATTTGCACTGATCCGTATGCACTTTATCTATGTTAGATGGTCTCATACGTTGGATATGCAATGGGGTATGCGTTATGTGTATGGTATTGTATATTTGGGTGGATTGTAGTGTATTTGTTTTTTTCCGAATAGTTATTCATTGTGTACGTGCGCACTTTATCTATGTTAGATGGTCTCACACTTGTACATCGAGAATAGTTAGGGTATGTTGAAATATGTTTCATTTATCGGATTTTTCAAAAAAAAAATTTTTTTGTGTGTGTGTACTTTATCCGCAGTGGATGCTCCCACACTTTTTACACAGAGAAGAGTTGGGATATGTTGAAATATGTTTCATTTATTGAATTCCTCAAAAATTTTCCCTTGGGTACGTGTGTACTTTATCCGCAGTGGATGATCCCACACTTTTTTACACAGGAATAGTTAGGGTACGCAGTTATGTACACAGGGGCCCATTGGGGTTTTTTTTTGTATGCTATAGCCGGTTAACACTCTCTCATTTATTTGACCGCGATTTTTTTTTTATATTTCCTCTTTTTCGTTTTTGATTTATTCGAACTGCACTTTTCTTTAATATATTTTTGTTGGCCATTTTTTTTATTTGCACATTCGCCATATATGTTAAATCAATTGCTTACATGAATATCATTAGGAGCGTAGTAGGCATTTTCCAATCCTGTTGTCCGCCGTCGGCTGCGCCAGTTATGTCTCCTCCTCGTTGGTGGTGAGAACTCAGAGTAGTTATATATGTATTGTATCCTCCTTTTCGGATGTGAGTGATTAATGAATATGGTTCGATCTTCAGATCGAAAGTTGAACAGTAGTGATTCGGTTGAAAGTCGGAAATCAAGTGTTTTATTCTACATACTGTTGGCTCCGCCGAAGCTCGGCCCTTACCCTAAGAAATGCAGCATAAGCATTTCTGTACAAATGTATATATGTCTAAGTGTAAGATTATCTCTGTATGGATGTATGTATGTATGTATGTATGGTACGTCCAGCCGGATGTATATGTGGCTGCTGACCGTTTGGTTTTTATTATGTCGGGTCCCCAGCTACGTCGGCCGGACGTATATGTGCTGTTGGCCGGTGGAGGGGGTTGCTCAACCGGTAACTCGCGTGTAACTGATAGTCTGTTTCAGTATTTGTCAAGAACTATGAATTATTCGTTGTGTACGGTCACGCTTAAAAGTGCCAAAGTCAAGCCACGGTTCCCGCTTCGGCATTCCGATTGACGAGAGCAAAGAGAGTGGGGGGCGAGACTGCGGTACGTAGCTTTACTATTGGAATTCTAGGTTAAACTGAGATTTGTATTGTTATCCCTAGAATTAAACGCTCCTATTATCGCACTTCATTATTTACGCTACGGGATCTGGCTATTTCTCGTTTCGATGTTGAATCGATACATGGTGTTCAAGGCAACTCCCAACTGCTCAGCGTCGGTCGGCGTCAATAGTCTTTTCTTCTCCTATCCTTATTGTGTACCTCAAGCATTTTATTTTGAGCTGCTTTAAGTAATAATGGAACATTTTCGTGTAGGATTTTATTAAATAAGATGTCATGAGGCATTTGATTTATGGTTGAATGTATTGTGAGGTTGTATTTTTGCGCTGCCCCCAATAATATTTCTGTATAGCTAGTTAAGTTAAGTTCCTCTTTAATACATCGTGCTATTTCTGTTAATGTGGAATGCAATCTTTCTACCTGACCATTGGAAGTGCTATGCCCGGGATCAGCATAAATGGTTAAATTACTTCGTTGCATGAAAGATCTAAATTGTGCTTAAGTAAACCTTGGTTCGTTATTTGTCATTATTGATGTCGCTAAAGGAAAATGTTGCAATATTTCCAACACCTTATGTTCAATATTTAGTTTATTTTGAATCTCTTTTACCACCAAGTATTTTGAATAGGAATCAATACAGGTTATAAATGTCAGATTTTGGGCATAGAATATGTCTATATGTAATTGCTCACCTTCTCTTGTCGAAATGGGAGCTTCGGCTATTGGGATTTTCACAGGATGTCTATTATATTTATTCTTGTCACATATCTCAAAACCTTTGATATATTCTTTTAATTTTTTGTATAAGTTTGGCCAATAATACAATTAAGTTGTCTGTTTGTAGTTTTCATTGAAACCTCTGTGTGCTCTGAAATGTGTTTCTTCTATAATTAAGGCTTTATCTTCTGCATTCTCAATATCTTGGAGGAATTTCTTCGTGAAGAGAAATTTGTTTATGAAATTATCCCTTAGTGCTTATTGAATGACAATGAATGGTTAAGTTTGGTGGAATATATTCTTTTAAAATATTCAGTAAATTCTCAACTGTGTCAAATTCAATTATATGCCGGGTATTTTCATGAATTCTATGAATTGCTATGAGTAACTGTTGCTTATACTCTTATAAGGGCTTCCTGGTTTCTTGAATGCTGTTTTTAAAACTGCTTGCTGCTGAATGTTGGGTATTTAAATCTGAATCTAATTCAATTTGTTCATCATCACTGTCTGTTATGTGATTTATTTGAATTCGAGTTAAAGCGTCTGCTACTATATTGGTTGAGAATGGTTTATTTATGATCTGTGGTGCAAAACTATCAATAAAGTAGTACCACCGTTTCATTTCTATATTTGAATTGTTCTGTGACATTGTTAAGGACAATGGTTGGTGATCTGTTCGAATTTCAATTCCACTAACTCCGTATAAATAATTTCTTAAATTCTTCAGCTCCCACACTATTGCTAATAGTTCCTTTTTGATTGTGGTATAAATTTGCTCAGTTTTATTTACGGTTTTGGAAATAAATGTTATGGGATTCCCTTCTAGTGATAATACTGCACCTATTGCTATGTTCGATGCATCTGTGGTTAGAGTGCATTTTTTATTGTAATCCGGTTGTACTAATTCTATATGTTCAATAAAACTATCTTTTAGAATATTAAATGCTTCCACTGCTGTTTTATCCAGCTGTATCAAGGCTTTTTTTGATGCTCTTTTTGAAATCTTCCCATTGACTCCACTTAAATACTTTGTTAGTGGTTGGCAATTGTCGCATAGTTCCGGACGAATTTTCTATAATACCCTGTTAATCCTAGGAATCTGCGTAGCTCTCAGACATTTTTCGGAATTGGATATTTCAATATTGTATTTATTTTTTCCGGGTCTGTTTTAATGACATTATGGGAAACGATTTATTCCAAGAATTTAGTTTCAAATTGAAAAAGTTTATACTTTTCAAGGAAAATTTTCATGTTAGCATTCTGTAAAATCATTATTATTCTAATTATATCTGTATGGTGCTGATTAATAGTTTTTGAAAATATTATTATGTCGTCCATATAGACATGGCAGGTTTTCCCTACTTGTTCTCTAAGTATTTCGTCCACTGCCCTTTGGAAGGTTATGGGTGCGTTTGTCAAACCCATTGGCATTCTTGAAAATTCATATTTACCATTATTTATGGAAAAAGATTTTTTTTCTATTCTGGTTCTCTCATTAATATCTGGTAGAATCCTGATTCTAAATCAAAAGCAGAGAAATAATTTGCCTTCCCTAAATTGGAAAGAATTGCATGGGGTTTCTGTCTGGTATTGTATTATCATTTAATTTTTTAAAGTCCATTACTAACCTATGTTTCGGAGTTCCATCTTCATTTACTTCTTTTTTTGGTACAATTAACACTGGCGAATTATATGGGCTCCTACTAGGTCTAATTATACCATTGTCTAACATTTTACTTATTTTTTTATTAAAGAAATTGTTAACCGAAAAAGCATATGGATATGGCTTATTAAATACCAGCCTATCATGTTCAGTATTTATTTCTCCTTTTATATCCGTTCTAAACGGTAACTGCAAATCTATATTTGCATGGTCCTCTCGGATTATATCTATCATTTTTTCCCTGAGTTTCTCTAAATTTTACGCTTCATGAGTGAATGTGTTATTTAATTTGAACATTTCCGATTCAGAATTTATATGATTATTTAAGTCGGATATTTCTACGACGGCATGTTCAGGATATTCGCATCCCAAGCTATTTTCTCTTGTATTGACGGATAGTTCTACGTCGGCGTGCTCAGGATTTATTGATCCCAAGCTATATAAACTCTTTTTCTCGGATACTGCAACGATGACATGTTCAGGATTTTTTAATCCCAAAATATTTTTTTTTGTGTTGACGGATAATTCTACGTCGGCATGCTCAGAATTCCTTGATCCCAAACTATGTAAACTTCTTTCTACCTGTACTGAATCGGTTCTTTTTACCTTTCCTCCTTCAAAATATTTTTTTATTGTAAATTCTTTTAACGGAAGGATAATTTTCGCTTCTGTAAGGGTTATTTTATTTAGAGAAACGGTCTCATTGAAAATGATCTACTCTTCGTTATTATTATATATTAAAATTCCCTTTTGCGGTATCAATTACCGCTCCTATCTTTTTTAGTAGATTAAGGGCCGGTATCTCGACTTCAGATTACGGTGCCGGTTTTGGAAAGTGAGGATAAAGTTGACCACATGATAAACTGGTCGGTAAAATTATTCATTCTCTCAGCTTTTTATGCTCTGTTTACTTTCGTTCGTGATTTCCAAAAATGTCTAAAGATAAAGTTCGAGGGAAAACTTTTCCCAGCTGGAAGAGAATATCCTCGATGATCTCGTTGAGAGCTTCAAAGATGGCTTGTCGATGGCTTTGCTGCACGAAGTGGAACAATTCGGCCCTGGAGAGCACTCAGGCACAAATACGACAATTTATCAGGTTTTCTTGAATCGGCTGTCAATATTTTAAGCTGTCACATTTTCAATCGGTCAGCCGACCGCCGGTTGGAAGTTAACCGGATCTCAGCCGCCGGTTTGAAGTTAACCCTGACATGACCCCTTGAGAGAACAAAATTTTGTTATCGGACACTTTAACGTTCCGATTGGTGTGAACCCGAAGTCGAGATATATGCCCTAAATCCTATAAGTAATTCTGTTTCCATACCCTCCATATCGTAAAATAATTGTTTTGTATTAAATGTGGTTATTATATGAAAATATTTGATTATCGGAAATCCATTTACAGTCGCAACCCTCTGATAAATGGGTAGTTCGTTTTTATTCTTATAAATTCCATTTTTTATGTAACAGGATGTTGCTCACGTATCTATTAAGACCTTTATATTTTTATTTAATTTTTTGTCTGTTCTTATTAAGTAGGGCAGACCTACTTCGGGGGCTGATCGAAAAAATGATCCTTTTCAATATTGTTCACCCTTATGGCTTCATTTACAGGTTGAGGTTGATTTAACGAGTCAGTTGGTTTTCGTTTAAGCGGTAGATTTAAGCTAATCTGATTGTTCTGTCCAGTGTTGGCTCTATTCTGTTGGGCACGGTTATAATTGTTGTTATTTCTCTGATAATAATTATTAGTATTATAACCTCGGTTATAGTTAGCATTATGATTTCCCCTGTAGGGATCATTATTTGGCCGGTTTTGTATCTGCAAAGATTCGTCCACCTCCATTGGTTCGGGGGCCTGATATTGTTGTCTGTTATTTAGAAAATAAGGTTGTCCCCAAAACATATTATTTTTTTGGAAGTTGTTTTTCTGTTCGAAAGGTCCGTTGTAGGCTCTTGGTTGTCTCTGGTGGAACCTTAAGGTATTTTGGGTATTTCCTGGATTCTTTGGTGGGTTATTGAATTGGCATGCAAATTATACCCGTCTGTTATTAGCTTGTAGTTCTTGCACTTTTGCCAATGCATTTGGTAGGCCTGGTGGGTTTAATGAAAACAGTAATTCGGAAATACCGACGTTGAGACCAGTCTTGAAAATGCGTAAGGCATTCTCTCTAATTTTGTTATTTGTTTCTCTGGTAACTCACTGTCCTTACCATAAGGTATGATTCTTTTGTTAATTAGCAATGTCATCTTTTTTTGAACCTCATTATAAAAGACTATTATTGAAAGGTTTCCTTGTTAGAGAACGCTTAATTCTTGTTCTATGATATATATTGGTCGTTTGTCATCACAAAGTCGAGACGTGCTAGTATAGCATCAAAGTTTAAAACGGTTCCATGGTTAGTAGGTGCATCATGCGCTAACCCTGTGATTTTATTTCTTAGAATGGCCAAAGCAATAAAGTATTGCTTGGTTCCTCTTTAATTTAACTGCATAGCTGTGTCCGAAGCATCTCTCCAGCCTACGTATTGATTAAGTCCCCCACCAAAGTTTGGTAATAATTCTATTACCTTTAAGGTGGTTTTTGTCATCAATTTTTTTAGCCTGATAATCTACTACGTGATCTGAGGTTGTTTCTAAATGTTGTTTTAAGTGTGTTATTCGCTCTTTCACTCGTGAAATCTGAATTGCTATCAACTGCTTGACCAGATCGGCGGTCAGATCAGTCCTTGATTCTGTAGTAATTTTTAATTTTTGAAAATACGAAATTAAGTTATCCAGTGTTTTTTAGTTTTAAATTTTGTACTCTATAATATTAGTATATTTACTTATATACCTACTTATATTTATTTATCTGTGTCTTAAATTTAATTTTTTATTATTTTCACGAATTTTTCCGGAAGGGGTCGTCCTTCTTTTGCTTAACTTGATGGTCCTTTATATCTTCCTTCTAATGTCGTTCGTTGGGTTAGCCTGTTGGTTCTTTAAGCCTTTCCTCTGATGATGCTTTCTTGATTTATTAAATTTTTTTTCAATTGTGATAGTTGATAGCAGTGAGGGTCCTCCTTACAGCTCTTCCTTTGTTTTCGTATGGTTGATTGATGGTTGGTTATTTATTATTTTTCTCATTTTTCTTTTTGTTGTCTTATCACTCCGTCACAACACGTTCAATTGAAGGATTTATTGCATTTATTAATTGTCCCTCTTTGGGTTCGAGCCCATGCAAACCTTTTGTTTTTCGGTGCTTTGAATACGCGTGGCCCCACGTTGGGCGCCCATTAAACATTCGCGGTGGCGATTTGTGTTTTTAAAAAGTAAAATTGTTTAACTTGATTTCACAAAACTTATTGAGCTTTACAAGACTTAAAGAATTTTAGTTTCGAGGTAAGTTATTCAACCGGATAGGTAAAGGCGCGATTTTTGGCGACTTCAGCAGGGCATCGATACATTTTAGAGTCTTAGGTTACATGCGCAGTGTTGTTTTAAGATCGATAACTTATTATCGTGGCGGTAACTTTGAACACTCCTCCTCAACACAACGCATGCTTACAAAATTTTAAACATAATTAAGGTTACCAAAAACTAAAATTCGATTACATGTTAAGTAACTGATACATTTTCTTTTAATCCAAATGCGAATACCAATTTATGGTGCTTATTTTTGGCTAAGTTCTTTATGAGTACATCTGCTATCATGTCATCGGTTGGTAGATACGTAATGTCGACTTCACCTCTTTTGAGAACCTCTCGAATATGATGAACCTTGGCGTCGATGTGTTTTGTACGTGCATGAAACATAGGGTTTCTAGCCAGCTGTTGTGCTCCAATGTTGTCGCCGAACATCTGAATTGCTGATTCCTTGGACATCAGCTTCAAGTCGATGAGTAGGCTACGGAAGTATATCGCCTCTTTTGCTGCAGATGATAAGGCGATGCACTCGGCCTCCGTGGAACTGAGCACGACCGTCGATTGCTTTCTTGACTCCCAAGAAATCGCTCCTCCTGCCAAGGTGCACACATAGCCAGTGAATGAATTTCGGTTTGTCATATCACTTGCCCAATCTGCATCGACAAAACACTCAATTGTCTTGCCTTGCTTTGTGTAGCATATCTCCCAGTCGATTGTTTTTGCCAAATATCGAAGGATATATATTGTATATTTTTTTTTGTGTTGACGGATAATTCTACGTCGGCATGCTCAGAATTCCTTGATCCCAAACTATGTAAACTTCTTTCTACCTGTACTGAATCGGTTCTTTTTACCTTTCCTCCTTCAAAATATTTTTTTATTGTGAATTCTTTTAACGGAAGGATAATTTTCGCTTCTGTAAGGGGTTTTTTATTTAGAGAAACGGTCTCATCGAAATTGATCTACTCTTCGTTATTATTATATATTAAAATTCCCTTTTGCGGTATCAATTACCGCTCCTATCTTTTTTAGTAGATTAAGGGCCGGTATCTCGACTTCAGATTACGGTGCCGGTTTTGGAAAGTGAGGATAAAGTTGACCACATGATAAACTGGTCGGTAAAATTATTCATTCTCTCAGCTTTTTATGCTCTGCTTACTTTCGTTCGTGATTTCCAAAAATGTCTAAAGATAAAGTTCGAGGGAAAACTTTTCCCAGCTGGAAGAGAATATCCTCGATGATCTCGTTGAGAGCTTCAAAGATGGCTTGTCGATGGCTTTGCTGCACGAAGTGGAACAATTCGGCCCTGGAGAGCACTCAGGCACAAATACGACAATTTATCAGGTTTTCTTGAATCGGCTGTCAATATTTTAAGCTGTCACATTTTCAATCGGTCAGCCGACCGCCGGTTTGAAGTTAACCCTGACATGACCCCTTGAGAGAACATAATTTTGTTATCGGACACTTTAACGTTCCGATTGGTGTGAACCCGAAGTCGAGATATATGCCCTAAATCCTATAAGTAATTCTGTTTCCATACCCTCCATATCGTAAAATAATTGTTTTGTATTAAATGTGGTTATTATATGAAAATATTTGATTATCGGAAATCCATTTACAGTCGCAACCCTCTGATAAATGGGTAGTTCGTTTTTATTCTTATAAATTCCATTTTTTATGTAACAGGATGTTGCTCACGTATCTATTAAGACCTTTATATTTTTATTTAATTTTTTGTCTGTTCTTATTAAGTAGGGCAGACCTACTTCGGGGGCTGATCGAAAAAATGATCCTTTTCAATATTGTTCACCCTCATGGCTTCATTTACAGGTTGAGGTTGATTTAACGAGTCAGTTGGTTTTCGTTTAAGCGGTAGATTTGGGCTAATCTGATTGTTCTGTCCAGTGTTGGCTCTATTCTGTTGGGCACGGTTATAATTGTTGTTATTTCTCTGATAATAATTATTAGTATTATAACCTCGGTTATAGTTAGCATTATGATTTCCCCTGTAGGGATCATTATTTGGCCGGTTTTGTATCTGCAAAGATTCGTCCACCTCCATTGGTTCGGGGGCCTGATATTGTTGTCTGTTATTTAGAAAATAAGGTTGTCCCCAAAACATATTATTTTTTTGGAAGTTGTTTTTCTGTTCGAAAGGTCCGTTGTAGGCTCTTGGTTGTCTCTGGTGGAACCTTAAGGTATTTTGGGTATTTCCTGGATTCTTTGGTGGGTTATTGAATTGGCATGCAAATTATACCCGTCTGTTATTAGCTTGTAGTTCTTGCACTTTTGCCAATGCATTTGGTAGGTCTGGTGGGTTTAATGAAAACAGTAATTCGGAAATACCGACGTTGAGACCAGTCTTGAAAATGCGTAAGGCATTCTCTCTAATTTTGTTATTTGTTTCTCTGGTAACTCACTGTCCTTACCATAAGGTATGATTCTTTTGTTAATTAGCAATGTCATCTTTTTTTGAACCTCATTATAAAAGACTATTATTGAAAGGTTTCCTTGTTAGAGAACGCTTAATTCTTGTTCTATGATATATATTGGTCGTTTGTCATCACAAAGTCGAGACGTGCTAGTATAGCATCAAAGTTTAAAACGGTTCCATGGTTAGTAGGTGCATCATGCGCTAACCCTGTGATTTTATTTCTTAGAATGGTCAAAGCAATAAAGTATTGCTTGGTTCCTCTTTAATTTAACTGCATAGCTGTGTCCGAAGCATCTCTCCAGCCTACGTATTGATTAAGTCCCCCACCAAAGTTTGGTAATAATTCTATTACCTTTAAGGTGGTTTTTGTCATCAATTTTTTTAGCCTGATAATCTACTACGTGATCTGAGGTTGTTTCTAAATGTTGTTTTAAGTGTGTTATTCGCTCTTTCACTCGTGAAATCTGAATTGCTATCAACTGCTTGACCAGATCGGCGGTCAGATCAGTCCTTGATTCTGTAGTAATTTTTAATTTTTGAAAATACGAAATTAAGTTATCCAGTGTTTTTTAGTTTTAAATTTTGTATTTATAATATTAGTATATTTACTTATATACCTACTTATATTTATTTATCTGTGTCTTAAATTTAATTTTTTATTATTTTCACGAATTTTTCCGGAAGGGGTCGTCCTTCTTTTGCTTAACTTGATGGTCCTTTATATCTTCCTTCTAATGTCGTTCGTTGGGTTAGCCTGTTGGTTCTTTAAGCCTTTCCTCTGATGATGCTTTCTTTGATTTATTAAATTTTTTTTCAATTGTGATAGTTGATAACAGTGAGGGTCCTCCTTACAGCTCTTCCTTTGTTTTCGTATGGTTGATTGATGGTTGGTTATTTATTATTTTTCTCATTTTTCTTTTTGTTGTCTTATCACTCCGTCACAACACGTTCAATTGAAGGATTTATTGCATTTATTAATTGTCCCTCTTTGGGTTCGAGCCCATACAAACCTTTTGTTTTTCGGTGCTTTGAATACGCGTGGCCCCACGTTGGGCGCCCATTAAACATTCGCGGTGGCGATTTGTGTTTTTAAAAAGTAAAATTGTTTAACTTGATTTCACAAAACTTATTGAGCTTTACAAGACTTAAAGAATTTTAGTTTCGAGGTAAGTTATTCAACCGGATAGGTATCGGCGCGATTTTTGGCGACTTCAGCAGGGCATCGATACATTTTAGAGTCTTAGGTTACATGCGCAGTGTTGTTTTAAGATCGATAACTTATTATCGTGGCGGTAACTTTGAACACTCCTCCTCAACACAACGCATGCTTACAAAATTTTAAACATAATTAAGGTTACCAAAAACTAAAATTCGATTACATGTTAAGCAACTGATACATTTTCTTTTAATCCAAATGCGAATACCAATTTATGGTGCTTATTTTTGGCTAAGTTCTTTATGAGTACATCTGCTATCATGTCATCGGTTGGTAGATACGTAATGTCGACTTCACCTCTTTTGAGAACCTCTCGAATATGATGAACCTTGACGTCGATGTGTTTTGTATGTGCATGAAACATAGGGTTTCTAGCCAGCTGTTGTGCTCCAATGTTGTCGCCGAACATCTGAATTGCTGATTCCTTGGACATCAGCTTCAAGTCGATGAGTAGGCTACGGAAGTATATCGCCTCTTTTGCTGCAGATGATAAGGCGATGTACTCGACCTCCGTGGAACTGAGCACGACCGTCGATTGCTTTCTTGACTCCCAAGAAATCGCTCCTCCTGCCAAGGTGCATACATAGCCAGTGAATGAATTTCGGTTTGTCATATCACTTGCCCAATCTGCATCGACAAAACACTCAATTGTCTTGCCTTGCTTTGTGTAGCATATCTCCCAGTCGATTGTTTTTGCCAAATATCGAAGGATATGCTTGGCTGCCACTTCATGCTCGGAATGTGGATCCTTGTTGCGTTGTGCTAATTTGTTCACCGAATGCGCAATGTCCAGACGAGTCATAACTGCAAGATAAGATAACTCGCCAATTAGCTTTAGAAACGATGTGATGCCGACCATGCGGCAGTCCTCTTTGTTGCGGCAGTCCACCTGTTAACCAGCTTCTAGCGGTTACCATATCGACAATCTTTCATGTTGTACTATTCGAGGAATTCTCCAAAGTACTTTCGTTGACTGATTGAAACCGCCCCAGTACTGCCTTCACGTTTCACATCAATACCTAAAACGTACTGCATAGGCCCGATGTCAACAACTTCAAACTGTGCTGCGATCTTTGTCTTAATGTCAAATATATCGTCCAGGTCCTTGATTTGCATCTAACATGGAGTTCCATACTCTTTCTAATTGTTTTAACCTATATATGCTTTTGTGAAGCTTCAAAACGTGATTTGGGCGAACGTCGCTGACGAAGCGTTCGGGTTGTCTCATAAACACCTCATCTTCCAATTCGCCGTTTAGATAAGCCGTGACAACATCCATTTGATGTAGGTGGAGACCATGTTCGACTGCAAGTGCAATTATCAACCTTATAGTTGCATGGCGGACAACTGGTGCGATTGTCTCCCTGTAGTCCATCCCATAGGGTTGGCTACAACCTACAAGTCGAGATTTAAGCCTGTTCACGCTTCCTTCCGGATTGGACTTAACAGCGTAAGCCCATCTGCATCCAATCGATTTTTTCCCGCTAGGCAATTTTTTAAGCGACCACGTCCATTCTTTATTTCATTTTCTGGATCTATATACTGCTCACTATTTCTCTCTGATTCAGAATCCTGGCTTTGTTGAATCTCAATTGATGACATGTCATTCGAATCTGATGTCATTAGTCTGCCCCCTTCAGGTTCTACAAAAATGACATCCCTAATCTCTACGAGTTTCCATGTTTCTCTACTGACCAAACGGTATGCTTTGGCTATATCAGAATAGCCCACCATTACATACTCTAAACCTTTTTGTGTAAACTTTGACTTTTTTGTTTTATCTAGAGCAATTGCTACTGATCCGAAAACTCTTAAATGCGATACCACTGGCTTTCTACCTGTCCATATTTCAAATGGTGTCACACCTTTCAGAGAGCTGCTTGTCTCGCCATTTCGCAAATACGCCGCAGTTCGAATCGCTTCTGCCCGATAGAATTCACTCAACCCAGCATGCAGCAGCATACTTCTTGCCATTTCTACCAATGTTCTGTTAGCTCTTTCTGCAACTGCGTTTTGTTGCTGTGTATATGGCACTGTTAAGTTTTGCCTTATTCCATTTTGGTTCAGATACTCATCAGATACTTCGCTTCTCCCAGTTTGGCACTCAACTTGACTTTTAAACGCCTTAAAAGCTTCGAAAACTTGATCTTTGGTCTTTAGAAAATGCACTGACACATATCTTGAACAATCATCAAAAATTGTTGCGAAATACCGATTTCCTTGTTTATGCCCTTGAGACCAATTACCATCTCCTTATTAACCATTTCCTTTAGTGCATCAGAATGTACATGACCGAACCTATTGTGCCATTTAAATGCCTCTGCGTCAACATTTAGAATGTTCATACACTTTTCTTGAATGTCCTGAACTATAAACAATCCATTTTCCAGACGTGCCTTTATTATCATTTTTCCGTTTTCGAAAATCATCGCTAGATTTTTCTCAAACACTACATTTTTTCCATTGTTTAATGCTTTTGTGACCGATGTAAAATTGTACTGTAAATCCGGTACCAAGATAACATTTTCTAGTGTAACCGTCCAATCACCAAACTTTACTTTAATAGTTCCATGCCCTTCAGCAATGAGTGATTTACCGCCGGATAAAAATACTTTTTGATTTTCTTCCGTGAACGACACAAAGCGTTCGTTGTCACAATATAGATGCACCGTTGCGCTACTGTCTATGCACCACGCATTTAACATTTTGACATTTGGCTTAGCTACATTTAAAATTGGTATATGTTTTTCAGGTTCCACTTTGGTATCTTTGGTTACACAAAGTAATGTACCTAATTTTTCACCGCTTTCACTACTAGCGCCCTTGTTTTTTGCTTTTTCTTGTTTCCTTTTGACACGACATTCTGATTTAAAATGCCCTTCTTTTCCGCAATTAAAACACTTTTTGCCCTTCCTAAAGTTTTTCTTAAAGTTTTTCTTTTCGTAACTAACATGTAGTTCCGCACTGCTGGTGAATTCCTTGCTAACGCTATCTCCTTGCCTATTCGCTTCTTCAGAGATTTTTTTTTTAGCACGCCTAGGCTCGGCAATTCATCCCGCGTCTCAATCGCAACATAAAATATTTCAAAAGATTTAGGCAAGCCATTTAGCAACACAACTGATAAAATATTTTCATCAACTTTTATGCTGACCTCTGCTAAATCCTCATGTACCACCTGGAATTTGTGCAAATATTCCTGTGCACTCATGTCTACCGACATTTTCAACGACAACAATTGTTTAATTAACAACACTACCCTTGCTGGTCCGCTTGGCCTGTGAATTGTCTTTAACTTTTGCCATGCCTGCGACGACGGTACACAATTTTTAGCATGGCTCAGTTGGGTCGATTTAACACAAAGTAAAATTGACGCCAACGCCTTTTGATCCTTTAGTTCAAAAGCTGCACGTTACTCATTTGATGCACTTTCACTGAGTTTTATTTTCCCACTGACTATTGTCCACAAATCATTTTATATGAGAACACTTCTCATCAAAACTTCCCATGTGCCATAGTTGTTTTCGTCCAGTTTCTCCATATTGAAATTCATATTTCTACTCATTTTTGGTAGTTATTGTACCACTGTGCAAATGTGTATCTGTCATTCGCCTCATGCACAAAGCAACTACGACTACAATACTCTCTTTCTTTCCTCTTTTTTTTTTTAATTTTGCAATATTCAGTTCTTTTTTGATCACTTTACGCGCTTTTTCTTGTATGAATCCCTTTGAATTTCACACGCTCACGCACGATTTTCGATTACCTGGTATACATACTTTTTGGTATACACATTTGAGTCTCCGTTTGCTTTTGTGTTTCTTTATCCGCTGAAACTTTTTTTATTTTGGACTGTAAACCATGGCAACGGTCAGTTTTTTTTTTAACTGCTTTTAACTAAGCATTAAACAATGTTTATTGCTTCTCACTGTTTCTATTTTATGCTGTCTGGGTACCTGGGCCCATATCTTGTTCAAGTTATTTTATTAAGTGGCACAACATAAACAGAAATGAATATATATATTAAATACGGTGTTCGACTTCAACGCAAAGAACATTCGCGAAAGATTGCATATCAGCAGGGCATCGATACATTTTAAAGCCGTAGGTTACATGCACAGTGTTGTTTTGAGATCGATAACTTATTATAGTGGCGGTAACTTTGAACAAAGACTGACTCCACTGATTTCATCTCCACATCATGAAACCCCAATGGTTCTCTTTTCGATACCATTATCCTATAAACAAACAGACTGACTCGATTTGGTCATCCAGATCAAGAATTGTGAAATACAAAAAATACAGAATCTGAACAAAGCCGGGTGTTCAATTGTTTACCCGAAAGCCGGGTGTTCGATTGTTTACCCGAAAGCCGGGTGGGGGACGAGAGTGGACCGAGATTGTTTTTCAATTAAGGCGGGTGTGAGAAAAGTTTGTTTATAAATTATGTGGGAGCCAAAGATTGAATTCCAAAGATTGACATTGAATCTGGGGACACCAAAGATTGTTTATAGCTCGTATAAGAGACCAATTAAATGGGTACGTTAACTTGCATACTGGATCGTTCTAAAAATTGGGTGCCAACGGAAGTCACCTTGAGGAGCAACCTTCTGTTGCTCCTACTTTCTGGGGCAACCTTCTGTTGCTTCCTTCTCAAGGGTACCTTCTGTTTCACTAAATTTCTACATTTACAAACTAAAAAAAATTTAAAACAAAACATCACTTATGTTGTATCACTGATATTCTTTACCTTCTCACCATACCTTTGTTAACATACCTCTTTAGAATACACTAAAACAATATGTAAAATACTACAATCACTACACTACAACTTCCATCTATATTGTATTATAAACGCAACATCGATAACATCTACATACCTAACGTAAATTGTTAATACCCGTATGACATTAGACTTTGAAGCTGGACTAGCTGCAAAAATAGAGATAGCCTTATGCAAAAAGCATGCAGTGAGAGCGAGTGAGATATATGCGTCCAGTTGTTTTTCCAGTTGAGCTGGGAGCAGCGCTGCGGCAGAGTTGATCGATTGCTATACTTTTTAGATACCATTTTGCTGGCTGGCTGGCTGCGTGTGCTGAAAACCATAATTTAGTTAATAAATGGGCCTCAGTTCGACTGATAGCCGGGAGTCCGGCTTAGCATCACCCCACCTTCCTGCGATTTCGTCTAACAACTAACCAGTCCATCTCAGGAATGCTGCAACCAATTCATCTTTAACATCAACAAAATTCATCAATAACAAAACATAGTTCATCAATAACAAAAAAATTAATGCAACAGTAACCAGATTTGCCTCGAGTCTGCTTAATATTGGAATATCTGGTCATTGCAGATTCATCATCTTGCGAACACTAAATTGGCCTGGCGATCAAATACCAACAAAAAAAAACAACGGGTGGGAACGTTGTGAGCCACGTCTACGGCCGCAGCTCTACTTTATACCCGGTACTCAGTCAGTATATATGTATGTGAGCTTACGATATATGTAATTTATTAAATGTTCGCAAAGGGACAAATTTAATTTTAGCCAAAATAGAAAAAAAAATTGAAGTCGAACCTTTTCGGAGATTTTTATCTATTAGATGTTTCCATTTTTCAATTTTTGTTTACATATGTTTTTTACATATTTTTTTTTCTCTATATTTTTAAATCTACTTCCTACATATACATACACGGCTGTGTGCGAGGGAGAGAGGGAATGAGTCTCCGCTTGGAAGGCCACTGAAATTTCATTTGTACCTTCTGGCTAATGATCCGATCAGATCAAGATTCAGCACTCTGATAGATATGGTAATTCGCTATGATTCTGCGTTTTTGGTTTTCTTCAAAATTGTAGATTTTCGTCCTTTGAGTGGGCGGACGGGGGCGGGGCGAAATTTTGAAACAAACTCGTCTCAGTTTGATATCACAGGAGCTTGGATAGAAAGTTTGGTTAATCTAGCTCTTATAGTCTCTGAGCTATAGGCGCTAATGAAGACGGACAGACGGACGGACAGACAGACATAGCTATATCGACTCGGCTATTGATGCTGATTAAGAATATATATACTTTATGGGTGTTACACACATCAATTTTTTCAACATATCTAATATACCCCTTTACTCTTCGAGTACCGGTATAAAAATACATCCAACATTGAAGACTCAAATACACCGTATCTGACAATTAAATCTATGAGTGTTTTAAATTTTTGAAAATTCCGTGCTAAAATATAATGACGATCGTTCGATTTTTGACCAACAAACAATAATTACATGATTTCTTCCATTGCGGATTACACGTGAAGGTGATGAAGAGGTTTTTGCGACTGTAACGGCGAACATACAACATCACATCTTGCGCAAACTCAAACATGTAACGTGGACTTCCAACATACGATGACGGTAATATTATCGTAGTTCCCACGTTTTGTGCATTACCATCGTTGTTAATAGCATCACGCAAATTATCATACTCTTCGGAACGTAATTTGGCTCGGCTCAATCGATAAAAATGCAACCTTTCCGATTAAATTTTTGCATACATGTTAACAATATACTGGTGAAAAAGTGCTCTACATCTCAATATATGGTTGTCTTGATTGTGCCGTATCTGTAGCCTGTATGCGTAATAATTCATAACATTAACTTTATTTGTTCCTACTCAACCTAAAATTTAATTAAATTCAATTTCAATTAGGATAAAAATCTGTGAAGGAGCATACCCCTTCACAACGACGTAGGCCAACAAGGAGCAACATTCGTCCGGGAGGCGGGGAGATACAGACCAGGCTGGAGCCTGTCAAGAATATTTTTATTTTTTATTTCTTCCCCCTTTTGTTCACTAACTATTAAGCCTTAATCCAAATACCATAAATATAGAGTAAGAGAACGAAAAGGGAAGTATTATTTAAGGGAGCGCAGCACTGGCAGAGACCAGCAGAGAGCATCACTGGCAGCAAACGTAGCGGCAGAGGCTGGAGCAGAGACCAGCAGCAGACACCGGAGCAGAGAGCAGAGCAGAGATAACGGCAGAGACCAGCAGCAGACACCGGAGCAGAGGGCAGAGAGCAGAGCAGAGATCACGGCAGAGACCAGCAGCATACACCGGAGCAGAGAGCAGAGATCAGAGCAGAGATAACGGCAGAGACTAGCAGCAGACACCGGAGCAGAGAGCAGAGACCAGAGCAGAGATCAACGGCAGAGACCAGCAGCAGAGACACGGAGCGAAGACAAATGCAAAACCCACCCTCACATGCCGAAGCAAGCCACGCACGACCCAAAGAGAGCGAGCAAAAGGCACGCGACAAAAGCGCCGGGTCGCGGCAGAAGCTGGGAGCAGAGGCTCGAACGGCTGGCTGAGCCAGCTGCCAAAATCATGGAGAGCGAAAGCTGCGCCAATAGCGCCCACGCACGACCCTGAAGAGAGCGAAAGCTGCGCCGAAAGAACCCACGCACGACCCAAGGAGAGCGAGAGAAAAGGCACGCGACAAAAGCGCCGGGTCGCGGCAGAAGCTGGGAGCAGAGGCTCGAACGGCGGGCTGAGCCGGCTGCCAAAATTGATGGAGATCGGGAGTGAAAATCGAGCCTCTACCAAGGGCAGTCGTGAGTGCGGGAAAAATTAAAACACCGAAAACCCAAAGCGGACAGCACGAGGTCCGCCATTTTTCTGGACCAGCGAGGAGCCGCAGCCGCCGAAAAAAGATGATGGACCAGAGTTCTACGGAGCAAGAGGGGTAAGCTGGCCTGGCGTAAGCGAGTGAGAGGGAGATAGGTGCGATGTAGGGATTAGATTTTCACACACATATGTATAGATAGATAAGCAGGCAGACAATAAATCAATGAATTGAACCAAACATAAATTATTCACATATCTATGACCATTGCCCCTGAACCACCGCCAATATTCGCCGCCCGATTGTTTTCACCCCTTCCCCTCTGCCATTGTACCATTAAAATATTCCATTTGCATGCCTGGGACCTCAGCCAGTGGAGTTGTACGCGGATGCCACGGCTTCCACGAACTGAGCTCTCACCCTCCTAGTAGAAAATTCCTCCCCCCCCTCGGTCAGAACAAACCCCGCACCTGACACACGCCCCGATCCCTCTCTTTGGTCTGAAAATACAAATTTGCTGTATGGAAGATCGGGCCCTGGACAGACTGAGAGGCTGTACCCCGGCCTGAGACAGGAACTTCCTAACAGATGGCGCCTGAGCAGGGACTGAGAGTGGATCGAGAGGAAAGTAGTGCGGGAAAGGGAAATGTAGAAAAGCGATCATAGAATGAGTGACAGGTGGTCGGTGGCCGCCGATGCCAGATTTTTACCCCCCCCAACCAAAATTTCAAAGCCACGACCGAAAACGCCCCGCGTCTCGCGCGGCACCGGGCCTACCATACACCCCCGCCTGAGTACAGTCAGACAAACAGCATAGTAGTCACAGATCCACGTGGCCACGTAGCCCGGCCACGAAGCTGTGCCGCAAATTTAAGGGCGGACAGCCAGGAGAAGTATAGAGGAAAGAGGGTGCACCAACCTAAACTCTGGCTCAAATACAGCTGAGGCTGGTTTTTCCCCTCCCCTAGCAACAGCAACCGCGAGCTTTGAACCACGAGCCCAAACGGGACACCAGCGGGACCACGCGGTCGTAGCCAGCAGGCAACGACGGCGGACGCGCCATTAGCCACCGCGCCATTGCTGCGGATCGTGCGAAAGGGACGGCAAGTGACGCCGCGGAAATTGGCGAAACTGTACCCACGTGCATCGGTGAGCATCAGCCAGACCGCAGCAGCGGCCGCCTAGAAGCAGAGCAGAAATGGCGCCTCGCTGCGCAGCGAGAGAGGCCAAAGCGACAAGACGACAAGGCGACAAGGCGACAGCGAGAACGAGCGACGATCAGGCGGCGAGACAGCACTAGAAAGCGACACGACGACAGAGAGAGGGCGCCCAGCCTCCCCGACAGAGGCAGCGGCGACACGACGACAGGGACGACGGAATCGAGAGAGGGCTGCACTCGGGCGGCCGAGCCCTCCACTCCGAAAGCTTGAACCCTCTGCCCAAAAGCTTGGCGGCGGGGGATTTAAGTGGGAGCCCAGGCCCAGGAAAGGGACTGAGGTTCGGACCTTCAACCGGGACACAACCGTCGACCAACAAGACAACCAGTGAAAACCAAGCGATCAACCGTGACACAAACATATCCTTACTAAGGATCCCTGACTCCGCTACCGTGCCGTGAATCCTCGCGCTGTAAACCAAATCCTTTTCAAGGATCCCTGACCTACAGTGCCGGGCCGTGAACTCTCGCGCTGTAAACCAAATCCTTTGCAAGGATCCCTGACCTGCAGTACCGTGCCACGTATCCTCGCGCTGTAAACCAAATCCTTTTCAAGGATCCCTGACCTACAGTGCCGTGCCGTGAACTCTCACGCTGTAAACCAAATCCTTTGCAAGGATCCCTAACCTGCAGTACCGTTCCACGTATCCTCGCGCCGTAACCCAAATCCTCACCGAGGATCCCTGACCTACGGTGTCGCGCCGCGTGTCCGTGCATTGTAAAGCATATCCTTTGCAAGGATCCCTGACCTACAGTGCAACGCCGCGTATCCTCGCACGGCAATCCAAATCCTGACCGAGGATCCCTGAGTCCGAGTGTCAAGCCGCGTACCGCACCCTATCCAGTGTAACGTAGCCTCGAGACCTTCACCAGTCATCACCGACCCGCCCGGGGAGTGCAAGCCCCGCGTCAAGGGACTCAACCCTGAGCTGGGGAATACCACCCCCAAAGGAAGGATGAACACTCGGTGGTTAAATTCCCGCCGCAAGGAGGATCTTCTGACCCTCGCCCGGGAATTTGGCCTCGATGAGGGCGGAAACTTGGATGAACTCCGCATCCGGGTTGCCGCGTTCATTACCCGTGAAGACCACCCCGAGGACATACAGGCAAGGATCGACGAACTGGACGCCCACTTCAGCAGTATTCCCAGCCCTAGGGAACCGCCCAGCCCCGCCGCTTCGCCAAAACCGGAAAGCCGAGCCAAGCAGGAGGACAGCAAGGAGGTGAAACCTCAGCGACTCAGTCTACCAGACCAAGCAGGTACTTCTCGGACGACGGGAACCAGCCCCACCAGATCTGTGGAGAAGACGCTCGACCCACCGATCCTCGCAGGTATTCAGCAACAGAACCCAAAGACAGGACCCCTGAAAATAATCAACCAGAGTCAACCAGCAGGAATCTTGGCGATCGGACATTCCAACGCCACAAGCGAGCCGTCGGCACACCCAAGCCGCCGCCCTCAAGCCACCCTTCCGGAACCGGTGTTCGCTCTCAAGCCACGCCACCGGCCTGAAGGACCAGGACCTCAGGCAAACCGGCAACCGACCAGTGCGATTGAACCAGCGGCCCTCGAGGGGAACCATCCAACTCATGACCGACCACTGCATCGGCCAGGGGGAGGAGGAATTTCATACTCCCTCCTTGCAGACAAGCTCCGCAAATGGGGACTCACCTTTGACGGACATGACGACCCACTGGCATTCATCAAAAGGCTAGAAGAACGAGTCGATTCCTACGGGGGAAGCCCAGAGCAGCTACCGCGTGCCATCTCAGGACTCTTAACCGGAAGGGCGGAAGGATGGTTCCGTACCTTCCAGATGCAGGGACAGACTTGGACGGATTTCCGCAAAGAATTTCTGGACTTCTTCTTGCCCCCCAGATACTTCCAACGCTTGGAGGACACCATCCGGAGCCGGGAGCAGAAACCAAGAGAATCCTTCCGCGACTTTATGATCGCCCTCCGGTTGATGATGCAGCGTGCCAAATACACCCGGGAGCAGGAATTGGACCGGATTTATGAAAACCTTCGACCAGAGTACCAAATCTACACACGCAGGCAAGACTTTCACACGCTGTCTGAGCTGACGCAGCTCATCTCAGCCTACGAAACGGCACGGGACCGAGATTCCACTCGTGGCAAGGAGGCCGGACGAGCCAACCGACCCCGAGCATTCCCCGGGAACGAAACTATACCACGGAACCCCACCAAAGAGACCAGCGGCGCATCCAACGGCATTAGTCGGGTAATCACTCAGGAGGAGGAGCGGCCCATCGACGTGAGCCGAGCATGCCGGAACTGCGGAGAAGAAGGACACTTCAGGGATGGATGTACCAACCGACAGAAACTCTTCTGCTGGGAATGTGGATGCCGAAACATCAGGACAATCTACTGCTGCCGAAAGACCCAGTCGGGAAACGGGACAGGTCTCCGTTCAACCGGGACACGGACGGAGGCACACACCCGGAACCCGGAGTCCCCCACCCATTAAGTATGATTGGGGGAAGGATCGCCGCTCTGGTCAGCATCGACGGGAGAGCCTTCTCAGCCACCCTCGACACTGGAGCAACCCGATCTTTCGTTAGTCAGCGAGTGGCCGAAGAACTGGGAACGGCGGAGAATCAACGAGAGGTGAGGACTCGGATCAGCCTAGCCGATGGAACACGGAAGGACATCACTCAAGCGATCACAGCGAGGGTGCGGCTCGACCAAAAGGAAACCCAGGTAGCCCTACTTATTTTGCCCACTGTATTAGACGACATCATCCTGGGCCTCGACTTCCTGTGTGGTATCCAGGCAAGGATCCACTGTGGCCGAGCGTACCTCCAGTTAAAATTGAGGCAAGACCCTTCCATCCACACGGCGGTACTGCCACCACGGACCGTAACGTTCGCCGAGCCCCTCCACACGCCAAGTCAAGTCGCAACTGTCCCCCTGTCCTCGACCACCCCTTCCGAACATACGGCCAGCCCAATCCAGGAAGCCAAGCGCCGCAAACGGCACCAGACGACCTTAGCACTACACGGCGGGAACCCATACGTGACCACGACCCCGAGCCCTATAGGCCCGAAAGATCAAACCACGACCAGATCCACGGCCCATAGCTCAGACGCACAGCAACGACAACACCCCGGAACCTTGGCCGAGACGAGCGAACGTGCCTCGTCGACCCAAGCTCTTCCGACAAAGCGACGACACCAGGCAGGGACTTTGGCCGTGACGAGCACACACGTCTCGTCGAACAAAGCGTCCTCTGCAGCCCCCGCAAGCAGGACTGGAACCTTGGCCGAGACGAGCGAACGCGCCTCGTCGACCCAAGCTCTTCCGACAAAGCGACGACACCAGGCAGGGACTTTGGCCGTGACGAGCACACACGTCTCGTCGACCAAAGCGTCCTCTGCAGCCCCAGCAAGCAGGACTGGAACCTTGGCCGAGACGAGCGAACGCGCCTCGTCGACCCAAGCTCTTCCGACAACGCAACGACACCAGGCAGGGACTTTGGCCGTGACGAGCACACACGTCTCGTCGAGCAAAGCGTCCTCCGCAGCCCCACCGAGCAGGACTGGAACCTTGGCCGAGACGAGCGAACGCGCCTCGTCGACCCAAGCTCTTCCGACAAAGCGACGACACCAGGCAGGGACTTTGGCCGTGACGAGCACACACGTCTCGTCGACCAAAGCGTCCTCCGCAGCCCCACCGAGCAGGACTGGAACCTTGGCCGAGACGAGCGAACGCACCTCGTCGACCCAAGCTCTTCCGACAAAGCGACGACACCAGGCAGGGACTTTGGCCGTGACGAGCACGCCCGTCTCGTCGACCAAAGAACTCCCCATAGAGCAGCAACCCCGGGCAGAAACCTTGACAGGAATGCCCTCATATGGGGCATCGAATCAAGGACCTACCCGAGGGAAACCCAACGATACAAGACCCATCACCGGCAATAAACGCAAAACCCCGACACTACGCCCCAACGGAGCGGGCACTACCACCGCAGAGGCCCAACAAGACCGGTCACCACGTAAGCGCAGGACTTCAGCCGGACAAACCTATGATTTGGAACCACTGGCGGACGCAGCCACAGCACGAGAGAAGAACCCATTCCGCGCACGCGACATGGACCTGGCACGAGAGAAGAACCCCTTCCGACGAATCGACGAGGATGACTACGAATGTGAAATTCTGGCCGCCGTCGCAGCCATGGAGCTGGAGGAACTCTCACCCTGGCAGGCAGATTCGGACTCAGTGCCACCTCCCACACCCGAAGCAGCCAAGTTCTTGGAGGAACTGGAGAAATTCGAAGGATTGAACGGGATATCGCAGATCGCCGAGCATACCATCACCATGCGGGACGACAAGCCCGTGAAGCAACGCTACTTCACAAAGAATCCGGCCATGCAGAAGATCATCGACGCCCAAGTGACCGAACTACTCCAAGACGGTAGGATCGAGCCATCCAAAAGCCCCCACAGCGCACCCATCGTTCTGGTAGGGAAGAAGTCGGGAGAGATGCGGATGTGCGTGGACTATCGGCAGTTAAATGCCCGATCGGTGCCAGATGCCTACCCACTGCCACGCATTAATCACATACTGGAAAGGCTCCGCAACGCATTCTACATTTCAACGCTGGACCTGAAGAACGGATACTGGCAGATCCCGGTAGCCGAGGGCAGCAGAGAAGCCACCGCCTTCACAGTCCCGGGCCGAGGCCTCTTCCACTGGAAGGTCATGCCGTTTGGCCTCCACTCAGCGCCAGCGACCTTTCAACGGGCCCTGGACAGCGTCATTGGACCCGACATGGAGCCGTACGCCTTCGCGTACCTAGACGACATCATCGTGATCGGAGCAAGCCTGGAAGAACACATCAAGAACTTGCGAGAGGTTTTCCGTAGGCTGCGGGAAGCCAACCTCAGGCTGAACCGGAACAAATGCAGCTTCTTCAGGAAGAGTCTGGTATATCTCGGGCACGTTATTAGCGAACAAGGCATTCACACCGATCCAGGAAAAGTCATCGCAGTCCAGAAGCTAACCCCACCCACCACGTTGAAGGAGCTACGACGTTGCATTGGAATGGCCTCATGGTATCGACGTTTTGTCCCTAACTTCGCCACCATAGTCCAGCCCATGACGATCCTTTTGAAGAAAGACCAGAAGTGGGTCTGGTCCGAGGAGCAACAGAAGGCATTCGAAACTCTCAAGGAAAAACTGACCCAGGCACCGGTACTGGCATGCCCAGATTTCAGTGAGAGGTTCGCCTTGCAAACGGACGCCAGCGCATACGGCCTCGGAGCCGTGCTAACACAACAGATAGCAGGAAAGGAAAGGGTCATCGCCTACGCCAGCCGACGATTACTCAAGGCCGAAGAGAACTACTCCGCCACCGAGAAGGAGTGTCTGGCCATAGTTTGGGCGATTCGAAAACTTCGCTGCTTCCTGGAGGGATACCATTTTGATGTGATCACGGACCATCTCGCGTTAAAATGGCTTAGCTCCATCGATAACCCCACAGGCCGCATCGCTCGATGGGCACTAGAACTGCAACAGTACCAGTTCGACATCCATTACCGACGTGGAAGCCAGAATATCGTGGCCGACACCCTCTCACGACAGCCAGTGGAGGCGCTCCAGCGCACTGATGAAGAGGAGAACCCCTGCCCATGGCTCAGACGGCTACTCAAACGCATCCAGGACCAGCCAGAGAAACATCCAGAGTTCATCACGGAAAACGGGCAGATCTACAAACAGGCAAGCAACAGATCGATCGAAGAGGAACCCATTCAGTGGAAATTGTGCGTCGCCAAGGACCATCGGCAACGAGTGTTAGAAGAATGCCACGACCACCCAACAGCAGGACACCTAGGAATCCGAAAGACAGCCACGCGAATCACCCAGCGGTACTACTGGCCTGGACTCTACCGAGATGTCGCGCGCTACGTCCAACGATGTGGTAGTTGCCAGCGATTCAAGGTGAGCCAAGTCAAACCGGCAGGACATATGCACACACGACAGGCCCAAGGACCACTGGACATCATATGTGCAGACTTTGTGGGCCCTTTGCCTCGGTCCAAGCACGGGAACACCATGCTCCTGGTGTTTTTCGACGCTTTCAGCAAATGGGTAGAACTGATTCCACTCCGCAAGGCTACGACAGCCCTCCTAGAGAAGGCATTCCGAGAACGAATTCTGGGTAGGTTCGGCAGCCCCCGGAAACTCGTCTGCGATAATGGGACGCAGTTCACAAGTCGCTCGTTCTGAAATTTCTGCAAATTAGCCGGCATCGAATTGGAACACACAGCACCGTACACCCCCAGCAAAACCCCACCGAGCGCGCCAACAGGACAATCAAGACAATGATTGCCCAGTACATCGATGGAGATCAACGAACGTGGGACGACCTGCTTCCCGAACTCAGCCTGGCCATCAACAGTAGCGCTTCCGCCACCACAGGCTTCAGCCCAGCGTTCCTCGTACTGGGACGGGAGCCACGGTTACCAGGAGCCCTCTACGAGGAGACCACCCCAGGATTGGGCGAAATTGGAGAAACGCCTCCCGACAAAGCTACGAGGCTGCAGGAGATCTTCAAGGTGGTGCGCCAAAACACCCAACAGGCATCACAGAACCAGGGGAGGTTATACAACCTCAGACGACGTGAATGGAGGCCCACCATCGGGACACTGGTCATGCTACGAACGCACCATCTCTCCAAGGCAGCGGACAATTTCGCTGCGAAGCTGGCACCAAAGTACGAGGGTCCATATCGGGTAATAAAGTTCCTCTCCCCGACCATAGTACGCCTGCAGCAACCCAACGGACGGCAACCGCCGGGCTGGCGGATCTCAAGGTATACCACGAACGCCACGAAGATGAAAAACACGAAGACACCGCAGACGAAGACGACTCGGGCGGACGAGCCCTCCCACACGCGAGTTCATGAGGGCCACTTAGGGCAGTGCGCTGTCCTAACGTCCTAACACACACAGTAAGACCACACTCACCTCTACGTAAATAGTCATTAAGCCCAACATTGTAATAACCACACCATACCTTAGCTTTAGCTCCAGCATGTAAGTCGCACCTATAGGTAGGGCATGGATAGGGAAATAGCATAATTATCCAGGCTTTAACCCCGAGGGTTTCCTCCTTAGGAACGAAGACCCGAACATCGCCCAGGCGGACGACGCACCGCCTGTAGGGGCAGAAGGTGATCACCAAGGACACCCTAGAGGCGCGTCGCCACCAGGGGTAGCAGCCCACGTCTACCCGTCAACACCGAACGAGCCCCCTTTGCCATCGCACACCCAATCAGGAAAATCAGACCACGAAGAAGGACCCGCAAGCGGAAGCGGACACCTCGCTCGAGCTAAGCGAATCAGGGCTCGAAGATCTCCTGGTCCTGTTCGATGGGATGCCCGCATTACACGAGCTCCAGGAGGAACAGGGGTGGCCAGTAGCACCCGCGGAATGGAGGGTGGAGACCCCGGAGAGGCGTATCCCAGTCACGCTACGGGACAACCTATTGCAACGCGCACGGGTCAACGGGCCTCGAACCCGGACCATCGAGGAGCACGAGGGCCGACAGTTTCGGGTCTCCACAAATCGGGGAGGCCAGGTGTTCATCTCAATCCGGCCCCCGAAGTAGGAAGGGAGTGTGAAGGAGCATACCCCTTCACAACGACGTAGGCCAACAAGGAGCAACATTCGTCCGGGAGGCGGGGAGATACAGACCAGGCTGGAGCCTGTCAAGAATATTTTTATTTTTTATTTCTTCCCCCTTTTGTTCACTAACTATTAAGCCTTAATCCAAATACCATAAATATAGAGTAAGAGAACGAAAAGGGAAGTATTATTTAAGGGAGCGCAGCACTGGCAGAGACCAGCAGAGAGCATCACTGGCAGCAAACGTAGCGGCAGAGGCTGGAGCAGAGACCAGCAGCAGACACCGGAGCAGAGGGCAGAGAGCAGAGCAGAGATCACGGCAGAGACCAGCAGCAGACACCGGAGCAGAGAGCAGAGATCAGAGCAGAGATAACGGCAGAGACCAGCAGCACATGCCGAAGCAAGCCACGCACGACCCAAAGAGAGCGAGCAAAAGGCACGCGACAAAAGCGCCGGGTCGCGGCAGAAGCTGGGAGCAGAGGCTCGAACGGCTGGCTGAGCCAGCTGCCAAAATCATGGAGAGCGAAAGCTGCGCCAATAGCGCCCACGCACGACCCTGAAGAGAGCGAAAGCTGCGCCGAAAGCACCCACGCACGACCCAAGGAGAGCGAGAGAAAAGGCACGCGACAAAAGCGCCGGGTCGCGGCAGAAGCTGGGAGCAGAGGCTCGAACGGCGGGCTGAGCCGGCTGCCAAAATTGATGGAGATCGGGAGTGAAAATCGAGCCTCTACCAAGGGCAGTCGTGAGTGCGGGAAAAATTAAAACACCGAAAACCCAAAGCGGACAGCACGAGGTCCGCCATTTTTCTGGACCAGCGAGGAGCCGCAGCCGCCGAGAAAAAGATGATGGACCAGAGTTCTACGGAGCAAGAGGGGTAAGCTGGCCTGGCGTAAGCGAGTGAGAGGGAGATAGGTGCGATGTAGGGATTAGATTTTCACACACATATGTATAGATAGATAAGCAGGCAGACAATAAATCAATGAATTGAACCAAACATAAATTATTCACATATCTATGACCATTGCCCCTGAACCACCGCCAATATTCGCCGCCCGATTGTTTTCACCCCTTCCCCTCTGCCATTGTACCATTAAAATATTCCATTTGCATGCCTGGGACCTCAGCCAGTGGAGTTGTACGCGGATGCCACGGCTTCCACGAACTGAGCTCTCACCCTCCCCCCCCCCCCCGGGACCACGGCGTGTTTTCCCCGCCGGCGGCCACAGCCAGGCCGCCCGTGCTACGACCGGTCACCGTGGAGGATACACCCCTCCCACGCCCCTGCAAACCTAAATTAGGGAAATCTGTACTAGGCGAGCCACGTGTGTCGCTGGGTGACCCTCACCCGCGCGATCCCTTCGCACTCGGGTTTACCCCCCCCCCCCCTCGGTCAAAACAACCCTGACACCCCCCGCACCTGACACACGCCCCGATCCCTCTCTTTGGTCTGAAAATACAAATTTGCTGTATGGAAGATCGGGCCCTGGACAGACTGAGAGGCTGTACCCCGGCCTGAGACAGGAACTTCCTTACAAATCAATCCTAAATTATTCATCAATTTACCGTTTACTGGATTTATCATAATAGTGTTGAAATTATAGCCATCTTGGACGCTCCATCATAACAGTGATGAGTTTCAGATTATCCTTCAATTTGCACATTTCTAAGATAAAGCACAATCAGGCATGTTCCGGGATTCACATTCACATACTTTTTTTTATTTACTTTTGAATTCAAATAAATAAGCGCTCTTACGCTCAAAATACGAACGATTTTTTTACATATCAAAACGTCAACTATTTCCTATGCGAAATGAAAAGTAAACGGGTTTTTATACAACAAAACGAATCTTAATTGCAAAAGGAAAAAAAAATGACTTACTGGTCCATTAAGATAAATTTGATACCATTACTATGGAAATTTATATTGTGACTTCTTCATAACCCATTTTTTTTCTTTTGTAACCCATTCCTCAAATTTTACTCAGAAAAAAATGGTCAGGGTAAATTCACTTTTCGGATTCGTGGCAACAGCTGACGAAGATCGATTCGTTTATTGGAACCGGCAAAAATACATATTTGCACATAACAGCACAAAATTATACTAAAAAACGTACGCATAACAGAACAGTTTGCTGAAGGCTGATGTTTCCCGCCAAATGTAATTCAAAATGTAAGTGCAACAATTAACAATTAGCAATTCAATTTTCAATTTGCATGCTGTTACTCACAGTTCGTCAGAAATATTAAATACACAAAGATTGCATTTCAGATATCTTGATCTAAGCAAATCGAGCACTCTCTACCATCGTTCTGCTTCAAAACAAAATAAAAGGCATCAAAACAACCAGATCAGCTGTTTTTGTTTGAGAGAGAAAGATGAGAAAATAAAACATATCGGTAACAAGAAAATGTGAAAGAGGGAGCACTTTAAAATGAAAAGTAAACGAATTGACGAACGCAAAAGTAAATGAACCCGGAACCTGCCTGAATATCACGATTTTTCAATTGGTCTTGGCTTTTTGTACAGCCGGTGTTTTATCAGCTCGAATATTAATTTTATGATCGTTATATGGCATGCGAAAAAGCGACGTTTTGAATAACTGAACCAATTGTGCCATCCAACATATCTTGCAAATCGAAAATAATTTGTCTCCGCGTGTTGGCCATAATGGCACACCGATGATCAGCTTCGTCTTCCGCATTCCCAAAAAATATATTCGCAACGAGGGGGAACGTTGTGAGCCGCGGTTTTTGCCGCTCTACTTTATACCCGGTGCTCAGTCAGTATGTATGTGAGCCTACGAATTAAATTTTAGCCAATAAATTAAATTTAAAAATAAAGCTAAATCGAACCATTTCAGAGATTTTTATATGAAGGTATATTAGATATTATCTGTTTCCATTTTTGTTAACATATTTTTTTATACATCTGTCTTTTCAACTTTTCTAGATTCAACACTCTGATGTATATGGCCATCCTCTACTATTCTTTTTGGTTAGCTGTAGTAGTTGTAGTAGCTGACTCCACACAAATGTAATAAACTTAAGAATCAAAACCAAAAATAAAGAACAGATTTGATTGGAACTCGAATTTGAATGGTCGTATCAAAATGTAACTCTCCTCAACACTTGGGAAACTGGGCATAACCAAGGAATAAACACATCTATAACTCCGACTTATCATAAATCGCGCAATAGATGAAAACGCCCAAAAGCCGCAAGCCGACAGCTATGTATTTATATCCAAAGGTGGTCGGTGTATGAACCATTTCTTGCGGGAAGATGAACGCAAAGAGCACCGCGAGTAATAGACGGGAAGAAACGCGAACCGTAAGCTAGCGGCCGGTGTATATATGTATGGGTTCACTTATGTAGCCGATGACACTGGTTGAAATGGAAGTTCGTTTATAATTTTTAATGTTATATTGTAGTTTGTGAGTGCACAAATGTATTCATTAATGTACACTTCTGGGTCACCAATGTTAAGTTAGTGAGCTTTTTCATTAGCTGTTGCGATTTTGCTTTAAATAAATAGTCAAGGGTTTAATATTAATAGGCACAATTTATTTGTATATAGGGCAACTTTAGAAAATGTTAATATATTGGGTTGAATGTGGGTGTATTACCGCTGGATAAAGTTATTCCGCGGGCTATGAAGATCACTTGCCGTGCCCTATGCAGCAATGCTTAGAAGAGAGCAAGAGAGTGATTAAAGAGAACAGCGGGAGTGCAGGCTAATGTTGACAGGCAATCCACCGGCGATGAAGTTGGATTTGCCTATTCCCGTGACTGTAATGGAAGATTTGGTCTTTGGAAGCTGAAGCTAATTTGCGAAACGGTTAGTTATTAAGTGCAGCTGAGAGCCGGAATCTAGCAGCGCTCGGCAAGAAACGAATACTCCAGATTGATTTTTGACCAAGACGGTGGCCATCGGCAATAGCACATCATCATTGCTGAGATCCTGGGCAACAAGAGAAGTAGACATAGATGCTGAACTAGAGGGTTCAGTGGTATGCTGGGACGACGTAGCCAGAGATGGATCATCAATTGGCGCCGATTGCCCTTGGGCTGCAGTCGCATCAGTGTTGCCGAAATGCAGGGTGGTATGGTGCCTACCCCCGCAGGTACGACAGCGGCTTGAGGTGCACTGACTTGATCGATGCCCTGTTCTAGGACAGTTTACACACAGGGAAAGTCGCTTGTCTTCTTTATGCCGATTTTCTGGGGACAGTGTTCCTGACTTAACCCACATAGAAAGGTTCCAACATTTGCGTTCCTGTCTGCGGGTTGTGGCATTGGAGACTGTTCGGCTTTAATCTTAGGATCTGCGATCTGCTCAGTAGTGCCCAAGCCCTGCAGCGCACGCATATGAGCGTTAAATTTGTCCAAAGGCTCCCGAAGCATAACCACTGATCCAGGTTCCACAGCCTGAAGCGCCAAAATCTCGTTAATTTGTGCCTGAAAAATCAATCGTCGAATTTTAAACCTTTTTTCCAACAAATCCAATGCCATGTTATAGTTGTCATTTGAGATTTCCAGCAACCGAACAGTCTCCAATGCCACAGCCCGCAGACAGGAACGCAAATGTTGGAACCTTTCTATGTAGGTTAAGTCAGGATGACCGTCGATGATGGTAACAAACATAGAATAAAAATCCGTCCAGTCCGCATACCCACCACTGAAAGCTTGCAATTGCATAGGCGGCAGGGAGGGTAGCTGTCTACGGTGAGGTAGGATTTGTGAGCCGACAAGCTCAGCAGTAGTGTTTTCTGCAGACAACGTCGAATAAAGTGGCATGTGTCCGCTACTCTTAGCCATTTCCCGCATAATTGAAGCCTTCAGTGTAGTGGCAAGTGATTCCAACCTGTCACACAATCCACAATGAATCTCGTTTCGATCCAATTCCTCAAGCTCGGTGTGGAACATCTCAAATTTGTCGATCAGCTTTTCGATTTGCTCTTTCTTTACAGCCAGCATGTAGTAATCACAAACAGATGACTTATTCTGCCTGGCGGCAGCTATCCGTTTAATTTTTTCGCATGATTCCGTTGACTTAAACTTAAAAAAAGACACCCTGTTTCGCTCGCTGGTCATTGGAATTTCGTTAGCAGTGGCAGTGTTAGCAGCGGTAGCGTTAGCAGCATCCATGTCCATAGCAGCGCAGCTTAGTAAACGTGTATTGCGGGAAGATGATTGCAAATAATACCACGCGCAATTAACGTCTCTAGCGCGAAAATGACCGCAAAGAGTAACGCTCGCAATAGACAGCTGCAAGCCAACAGCTATATAAGATCCCTATATGTAAGAGCGGCCAACGTCTCTAGCGGGAAGACGATCGTAAAGAGAAACGCGCGCAATAGACGACAGCCCGAAAACCGCAAGCCTGCAATCCCAATATACACGAGTTGTTGATGTATGAACCGTTTAATGCGAGAAAATGAACGCAAAGAGCACCACTAATAAAGGGAATAAGCGAGAGCTGTAAGCCAGCTATGCACAATCCCATATATGTAAAGCCAGCCGGTGTATGTATACGGCATACTTTTTGATAACTTTTGAATTCGACCTTTATTTTAAGAGCAACGAGAGGGAACTTGTAAGCCGGCTAAGGACTCAGCTCTACTTTATACCCGGTACTCAGTCAGTATATATATATGTATGTGAGCTTACGATATATATAATTTATTACATGTTCGCAAAAGGGACAAACTGAATTTTAGACAAAAAAGAAACAAAATATTAAGTCGAACCTTTTCGGAGATTTTTATATTTTAGATGTTTCCATTTTTGTTTACATAAGTTTTTTAAATATGTCTTTTCTACATGTCTACATCTACTTCCTACATATACATACACGGCTGTGTGCGAGAGAGAGAGGGAATGAGTCTCCGCTTTGAAGGCCACTGAAATTTCATTTGTTCCTTCTGGCTATACTAATAATCTGATCAGATCAAGATTCAACACTCTGATAGATATGGTCATTCTCTTTGATTCTGCGTTTTTAGATTCCTCGTATTTTTAAAATTGTGAATTTTTGTTCTTTGTGTGGGTGGAAGAGGGCGGAGCAAAATTTTGCAATACACTTGTAACAGTGTGATAGGACAGGAGTCTGGATACAAAATTAGGTTGCTCTAGCTTGTACAGTCTCTGAGCTATAGGCGCTAATGAAGACGGACGGACAGACGGACGGACAGACAGACAAAGCTATATCGACTCGGCTATTAATGCTGATCAAGAGTATATATACTTTATGGGGTCGGAAACGATTCCTTCTGGGTGTTACACACAACCGTTATCACCACAAATCTGATATACCCCTATACTCTTGAGTAGCGGGTATAAAAAGCGTACAGTTTAAATTCGTATGTATAGGGGCATTTATTGGTATATGTATGTAGAAAAATTTTTATGTTGGAGTACGACCGATGGATAATAATTTATCTCGATGGCACCGAAGCCCAGTTACCGACTGACTGCAAGGGGTGACGGCCCAATTGCCAAGCCCCATGTAGCAATTCTTAAAGAGAGCAAGAGAGTGGATAAGGGAGAGAGTAAAAACAGTTCGGAGTAATGCTAAGCCGAGTGCCAACGATTGATTGAGGCAATATAAATAGACGAAAAAGGGCCGCTGCTGGGCGTAATCATATGCGGTAACAAATTATTTTTAAAGTGGGCACGGTCTTGTCTCTGCCAGGACTCTGGATAATTGTAGTCGGGCGGAGAGAAGAAAACTCTCATTGAAATTACCCCAATCCAAGGGATGCATGGCCGAGGGGGTGCTCGGTCGCAAATATGCGGACTCTGGATACCTGCCGACCTAAAGTTTCAATTAGGCTTCCCGGGGCAAGCGGTCTATGCCTCGGGTGACCAACCCCTTCCCGCCTACTCGTGGGACCAAAATATGTCAAATAACTTAGATATCAAAACAAACAAAACCCGAATGGAGCTCGGTACTCCTTCTAAAATACCGGAGGGACAAGACCATCCCTCTCGATCAACGCCCGTGAAAGCGGGTCCTAAGAAGACGGGGAAAGAGACCCAGTCGGTCCACCGTCTTCAGGCGCTAACCGCTGAGAGGAAGGGCCCGACATGCCAATCGGGACCATCCAAGTCGGAAGTTGGGGGTGAACCAGGTACCGAGGTGGCTGCCAAGCAGAGCGTAATCGCGGCTGGTAAGCGCTCGGGGACGGGGAAACCACTGTCAAATCCGGAAGGTGGCGCAGGCGCATCAAAAGGTAAGAAGCCGTCCTACCAAGACAGCAGACGTGCTGCCTTCATCCTGGCCAACGACTACCCTGCCTTTAGGTCGTCAGCCCAAGGAACGGAGCAGAGGCTATGGGCCAGCTCTATTCTGCCACATTTCCAGCCAGACGAGCTGGGTAGGGCAACCCCCAGCCCAAGTGACAACGTTCGGCGGAGGACCCCGCCACACAACCAGGCCCAGCCCAGTAAGCCAAGCGGGTTAAAGCCCACCCCGCGCACCGGTCCTTCGCTGAGGTGGGCGAGGGGCAAGACCCTAATTGCCGTCCTGGACAAGGGCGCCAAGGACGGTAATGTCCCCCGAGGTAAGTGGCACCTGGTGGAGAACGGGCTCCAGGATAGGTTCCTGCAGGAGCTGGAAGACAATGGCGGGCCACCGCCCAAATGTGAGGACGCCGGGTGACATCAAGGCACGGTAAAAGCCATCGCGTGCCGGATGCTCGCTCTGCGGCCTTCTACATGAAGGCAGTAGCTGCGCTCACGGAGGTCTCCCCTGGAGCCAAACTGGAGGTCGTTAAGTGGGAAGATGTTCCCAGCAGACCAATGGCTCGAGCGAGGGTCTCTATAAAGCCTGCAGAGCCTGAGAAGATCCTCAGTATTCTGCAGGTATGCAACCTCCACCTTTCTAAAGCCCATTGGAAGGGGGCTAGGGTGGAGGGCAGAGGCGCCTAGCCAGAGGGACCTAGCCAGGTGTCTCAAACTTATCGACGTCGGGGAGGAAATGGAGTCCTTCGACAGCGACCCAGAGAAGACAATGGTGGAGGTGGGCCTAAAGAATGTCCCTGACAATCCTGCAGATCAACCTCTACCATTATAAAGCAGCATGCTCTGCTCTCCTGCTCCACCTAGCCAAAGGTGGAGCCAATATAGTTCTCATTTAAGAACGTTGGATCCTCGGAAACAGGGTATCCGGTCTGAGGACTCAAGACAAACAACAGGTAAAACACGTACCTGCATTCTCGCAAAGAAAGAGTTACACTTTTTTTTGCTCCCAAATTTCAGCAACGAACACCACACAGCAGTTGGCCTCGAAGGCCAGGAGGACTAACTGAGGTTCGTTCCACCTACATGGGTCATGACCAACCCAGCCCACCTCCACATGCGCCCCTCCGTGCGCTCAGATGGCGCTCCGTGCGCTAGATGGAATTGGGAAAAAGTGCATATACTTATCGAGGGCTTACTGTACTCGTTAATCGAGAAGCATCAGTCATTGCCGCTGTTTTCAATTCCCTTTGCTGCGTTTGCTTCGGTAACGCTAGCGTTGCGCCAAATTGTGCATAATTTGGCGGCGTTTGGTTGTGTGCATTAGTGTCATTATTTGTTTTCGGCTCTCTGCATTAGAGACGCCCTTGACGCCGATAAGTTGTGTTTGGAATCTTCTTGTTGTCGGTTGCATCGGCATTATAATTGTTAATTTATTCGCTGCTGCCATTGCATTTACCCATTAAAATCGATACCGATTTTGGTTTGGAAATTCCGCCTTTGTTGGTTTTGCGTTGGTTACGCTTGATAGTGGCATACCCTCTCTTGTATACCCTTCATTTTTTTCCGGTTTTCCATTATACTTAAGCAGTACATTACTTTTTAACTCAAGTGGATTAACAAAAAGCGTCAGCATGAGTGAAAAAGAAAGGGAAATCGTAAGCAAAGAAGTGTGTCATCACAAAGGCGCTGTGTATGTCGGCACTTAAAGAACCCGTGGGTAAGCGAGTAAAAAGGAGGGATATTGGTGACCGTCCTCATTCGTCACGTTTGCCCAAAATGAATCTTCCTAAGTTTAGTGGCCAACATGCCGAATTTAAGAACTTTATAAGCCTTTTCGAGAGTTTGGTGCATAACGACCCAGCACTAATAAATGTAGAAAAATGTAACCACTTACTGTCGTGTTTTTCTGATGGTGCATTGGGAACAGTGAAGGCGTTCCAAATCTGTGACGAAAATTATGAAAAGGCACTAGATAGTTTAAAGAATGTTTACGACAAATAGTATTTAATCTTTTCAAATACTGTACCGCAGTTTTTTGACATTCCTAGCATAAAAAAACCTTCTGCTTCAAACCTTCGGTCAGTAATTGACACGGTGTCAGCAATCTATTCTTCTCTGCAATCGATAGAAAGTGAGAAAGACATAAATAGTGCATTGTTAATTCACATAGCATTGTACAACGTGGATCCCACAACGAAGTCTCTGTTCGAAGAGTAACTGGATTACTACGAATAACCGTCTTGGTCTGTGTGCGCAGCCCTTTTGAATTGGCACTATCAGCATTTAGCTGGTGAAGAGTCAACCCGGAATAAGGGAAAAACCAAACAAAAGACAAGTAAAAGACAACAAAAGTAAGGGACAAACTAAATCTTACTTTTCATGTGCAAAGACGGATGGGCGAGCTTAGTCAAAATGCAGCTATTGTCAAGCGGGGAATCATATCATAAGCAATTATCAAGCTTTTAATGCGCTTCCTGTTCTTCAATGGTTCGATATCACCAAGCAACTTCGCTTGTGCATAAACTGTTTGAAGCCAAGTGACGAGGTGTAAGATAGCAAAATGTCGAGTATGCTCTAAGCCCCATTAAACTTTACATCACCAATTCTGTGCCTGAAAAACAGCCATCATCTTCTGAGCCTCAAACAGCCTATTCTAGTCATGTTGCGAGTACTGACCAGGTCATTCTCGTTACTGCTGTTGTAAAGGTGAGAGATCGGTCCGGACAATTCCGGTATGCAAGGGCACTTCTAGATTCCGGCTTCCAAATTAATTTTATATCCAAGGATCTAGCACAGCGCTTGCGGCCGCGCCGAGAATTCATGCCTCAATATCACGACTGTTGGAAAAAATGTGTCCGTCACAAAGCACAAAGTTCATAATTCTGTCCAATCTCGCATTATCGCTCATAACTTTGATTGCAATTTTGGGTATTAAGGTTCCACATACCAACCCGATCACGTCGTTAATTTCGCCCAATGGAAGTTTTCGCAGTTTTTCAAGCCGGCTAAGGTGGATTTACTGATAGGTGCAGAAACATTCTTCGAACTAATGTGTGTAGGCCAAATAAAGCCTAGCTCGGAACATCCATCAATCCAAAAAACAATGTTGGGATGGGTTGTATCCGGAAAATATAAGGCATCAACACAGCGATCATTGTTCTCTCGACTCTCTAGTGGAGCGCTTTGGGAATTGGAACATGTCCCTGAGAAGTCGGAGGCTGTATATACAGCTGAACAATTGGCATGCGAGAAAAATTTCATGCAGACCTCACGCAGGCTCGAGTCGGGTCGTTTCGAAGTGAAGCTGCCATTTAAAATAAATCCCAACGTTTTAGGTTTTTCTTTCGAGACTGCAAAACGCCGGTTTCTATCCCTAGAACGAAGACCCGCACGGGATCAATACTTGCATGATATGTATATGGAGCTTATTAAAGAGTATATCATACTTGGCCACATGTAATAACTTCAGGGCACTCCTCCAGGATACCATTACTATATTCCACATCAATGTGTCCTGAGACCTGATAGTAGCACCACCAAGCTCCGCGTCGTTTTCGATGCATCGAGCAAAACCTCGACTTCAATCTCATTAAATGAGACTTTGATGGTGGGTGCAACTATTCAGAGGGAGCTTTACGCAACTTTAACCCGATTTCGACTAAATCGTGTTGCGCTCACAGCTGACATTTCCAAGATGTATAGGCAAGTTCAGGTCGCCGAAGAGGACGCAAATTTCCAGTTGATTCTGTAGAGGGAGAAGGAGAATCTAGATGTTCAAACGTATTGCCTGAACACGGTAACTTATGGGACAGCCTCAGCTCCGTTTCTTGCCATCCGTTGTCTCGTTGAATTGGCAGAGATCTATGCGAAGTCCCATCCCATCGCATCACAAGTCATAAAAAGTGGCTTTTACGTTGATGATATGCTTACAGGAGCAAATAGTTTAGAAGACCTAGAACGTATTCGTCTGGAAGTGTGCGAGGTCTTAGAAGCAGAGGGTTTCCAGTTGGCCAAATGGGCATCAAATCATCCCCAGCTGCTGTCCAATAGTGGCCAGGAGAAATCGCTTCAGTTCGACCCTTCTTCGTCTGTTAAAACGCTCGAAATTCGATGGGGTCCGCAAAATGACATCTTCCACTATCATTTAGACGACTCTTTTGATTCATTGACCCCTACGAAGCGAAATATCTTGTCAGTTGCGTCCCGATTGTTCGACCCATTAGTGTTGTTATGTCCCTTGATAACTAGGGCAAAAATCTTGCTGCAGCAGTTGTGGCGGCAAAAGTTGGATTGGGACGAGTCAGTTCCCATGAGCTTGCACACGAGTTTTTGAAATAGACAAGATATCAATACCTCGATACATTGGCTTGCCACTCATAAAAGTGTTCAGATTCACGGATTTGCGGACGCATCAGGTGAAGCGTACAGATGCTGCATTTACATCCATACCAGTGACCACCAACATGTCATGTCGAAGCTTCTTACCGCTAAGTCTCGAGTCGCTCCTCTTAAAACAAAATCAATTCCAAGACTAGAATTGTGTGCAGCACTACGGTTATCCACCTTATGGACTCAAGACAAACCTCTCATGGACAAGTTTATGATCGAGAGTGTAAATTTTTGGTCGGACTCCCAAGTCACCTTGTACTGGCTGAAAAGCGATCCAGCCACGCTGGCAACGTTTGTGGCCAATGGGGTTGCGGAAATCCAGGAGTTGTCATGTGATGTGATTTGGCGTCACGTTCCTACCGAGCAAAATCCAGCCGACTTAGTGTGACGTGGAACAGACATAGAAAGTGTAACGTGCTCATTGTGGACCGATGGGCCAGAATTTCTACTCAGGAATTCTGAGGAGTGGCCTCGTTTACATCAGGTCGAGCTGGCTCCAGAATTGGAGCGGTCAGAGATCAGGAAAGGTGTGGCAGCACATTCAGTGGCTAATTGTCAAGCTAATAAGTTTATCGAGTTGATTTGAAGATGCTCATCGTTTGAAAAATTGCTCCGTATAATGGCATATGTGAATCGGTTCCTTCAAGGACGCAAGCGTAGTCGAGAGGTAGCCCTATCAGCTAGAGAACTAAAAATCTCATTTCTAAGGCTGGTACAAGTAGTCCAAAGATACGAGCTGGGACCAGAACTCTGCAAACTGGAGAGGTCAGAAACCCTGTCACCACACCTTCAACGACTCAGCCCGTTCATACACATGAGGTTGCTTAACGCAGAAATTCTATACGATGCCAAATTTCCCCTGCTGCCATCGCAAAAATCGCAGTTCGTAACGCTATTCTTGCGCAATTTGCCGCGGATTCACTATCATGCAGGTGCCAAAGTTATGGTATCTTTATTAAGGCAGAATATATGGCTAATTAATGCTCGGGAAGCATGCACAAGAGTCATAAGAAATTGTGTGCATTGCTTCCGATATAACCCAGTCCTACTGGGACAGATCATGATCCTGATAGAGTGCGAAGAGCTCGCCCTTTTTTAATTTGTGGGGTAGATTTCTGCAATCCATTTTATGTGTCCCTCAAGATTCGCGGCAGGACCCCTATCAAAACATATGTTGCCGTCTTCGGTTGTTTTGTGTCAAAGGCTGTTCACCTGGAGCTTGTTGCAGATTTATCCACTGATAGTTTTTTGTCTATTTTTAAAAGGTTCATCGGGAGAAGAGACCTTCCGGAGAAGGTCTACAGCGACAACGCCACAAATTTCGTGGGAGCGAGCAAAGCTCTGGACGAGCTCCATCAAGCGTTCCGGAGGGACCAGGACCGGCTCAAGGAGTACGCAGCGCGCCAAGGCGTCGAGTGGTGTTTCGTGCCACCGACAGCACCGCACTTCGGCGGGTTGTGGGAGGCAGCCGTCAAGTCCGCTAAGCAGAGGTTGGTGTGCGGAATTGGCAACGCGAAGCTAACCGCAGACGAGCTGAGCACACACCTAATAGAGGTAGAGGGGCTGCTCAACTCTCGGCCAATCGCATCTCCGGGCAACGATCCCAACGATGGAGAAGCGCTGACGCCAGGGCACCTGCTGATCGGGTAACCACTTCTTTCGTTGCCGCCCGAATCAGAGCAAGGTGCCACATGCAACAAGGGAGGCTTCGCGTATTTGAAGCGGTGGCGAATGCTGTCAGCGCTCAAGCAGCAGTTTTGGCAGGGCTGGTCCAAAGACTACCTGGTCAGCCTGCAGCAGCGCCATCAGTGGGCAACCGAACAGCCAGACCTGGATATTGGCTGTCTGGTGCTCGTCCACGAGGAGAACACCCAGCCCCAAAAGTGGACCACAGGACGAGTGGTGGCGGCAATCGCGGGAGACGATGGGAGAGTGCGCGTGGCCAAGGTGCGAACGGCCGCAGGCGTTATTAAACGCCCCATCCACAAGCTAGCAAAATTGCCAATAGACGGTTGAAGCGCCGGAGGCCTTCAACGGGGCCGGAATGTTGCATGATATTACGTGAATTACGATATGGCATGAATTAGAGATCGGCCTAATTGTCGGGTGCGACGCCAATGCACACTATTGTCAGTGGGGAAGCATTGACACAAACGAACGGGGTGAGTAGCTCTTTAAATACATACTCACGCAGATGTTTATACTGAATCGGGGAAATGATCCCACCTTTATATTTAAGAACCGCAAGGAGGTCCTGGACCTTACTCTTGCCTCACATGAGATGCAGCGGAGTATAGTATCCTGGAGAGTCCTAGAAGAACAAACTTTCTCTGACCACAGGTATGTGGAAACTGTACTATCTTTCTCAGTTCCAAGTCCAGCCTAATTCCGGAACCTCAGGCGGACAAACTGGACTCGGTATTCAAGTCACCTGGGCCGTATTCTCCCTGAGTCCCCCCCCCCCTCGAGAGGAGGGGTTCTCGCGGGAGGTCACGAACATACTTGTTAAAACTTTTTCCGACGCTTGTACTAAGGCGCTTGATAAATCTTGTCCCTCTGGTAGAACCAGGGGTCGGAAGAAACTGAATGGTGGACTTTAATATAAGGGGAACTTCGCAAAGCCTCGTGAAGACTTTTCAACAAAGCTAAGGCGGTTAATGTTGAGCAGAACTGGGTCGAGTACAAGACTAGTCTGTCAACCTACAATAAAGAACTTAGGAAAGCCAAACGCGCCTCATGGCGTAAGTTCTTCAGCAAAATCGAGAGCCTCGTGCCTGCGTAAAGTTCTCTCTAAGCCCCTCAGTCGGTTGGTTGCGAAAAGGGCTGCGTTTCGGCCTGGGATTCGCGCGTAACAGCATTCGGCTGGTGTCCCATGGGCCACTTGATGGTGCAGTCATTGCACGTCAACGTCCAAAAAAAAAAAAAAAAAACACTCACCCTGGGCTACCTGAAGAAAACCGACCATGGCATGGCTATCGGAAAGGAAGATCCACCGAAACAGCCCTACACACGATCACATTGGTCATCGAAGCGTCCCTTAACTTCAAGGAGTACACCCTGGTCGCCATCCTAGACATAGGAGCCTTTAAAAACATCTCTTGCAGCAAGAGATCGCTTGAAGTATGATATTACGTGAATAACGATATGGCATGAATTAAGAGATAACATGAATTACGTTATTACATTTATTATCTAAGCGTTTGGTTCTCGCGCGCTGCTCTCGCGTACTCTCTCTCTCCCGGCATGTAAGATCGGCTCTGCTTTGGAGCCGGGTAGTTTTATTTGGAGTTCGCTGGCTGCGACCAGTGTAATCAATACATTGAATTGGAGCACTTGTGTTTCGTCTCCAAGAGAAATTATTGTGACCATAGCCATCGAGAGCCCGCTGGACCGGAGTCTAAATTACCATTTCGTTCCGGAAAAATTCTTCCGGATTTTCAACATCTTTCCGACCGCCATCACGGGTGCACTGAAGATGCTAAAATGCAGGACCGTTGAGGCATCACTGGGACATTGACGTCAATCAGGTTTGTCAGCAGAGGCACACTGCAGAGTGGAGTCCTCTCGGCCCACCTATGGAACATAGCAGTGAACGAATTGCTGCGGGAGGTATGAGGGGTGGCTACCGCGCGGTGGCATACGCGGATGATGCTGCCAGAGCGTTCTCTGGGAGATTCCCGCAGACACTGTGTGAGTGTATGACAAATACTCTTAACAAGATGTCGAAATGGGCTAATGGCCACAGTGGCGATCTATACCTGCAGAAAAGCCATCGGACTGAAATGGTGAATGACTTATAATGCTCTACGGAGTGGTGGTATGGTGGCCAGTCTTAGACAAGAGAACTTGTCTCAATAAACTCAGTCGAGTTCAACGCATGGCAGCGCTATGCATAACAGGCGGACTTCGCACTATTCCAGGAGAAGCTCTATACACCGTGCTGGACCCCCTTCCCGTGGATCTTATGGGAAAGAAGGTGGCAACACTTTCCGCTCCCAGAATGAAGAAACCGGGCTGTGGATAACATCTGCGGCTGGGCATTCAGGGATATTGACAAGACTTCTGTTTGGTCACCGAATAAACTCTGCCTAAGACGAGATGAATAATCATTGCATTCCAGATATTTTTATCATCGCCTATCGACAAAAATGAACCATATATGGCTGATGCGGTATATATTAGGTTCCTTAAGGACGATGCCGATTGCTGGGACATTTTGGGAAGACTAAGGGCCGATATCTCGACTTCGGGTTAACACGAATCGGAACGTTAAAGTGTCCGATAAAAAGATTTTGTTCTCTCAAAGGGTCATGTCAGGGCTAACTTCCAACCGGCGGCTGGGATGCGCTGTGTAGCACATTTCGCGCTGTACAGAAAATATTTGCGCTTTAGAACACTTTTTTCGTTCTGGTTGTCAAACGGATTTCGAGAGAACAAATTGTTTTACCGACCAGTGTATAAGGTGGTCAACTTTATCCTCACTTTCCAAAACCGACACCGTAACCCGAAGTCGATATACCGGCTCTAAATAGGGCAGCAATGTGATTTTTGAAGATCAGATAATCATTATCGTACACCCGTCTTAAGCTGGAAATGGCTTTCTCGTAGTTACTCTCGGTTACTTGGAGCGCCCTAACATTTCCCAACGCTTCACCAGAGAAACACTAAAGCAAACGGTTGAGCTTTTCGATAACTGGAATGCTTTCGTCATTATGAAGCAAAGTCTCAAATAAACATATACAGCTATGCTCCGGTTATCGATTACGATTTCGGATATATTTGTACGAATTGAAATTGGTGAGCTCTGGTTTTTGCAGCTTTTTGTTATCGATAGTGATGTTTTTGCGATATTTTCTCATGAAAACAGCTGTTTTCTCTGGGCAATCAGTTGGCATATTTCTGCTTAAATATGTTTTCGTATTCATAATTGCCATACAAGAAGCCCAAAGAAGACGAAAAATTCGCGAATTAAGGTGCAGGCGACATTTGCGGAATAGTGTATCCGTACACATTTTTACAAAACATTTTTATTCCGATTATATATTATTTTCTTGGTGACTATCGGAAATTAAACTTTCTTCTTCTCACATTTTTTACTATTATTAATGGTATTTGATTTATTTAAATAATGAGAGTTTTATCAAGTATTTCGTTTTTTTTACCCATTCCCCTTGTAACTTGTCAACTCTTGCCAACTATTGATATCGATATTTTATTGGTTGTTGTTCTGGTTTGTTTTGGGTGGGGTAAAATTTGAGGTGTCATTAAAAAAAAATTAATTGTATACATAAAGATATACTAATATACATTTCTGATGTATAAATATCAACGCAAAACATTAGCTAATATGTTTATATTTTTTTTTCGCTCATACACACTTGCATTTATCAGCTATGTGCAATTCCTTTTTGAAATCGCTAGCTCATTAGCAACCGGTTTTACAAATTGCGAAAACCAGATCGTTTTTTTTTGCGATATGTCGGACAATTCCCAATTTTTTGCGATTTGCGATAACCAGAGCATAGCTGATAAATTCCGAAAAAAGGCCGTTGAACTGCGGCAGTACTAACTTTGGAAGTCGAGCACGAGTTAGGCCACCAGAAGCTGATACTGACGGCGACTGACTGACTGAATGACTGACGATATCCACACAACAACGAACAGCAATGGTGACAGGCGAAAGCAAAAACGAAATAATTCACCGCTGTAGTTCTGAAGTATGTATATTTTGTGTGTTTGTATACGTGTGCAATGGTTCACACGGATCGACGATTAGATACCGAATCCAATATTAATTGGCGAAGCACGATTTGTTCCGATTATTAGTTGGATCCTACTGATACCAAACGAATATACCCGACGAATACAGGATAGCGCGTCACTTAGTTTTCGGTTTGGATCAAGCGCGCCAAACGAAAAGAACAGCGATAAGCAACGGTGGGATGCTAAAGCGAAACGAAAAATCACCGCTACAGCTGCGTATTGGTATGCGTGCTTGGCCAATGACCCAACTATATATTTCGGACAACGAAAATGAGAAACAAAAAGGAATAATAATATTGAATGTCGAGGCACGAGTTATCAATACATAAAGATGGTGGCAAGTGACAGCCGAAAACCAATATACCCTCGAAAAACAGGGTAGCGCGTCACTTGGCGCTCCGATAAGATCAAGCGCGGCAAACGAAAATATTCTCCCAACAACTAAAACGCAAGCAACGGTGGAAAGGCGAAAGCGAAAACGAGAGAGTGCACCGATGCTGATTCTTTTCCAGCACAAGACAATCTAAAGAAAGTTATGTCTTCAGCTCCAGCTTTCAATTATTGCACAAATACCTCTGGCTCTGCTTTTGGATCTTTACGTCCAGATGCTACTTTCCTCTCGCAGTCCGTGCAGGGCATCCCTCGGCGGTAGCAGAAACGAAGAACGAAGATTAGGCTGGGGTATTTCGCGACCGACGCGATTTTTGAGCAAGTTTTTAATTGCTGTTTTTATTATCACACAACAACACGACGCGGGCAGCGATATGCTTAATTCTAATAATAGCGAGAGAGAGCTTTTATTGCGCTCCCGCCTTGCCCTAAACTAACTTACACTAGACTTCAAGCACAAAAAAATAATGATGGCAAAGATGCTTAGCGAGAACGACGAAACACATATAGCTATTTCCTTGTCACGATAGCAATACGTAACAAGGTAATCGGAGAAGCTGGAACCGTTTACCACCAACTCTCTTTGATACATAACCAAATAAGTATCCAAGAGCAGTCAAAGGAATGCGCGCGTGCTCCAACCGAAAGCTATCGCGGAAAAGCATAAGACACCTTTGTTCGGGGTCTCAACGGCGACTTGCCTCCACTCTTGATTATCAAATAGCCAAGAGATCTGAGCCATGCGCTTCATCTATACGAACTGGTTGAAAACCAAGCGCATAGAAACTCTTTTACATCAAAACTCAGATAACCTAAAGGGTATTTCCCGACCAAACCAAGCCCAACAAAACCGACCATTAATAATCAAGTATATAACTGGAAAAATTTCGATCCTCTATTATATTACGCACCCAATAACCAACAACAGTTCGTCCGACAGACTCAAACACCAGTCATTCCTCAAAGATCTTACAGGCAATACTACGCACCTCAACCACAGTTTAATCCTCGACCAGTGTTCTGTCAAAACCCAAATATTTTCTCACCACCACGTCCGATAGCTTTGAAACCAGAACCAAGACAAGTGCCAATGGAGGTAGCTTCTTCCATCAGGACACGAAATACCATTTACATCAACAGACCCCCAGTCAACGATCTAGCTGCCAAACGCCTCCCACAATTAATCCAAGAAGGGCGATCTCAGGCGACCTTCCTGAGGTAGTTCCACATTGCCACTGAGTCCCCTGAAAAAGGCCAAGAGGGAACGAAACCTGGAAGTGGTCAACCTAGAGACAGATGAGCAGGCTTAATTTGAGGCAGTGAAGAAATCGGGTGCTGCTTATCTACCCGAATCGTTTGACCTAGGATACGAGCCTGAATAAGTGGATGCATCTGACATCAATTTTGTAGGTTAAAAGGTTCCTCGCTACCATACTTCCGGTGTAACACGGGGAACGGCGAATATTATAACTTTCTAATTGACACTGGATCCAACCAAAATTATATCCAGCCTCACCTTGTCCTAAAACCAAATGAAAATGAAAAACATTTCATTGCAACCTCCGTGGGAGGTAATATCAAAATAACCCATCATACCCATATTGGCCTGTTCGATAACCAGAATCTCCCAATAAAATTTGTATACCCGGTACTCGAAGAGTAAAGGGGTTACGTTATTGCATCAGGCGTTGTTCCATTCACCCAGAAAATTAGCTAAAAGAATTATCGCGTGACGGAATCATTAGACCTTCACGTTCACCGAATAATGCTCCAGTAAGGGTAGTACCCAAGAAACTGGATGCCTCGGGAGAGAAAAAGTACCGTGTGGTCATCGAATATCGAAAACTTAACGCAGTTACAACTTCGGATCGATATCCGATCCCAGAAATAGGAGAAATTCTTGCCCAGTTAGGACAGAACAAGTACTTCTCAGTACTGGATATCAAGATATCAAGATATCAATAGATATCACTCAAGGAAACAGACATTGAGAAAACAGCATTTGCGGTAAATGGAGGAAAATTCGAGTTTACTAGACTACCCTTTGGCTTAAAAAGTTCCCGTCTATATTCCAACATGCCTAGGTTTGACAATATCATACAATGGGGTTAAAACAAACGTCGAAAAAGTACGAGCCATAAACGATTTTCCGGCACCTTAGACATTAAAACACCTTCGATCTTTTTTGGGTCTTTCGAGCTATTACAGGCGCTTTATTCGCGACTATGCCAAACTGGCTGAAGCCCTAACAAGTCTACTGAGGGGAGACAACGGACGTCTATCCAAAAATTGTTCCATTAAAGTTCAGATCACATTAAATAACGAGGCTCTGGAAGCCTTCAACAAAATTAAAGCAACTCTCATTTCACAAGACGTCATACTCTCTTATCCAGATTTCAAAAGTGAATTCCGACTTACCACCGATGCTTCAAACTTTGCCATGGGGGCAGTCCTGGAACAAAAAGGCAGACCAATCACGTTCATTTCACGAACTCTCTCAAAAACAGAGGAAGGCTACGCCGCAAATGAGAAAGAAATGCTCGCCATTGTTTGGGCTCTTCAAAGCCTCCGAATGTACCTTAACGGTAAATCAAAAGTTATTATCTACACAGGACACCAACCGCTGACGTTCGCTTTAAGCAACAAAAATCACAATGGCAAGCTCAAGAGATGGAAAAGCTATCTCGAAGAGTACAATCATGAACTTCTGTATAAGCCAGGGAAGTTCATTGGGGTGTTCCAGATTCTCCGATTACCTTGTTACGTATTGCTAACGTGACAAGGTAATAGCTATATGTGTTTTCCTGACTCTCATAGATGCTCATAATTCTATCTACATTCTTTTTCCTAGACCCAAACGAAGTGCGGTCACCTGAAAAATCTCGAATCAACTTCACTATTTTCTGCTGATTTTCTGCTGTGGGTCCTGATTGGGCCTTAGTTATGGGCCATCTACTATTAATTCTTTAATTGTATTGGAGTCTATGATTTCCTTTATCATCCCAGCTATAACGTCCTTAAGCTCTGGACTGGTTGTGGGTGTGCCGGTCACCGGTCGTGCTGCCGTTCGGGATGTTGATTTCTATTGGCATTTTCAATATTAAGGCTCGCGAGAGCATTTGACAATTCATCTGGCATGATTATATCTTTTTAAACACGAGAAGTTGGAAATCAAATTGTTTAAAAATTGTAGGTTTTGTTGATTTTTGTTCTTATAATACAAATTTGTTGCTTTCTTTCACATTATTATATGCGGGTTACGTTTAAAATTTGTATTTTTCGATTTATTTAATAATTTCAACTTTTGATTTCTTGAATCACTTTTAGTTTTCTAGTCAGTATACAATTTTTTATACAATTTAAATTACTTAAGTAACTTACATTAATATTATAAATTTTCGGAGAACAGCGCAATGATCCTTGGAATAAAATCATGTTTGTCCCGCGGTGAAGCGGCTTGGCAGCGACTAGCTGCAGAGGCTCCTCGGGGATACTAGATTCGCGTGACCTGCGAGCGGATACTACAGGTCGCTCGGCGACGTTTTTTTTAACGACGTTTATAACTCGCGAGGTTAAACCCACTATTAAGGGGGACATAACTATCCTTGACGTTACGTTGTGGCTATATCAGACTAAGTTGCACGCCGTGAGTTAATGTGTCAGGTCCCTGCTCGGGCGCCAGTTAAAAACATTTATTTTTCAGACAAGAATGAGTGTTCTCTTTGAATCTTTTATTCAGAGTAAAAACAATTTTAAAATAAAATATAAATTCTACCCTAGCTCTGTAGCCTCTGTCTCTGCCGCTCTAGCCTCTGCTGCTGATGCTGCTGACCGGTTTCCTATTGCATGGGACGGCTGCAGTGCAGATGGTCCCATGCTTTGGGGCGCACGTGTCGTAGACTGTATTTTGTTGGGCAATGTTGACGCTGGTCTGGTCAACACCCTTCCTTTAGAGCTAAGGTTAACTTACACATAGCATATTTTCCTTATGTGTTCCCTTAGAATGTCATCTAAGGCTTGTTGGAATATAGAGGGGGCATTTTTTAAGCCAAACGGTAGTCTAGTAAACTCGAGTTTTCCTCCGTTTACCGCAAATGCTGTTTTCTCAATGCCTATTTCCTTGAGTGGTATCTGGTGGAATCCACTCTTGAGATCCAGTACTGAGAACTACTTGTTTTGTTCTAACTGGGCAAGATTTTCTCCTATTTCTGGGATCGGATAGCGATCCGAAGTTGTAACTGCGTTAAGTTTTCGATATTCGATGACCACACGGTACTTTTTCTCTCCCGAGGCATCCAATTTCTTGGGTACTACTGGAGCATTATTCGGTGAACGTAAAGGTGTAATGATTCCGTCACGCGACAATTCTTTTAGCCGATATTCTATCACGCTTTTAAGAGAAAATGGTTATGGGTTATGCCTACTTTAAACTGTCAGATGAAGTTATAATTTCCCCAATCACCTTTGTGTTATAGGTGAGTTTCTTATCTGGGTTGGAAAATATATTCTTATGAGTATTTGAATTTTTGTCAATGATCTCTTTTTTTAATATTATTAACGGACTGACTAGTTGTCTGATTCTAATTCTGTAAGTACCATTAAATTTTTTCAAAGTGGCATTGCCCAATATGCCATGGAATGTTTTGAGTGTAGGTAATATATGAGTATGATAGGTCATTTTGATATTACCTCCCACGGATGTTGCCATGAAAGGTTTTTAAATTTCATTTGGGTTTAGGACAAGGTGAGTCTGGATATAATTTTGGTTGGACCCGGTCTCAATTAGAAAGTTATAATATTCGCCGTTCCCCGCGTTACACCGGAAGTATGGTAGCGAGGAACTTATGTCGTCTGCATAGGCTGTTATTTTAGGGGCCTTCCTCTCAAATCTCTTGATGAGGACGCCGACCATCAGATTCCATAGGAGGGGCGACAGGACTCCACCCCAGGGCGTGCCTCTGTATGCCCCCTTTACCGTGGAAGCGGTGCCTTACTCTGGTTGCACCCGTTTACAGCTCAGGAGGTTATTTATCCATAGGTTGATTGCTGGGTGTATGTTGGTCGCTTCTAGGCGATCCATTATTGCGTTCGCAGCAACGTTATTAAATGCTCTGGATATATCTACGAATACTCTTAGTGCATATTCTTTTTTATTGAGAGCTTTCTCGACTGTAGCTACTAACGAATGTAGTGCTGTCTCCACCGATTTCCCTTTGGTGTAAGCATGCTGGTTGGTAGACATCGGTCCCCATAACTCATTCCTGAAATGTAGATCCAGCAGCTTTTCCAGTGTTTTTAGTAAAAAAGAGATGAGGTTTATCGGTCTATAATCCTTGGGACTAACATGGCTGCATTTTCCTGCCTATGGGAGGAAGACAACTCTAGAGGGCCTCCATTGGATTAGGATATAGCCTGTACTTAAACATGCCTAGTATATTGCGGAAAGCCATGGTGTGCTCACCTCTTTGGTCATCTGCAGCATGGCTGGGAATATTCCGTCCAGTCCAGGTGCTTTTGTGCTCGTAATGGAATCTATGGCCTATTGGATTTTCTTGTGGATTATTAGATCTTTTGGGGGGTTTTGTTCCTCGGTTAGTAAGTCCAGTTGCGTTTCGGCATCAGTGACCTCGGGTCATCCTGGGAAGTGGGCCTTTATTAGTGCTGTCAGAGCTTCTTCGCTTCTCTCTGACCACTGTCTGTTATTCAACTTGAGCTGCCTCTGTATGATGGGCTGCTTTGAGAGCAGCTTCCTGAGTCTTGCTGTTTCATGCACTTGGAGCAGAAGTTCCTCCACGAGCTACTTTTTGCCTTCCGTATTTCCTTCTTGTAGTTTCCTCGTTATCTCTTCCTTGGCTTGTTTGGCAAGCTTGCAAAATTCCCTGAGATTATTTCTTTGTAGAGAAAGATTCCGGTTCCACCAGAGTGGCATGCTGCGTAGTAGGCATCCAGTAGATCCTTGGATATCCTCATTTCATTTTATTTAGAATTATTCCCTGTATAATGAACTAGTCACTATACAGTTATGGTTTAAATATTCTTTTTATCTCAAATCTAAACAATATTTTCCGTTCCTTAAAAGTTAATTAAATTTATTTCAATTACTTTATTTATCAAAAATTTTTATTTTTTATTTTGTATATACTTTTTTTTTAATTTTTTTTTAGATTTGTTTATTTTTTTTTTTGATTGTTTACTTTATTTTTCTTTTTTTATCTACTTACATATATATATGTTTTATTATTGTAGGTATGTTTTTAAGTTTTTCTTGTATTGCGTTGAGTTGGGGAGGTGGGACCTACGTAGGTGTATTCCTCCCCCACGTTTGCTACATCTATATTAGTTGATAAAATAGAGTCTAAGGGACGATATCTCGACTTCGGGTTAACACGAATCGGAACGTTAAAGTGTCCCACAACAAAAATTTTTTCTCTCAAGGGTTCATGTCAAGGTTAACTTCAAACCGGCGCACAGTGGGACATCGGACGCAAAGAGGTGGCATACGTCAAACATTTTATGAGTGATTTGGATGAAATGATTTCACGCACTTAACAAAGAATTTCCCGGAGCTTTCAAAAATCAAATCAGATGATGGGATTAGGAATATAGGTAAAGGAATATTCAATGAAAATATACCAAAAATATCTCGGGAAAATATTTTAATTTTTTTTTGTAAAGTCAAACAAATATATTTAATCAAAAATTAAATATAAAACTATTTTGTATTGTTAAATTGACAATTTAACGTTCTTTGTTGATCAAGGAAAATTTTAAAAAAGTTTATTTTTATTATATGGACCGAAAAAGTTCAAATTTGACAATGTGTTGTTAAACTTTCTAACATTGGAGCACAATGAACTTCCGCATGCCAAATTTTGACAGATTTTTCTTTAAAATCCAATTTATTTCATGAAGATATCTTAATTTGTTCAGACGTTATTAGTTAAGCAAGCTGAAATGGCCGAATGTCCAACTGTGCGGCGGCTGGGATCCGGTTAACTTCCAACCGGAGGTCGGCTGACCGATTGAAAATTTGACAGCTGAAAATATTGACAGCTGGTTCCCTGAGTGCTTTCCATGGGCACATTGTTCCACTTTGTGCAGGAAATTTTTCGGCAAGCCGATTCCACGCTTCCGTTTTCTCTTTCCATGTTATGGCATCACTCTTCTTATTTCCTAATATGTCTTTGAAGCTCTCAACGAGATCAACGGGGATATTCTCCTCCAGCTGGGAAAAGTCTTTCCCTCGAACTTTATTCTTAGACATTTTTGCACATCACGAACGAAAGTAAACAAAGCATAAACAGCTGATGCAATAATCAAAGCATTCCTGTGTTTTGCGCTGTGCAGCATATTTCGCGCTGTACAGAAAATTTTTACGCTTTACAACACTTTTTTCGTTCTGGTTGTCAAACAGATTTCGAGTTTATCAGTTTTTCAGGTGGTACAATTTTTCCTCAGTTTCCAAGACCGGCACCGTAGCCCGAAGTCAAGATACCGGCCCTAAGAGTGACTCACCTCGGTCGTTGATATCGGGGCTTCCCCACACACTGTGGTGGTCATTGGCGTCCGTACCAATGAGAAGTTGGTAGTCTTTGGAGTTGGCTTCTTCCACCAGGCTCCGTAATCGGTGGCGCGGGCCTGTCGTGTGCCATGTAGCAGGATGCTACCAAAAGGTGCTTCTCCTCACTCTCTAGCATCAACACTATCAGGTCGTCCGTGCTGTAATGAGACAAAAGGTGAGCGTGGATGAGTGGCCATTGAGTTGCCTGACGCAATCCATGGCTTCTGGACTAAAGCTATGTCAGCGGACCCTCGATCCATAGCCATGATGAGCTCCGCTGACGCAATTTTGCTTTTATGCAAGTTGAGCAATAGCGCACTCAGCGTCATTGGTTCAACTGCACTTGACGCGTTAACTACCAACGTCAGGTCTCTGACCTCCGCGTCCTTCGAGTGCCTTAGCTTTTGCCCCTGGGCGGCCTCCACGATGGTCTCCAGACCTAGGTTTTTCTCCACCTCGCCTGCCTGTAGGGTATGCGCGTCTTTATCTCCGGGGTGGCGTTTCTTCAGGCGCAGGTATACACTGCCCATTCTTCACGCCGTCTTCCCAAATCTGGGCTACAGGAGGTAATTCGCCTCCTTGTTTGGGTAGTGGGCTCCTAGTGTGTAAAATCCTCCAGTCTCCTAAAGGTACCTCAGGGTTCTGGCGTTGCAGCAGCTTCAGCGCCCGGTCCCCTTGGATCGCGATGGGGAATAGTACCTTCGCATTTGGTATGGACGGGACTAGCTTCCTGTCCACCACCTCCAGATTGGCCCCCTCCCACATCGCTTCCAGCTGGCAGACCATTTGCGTCAGCCACTTTAGCTTCGGATCATAATTGCATTCCAGGATCTAAATCCCGTACAGCCACCCAGCACCATCGAGGGTGGGCATTGGAGCTGTGAGGTCCTCCTCCATCCGTGCAAATAGCGCATCGACGAGCCGCGCGTGAACCGTCTTCCACTGCACCGCCGTCATCTACCCGTTCTTGCCACTGCGGTCAATGAGCGCCACAATCCAGTGTCTTTTGGACACGTCACTAACCTTCAACTCTAGAAGTGTCTTTGTGGAGGGCTAAGCCACTTTTGGTTGGGGTGCTCCGCCCTTGGGCCCGCGTTGCCGCTTGCTCTCTGGAGTGTCCTTAGCGGCACTCTCGACCGAGCGTTGCCTCTTGTTGGCCAGCATTGCATCCACCTTGTTAGCATACTGTCAGCGTACTGCAATCTGCACTCTTCCACACGCTGCTCGGCCCAGGCTAGCTTGGCTTTCTCCTCCTGGGAGATGTCCGATTAAGCCGATTTTGTACCTTAAGGGGCCGCCTTGTACTGAGATTTGGCCTTCATCCCCTCCCTGGAACGCTTCGGTCCTTTCCTACGCAGGGAGCTGGTACCTGGTCCCGGCGAGCGGAGAAAGATTTCTTCCTCCGTCTTGCTGATTGATAGGCCCGCTCTCCAGATCCGTGTCTGTTTCGACAACGGCATCCGTGCGGCTCAGCTTGGAGTGATGGAGTGTGGTGTTGGCAGAAACTTTGCAACTAACGTAGCCTGCTCCCGCCACGTCAGATGTGTGACCGCTGGTGACACGCAGAGAGAATTGCTCATCCCTATGCCCGCCGGTGGTAGCAGTCACGCTTCCCTCCGACGTTTAGGCTGGCATCCCAGCCCGTGCTGGCTCCATTTAGCCTTTCATGTTCAGCCCGAAGGTCCAAATTGGTTAATATTTTTCGGACGGACCACCCCTAGCATTTTAGGCCTATCCGCCAGGCTCCTCTAGGCATGGCCCTGACCCTGCGCTCCTGACTCGAGGTCGAGGAGACACCTGGCCATTGCCTTAGCTAGACACTGCCTTGCCTCGCACGGAGCAAGCGGCAGTGCATTACTCTCGTCCGGGATAGTGCGGGACCCATTGCCAAGCCGGCACACTCGTGGAGGGTTCAGCTAGAGGATTTTCGAATTTGAACGGTTGTATTAAAATTGAACTCTTCTCAATACTTAGGGACTGGGCATAACCAAGGAATAACCACATTTATAATTCCTACTCATCATAACCAGCGCACTCGGACACTCTCTTTTACGGACGGGAAAACTGGAGGAATTAGGACCCCGGAGGACCTGAGACGGCGAAAGAGAATCACACAGGAAATGCTCTGGAAGACAGCAATTATACTAATACTGTAAGAAAATAGATGTGTGAGTAAAGTAATGTGAAATGGAGATATAAAGAAATAAAATTAATTAAATGAAGTGAAATAATAAGAAGAAAAGTACAAATATGCAAACAAATAATAGTGGGCGAAAAATTTATTGATTAAAGAGATATGAATGGATAAAATAAAAATAAAAATTAATTATTATCGGTAACCAAAGTATAAGAATGTGCAAGTACAAAGAAAAAAGTAATTATGGATTAAAGAATATAATGAATATGCAAATAAAAGGTGTAATTATTGGATGCCGTTTGAATGGAAGTCCAATGGATAAATAAGCTGAGAAACGGTCAAGGGCAGCGAAACATTTTCAGTGTAAAGAAATATAAAGAAATTAAATTAAATAATCGAAGTGATGCGGGGAAGACGGTGTTCGAGTGGTTGAAGTTGCGGCTAGTTTACGCCATACCGATTGGTTTACTCGGTCGGTTGCGGCAGCAAACGATCGTGGCGGTGGTCGAGCCGTCGGCTGCCGAGATGGAAGATTTTAGGGGGTTCGATGCGCCAACTGACGGCCGAGTTCGGTTCGACACGGCCACGACAGTGAAAATAACTAAATTTACACATACACATGAAAGCGTAACAAAGAAAAAACTGGGCCGAAACAGAAAAGTAAAGGGCGAGGTATCGACTGGCTCTGTGGTGTTCTAACGAACAATACTCTTCAGTGACCAGAGAGATGCGTTATATACATACATTATCAAACAAAGAAATTAACAATTTCCGGTCACTCACATGCATAGGGCAAAGTGCTACAACGCGCAGAACGGACGCCTAGTGCAGGAATGAGAAGGAAGGAAAAGAATGAAAACACTACCGGTAGACACGATGTCAGCATTTGGTCGCGAATGCTGTAACGCACTTCATCGCAGCTAATTTCAGCGTGTAAGGTAGCAGCGAAATAATAAATAAAATAAATAAACAGAAAAATATATGGAAAGCTATAGAACAAGCCACGAATGAATAAATCAAATTCACATCACGCCACAAATGAAACAAAATATTTCGAAACATATACTTATTACAATTAATTACAGAGCTCCATTTCACAACACGGATCGAGGACACGAACACACAAAATAAACAGAATAAACGTTTAAGTACCGCAAACACACACACCATTACACAATTACTATAAGATTTATAAGATTACAAACACACAATTACAAAATACTTTTACTATATAATACACAATATTACATATATACAACATATCAAAGAAATAATATGATACACTAAGAGTATATGCCAAAAAAAAATCAAGAGTCAGAGACTTATCCCGTTAGACACGAGAATTTCAGCAGATAGAGAGGAAGATCAGAATCAGGTAGAGATGACTCAACCGAGCAGCTCACAAAATCTGCTTGAGGCAGTCAAGATAGTGGACTTAGTGGATCATACCAAAATACGAAGGAGGAGTAGATAAGTTAGATGGGTTCATAACAGTGGGGGACCAGGTATTGTCAATTATCAAAGGAGAAGATAGGTCGATAATAGGTACTATAGCCCTCAGAGCAGTTTGGAGCAAGATAGTAGGGGAAGCGGATTGAGTCCTAGATCTAGAAAAAGTTGAGTTGAATTGGGACAGCATTAAGGGTAAATGGACGTTCCACTTCAGGGAAAAAAACGCAGAAAAGAAGTTGAGTTGGAATTGATTGTAACGCCAGAGCCTGGAGATTCCCCCATACAAAACGGCGGCAGCGACCCACCCCGTACGAACCATAAGCCTGCACGGAGCGGCAGGGACCTACGACTTGCGGAACGTAAGCCCGCGAGGAGCAGACGAGCTTGAAAATTACTTTCACTTTCTCCCCTTCCCCTTTTGTATTAAATTTTAAGTTAATTATTCCCCCCCGTTATAGTGTAGTAGCCATAGCATGTAAGGATTAACGATAAGACATAGAATTAAGAGTTGTATAAGAATCGCATGGAGCGAAGTTTTGAGTTGCCCAGAGAGGCATTAGAAGACTTTTTGTTTGAGGTGCCAAGCTTTTTTGGCACCTATTTATGTCCAGACACAAAATGAGGACGATTGTTTAAAGGTTTAATATTTATTTATACAGGCGGCTAGCAGAAGCCGATTGCTTGCTTTTTGCCCAGCCAGATAAATGTACACGAGATCATATGCAACCAATGCGCAGAGAGATTAGCATAGCACTAAATTCCGCAACGTCGGCAGATCAATGCTAGAGCCGAAGCGGCGGCTGCGGAGAGCCCTTAGCATACCGAAAGAGCGCAGCAGCGCTGCCGAACGTTAGCGTTTACATGTGTATGTTGTTGTATTAATTTTAAGTACAGTGGGTTCTAATTATGATGATGCTGCTGGCCCGAACATACTCCCCCCGTTGGAAGCCAGCCTTTCAACAGACTCCCTAACGGGCAGTAGACATAGCCGAGTAACGGCCCTCCTGATGGTTCCTGATGCGGTCTTCAAGTCCGCTACGCGGCACACGCCATCCTTGCCCTGGACGACATCGACAACTCTAGCCAGTGGCCAACGCATAGGAGGAAGATTTTCGTCCTTCACCAGAACAACATCATTCACGCAGAGGTTTTGCGTGGGAGTCCGCCACTTCGACCGCTCTTGCAAAAGGGTGAGGTACTCTTCGCGCCAACGCCTCCAGAAGATTTGCTGCAGTTGAGTGACCCGCTGCCAACCATCCAGACGATTGTAGTTGAGCTTCGTTAGGTCAGGCTCGAGGATTGTCACATGTGGGCCACCTAGAAGCAGATGAGCCGGGGTCAAAACATCTAAGTCATCAGGATTTTCTGAAAGCGAGAGCAAAGGGCGAGAATTAACAATTGCCGTGATCTGGCAGATCAGAGTACGCAGCTCGTCGAAGCCAAGCACAGAGGGCCCAACTGAGCGGTACAGGTGATGTTTTGCAGTCTTCACGGCCGCTTCCCACAATCCGCCAAAGTGCGGAGAGCGTGGTGGGATGAAACGCCAGTCGATCGAGTCAGCCAAGCAGGATTCATGGACCTCCTTCACATGCGAGTCGCTCATGAAAAGCTTCTTTAGCTCCAGCAGCTCGTTCTTGGCGCCAACGAAGTTGGTCGCATTGTCAGACCAAATTTGACTTGGCCTTCCTCGTGTGGCAGTGAAACGCTTTAATGCGCCTAGAAACGAAGCGGTGGTCAGGTCCTTTACGAGCTCCATGTGTATTGCCTTGGAAGTGAAGCAAAGGAATACACTGATGTAGCACTTGATCGGAGGCCTCGTGCGGATTTCTGATCGGTAGAAGAAGGGCCCACAATAATCCACTCCAGTGACTTCAAAGGGCCGAGATCCTTCAAAACGCTCCTTAGGCAGGTCTCCCATGATGTGCTGAACCATGCGCGGCTTAGTCCTGAAGCATCTCACACACTTGCTGACTTCCTTTGACACTGCATTAATTTCTCCAATTGGCCAATATTCCAGCCGAATTTTGGCAAGCAGGGCGCGAGGTCCGGCATGAAGGTTCCTCTCGTGATATTATCTTATCAGAGCACAGGTTATGGGATGTCCCTTGGGCACAATAAGCGGGTGCTGAGCATCAAATCCTAGCGATGAGTTTCCAAGGCGCCCTCCAACTCTAAGTAATCCAGACTGATCGATGAACGGAGAGAGCGAGCTGATGGAACTTGATTTCGTGACTTGACCGTTGCGTTGAATCTCCTTTATGTCCATCCACAAGGTTGCTAGCTGAATGTGTCGAATTAGGAGATGAGTTCCTTGCCGGATATCGGAAACGGTGAGTCCAGAGTGCCGAAGACGATGTGCAAATTTATGCATGTAGGCGAAGGTGCGCTGCATGCCAAAAAATTTGTTTGCAAATTTGCATCCTGTGGTGAGATCGGTATGTGGAGACACGATTAACAATGCTCGCTTGCGGAGCTCTAAAGTCGGTATTTCAGGAACAGGGAACCCAGGCCATTCTTCCTTGGAGCCTACCAAAAACGATGGACCATGAAACCACAGCTCTGACTGGATAAGGTGGTTGGGAAGTGAGCCTCTAGATAGGATGTCAGCAGGATTTAAAGCGGTGGGAACATAGCGCCATTCCATTGTTGCCGTCAACTCCTGAATTGATGCCACTCGATTTGCCACGAAAACTTGAAATTTGGCGGGCTCATCTCGTATCCAGGATAATGCTGTTGAGGAATCCGACCAGCAGTAAAACTGACCTGTAAAAGTTCCAATCTCTTTTAAATTATTCATTATTTTCGCAAGCAAATGGGCTCCACTTAATTCCAGCTTGGGGATTGATAATGTTTTTAGCGGCGCCACTCGAGACTTTGAGCACAAAACATTGCTCGACACCTGCCCTTCCCTGGATACGACATATATGCAAGCGCCATATGCTTCTATGCTGGCATCACAAAATCCATGAACTTCTACAGCCGTAGTGGAATGATGAACCACGCGAGGAAAGGAAATCCGAGTGATGCTTGCCAAACTGTTTCTCAAGTCCATCCAAGTTGAATGCAACGCTGAGGGTAGGCTTTCATCCCAATCCAAATGCTCTCTCCAAAGCTGCTGAAGGAAGACTTTGCACCTGACAATGACAGGATTTATCAATCCCAGGGTGTCGTAGAAGCGAGCAATCGTGGACAAAACCGATCGCTTGGACGGCTTTAAATTTGCGTCCAGCGCAGATAAGGCGAAAAGCAGCTGATCTGAAGCGGGGTCCCATGCTAAGCCTAGAGTCTTAGTTATGTCGCTTCCATCATGAAACCTTAGGAATTTCTCTCTGTCATCTTCAATGGTTTCCTCGAGTACTTCCGGGTGACTAGAACACCATTTCCTAAGCTTGAAGTTTCCGCGAGACAATATAGCGGAAGTTTGGTGCATCTTCTCCATGACCTCGGCAACTGAGTTACCGCCAGAAATGAGATCATCTACATAAAACTCCTGTTGCAGAGCAGCTGAGCCAAGAGGGTAGGACTCACCCTCGTCGATGGCCAGCTGGTGCATTGCGCGAACTGCTAAAAATGATGCAGTCCTAGTACCGTATGTGACGGTGTCTAATGTGTAGACTTGAATCTCGGACTGGGCAGAGTCTCGCCATAGGATACACTGATAGTAGTTGTCAGGTGGAGATACATGTACGCAACGATACATCTTACAAATGTCCCCAGTGAGAGCAACTGGATATGTGCGAAAGCGAATTAGAATGTTAAACAATGCAGGCTGAATGACAGGGCCTGACATCATCACATCATTCAGGGAACATCCAGTTGATGTAGCAGCAGAGCCATCAAACACGACACGAAGTTTTGTCGTTGTACTGTCCTCCTTTAGGACACAGTGATGAGGCAAGAAATATTTGCAGAGGGCACGGTAATCAGGTTCGACTGGGGACATATGCTTCAAATCAATGTATTCCCTCATAAAGGCGGAGTACCGATCCATGAGCGTTGGGTTGCGATCCAATTTGCGCTCCAAATTGATGAATCGTCGATATGCCTAAGTATAGGATTCCCCTAAGGGATCACCATTATGTTTTAACGGGAGACGAACTGAATACTCCCCCGATGGCAACCGTGAAAAGTGGCTTACGAAGTGCGCTTCGCAATCTAATTCTTCCTTGGTATTCACACTTGCTTCTACACAATTCTCGACTTCCCAAAACATGCGAAGTTTTTTATCCAATCTGGAATCCAGGCACCGGAGAATTGTGAGTTCCTAAAAGCGCCGAGCTTGCTACCCTTTGTCCACCGCCAGATACGATCCAACCGAGCCGGGTCTTCTGCAGCAGAGGCAGGCCATCAGTAAGTTTGATTTGCCCTACGCAGAGGAGATCATAAAAAATGCTCGCACCAATGAGGAGATCCACTCGCTGAGGGTTAAAAGAGGCAGGATCGGCAAGCTGAATATTCGAGGGAATACTCCAGTCGGATACATTGACTGCCAGACTTGGTTGGCAATGGTTGATTGTAGGGGCAATGAGAGCAGTAAGAGTCGTTTTGTAGCTAGATGTGCGAGAATGCATGCAAATTTTGATGGTGGATCCCTCAGTGGACACGCTGGTATCGCCTAGCCCAGAGACAAGTGCAGATGATTGAGTTCTGCTAAGCTGGAGCTGTTGGGCGAACCTGGATGTGACGAGGTGAAGTTTTGAGCCTGAATCTAGTATGGCACGACAAGGAATTAAAACGCCAGACCGATTCTTAACGAGGACCACGGCTGTAGCCAGAAGCACAACATCAGAGTGAAGACCTTGGGCAGCAAGAGAGGTAGACGCAGGTGAATGAGAGCTGCTAACAGAATCCTGAACTGCAGAAATAGCTTCCGATTGAAGCGCTAGATCCGGAGTAGATGGTGGGGAGCTTTGCGTTATGGATTGCAGATTTTCAAAATGGAGCAAACTATGATGCCCTAACTTTAGGCAATTAAAGCAGAGGGAAAGCTTCTTCACTTCCTTGTGTCGCAGCAACGGGGACAAGTTTCCGAATAATTTGCAGGAGTATATGCCATGGCCCGCTGAATGGCAAAAGGTGCATCCAGACGGGTTGGCGGAAGACTTGGAGGCAACAAACGTTTTCCTTAAATGAGGAGTAGAAAGGTTTTTTCCCACCTGAGCGCTACTAGCGGGCGTCGCTGTACCGTATTCCAAATTCTCCATTTTCCGGCAGCGCTTATTCAAGAATTCGTAGAACTCGACTGCGGTAGGAATGGCGTCCGACAATGTGTCCTCCTATTTCCTTTGCGTCTTAGCATCCAGCTTCTGCAGCAGAACGTGGATCACCATGCAGTCAGAGATCTCCTCATCCTTTCCCAATGTCCGCAACGCACGCATATGCAAATTGACTGCGTCCGAAAACTCCCGTAGCCTTTTCGGCGATGGCGAATCTACCCTCTTGGATCCCAGAATCTTCTTGATGTGTGCCTGAAAAACAAGTCGTTTGTTATTAAAACGGTTATCAAGAATATCCAGAGCCGCACGATAATTGGCACTGGAGAGCTCCAATGATCGAACCGAATCCAAGGCCACATCTGCGAGATACGAGCGAAGATGCTGGAACTTCTCGATGTCGCTAAGGTCCGCATCCGATCCAATGACCGATTTGAACATCGCCATGAAATCCGAGTATTCCACGTACCCACCGGAGAACTTGGGTACCTTCAGCTCAGGAAGCCGATGCTTGTGAGCCATGATGATGGTACTGTGTCCAGAATGCCCTGGCAGGGTGGTTGAATTGGCAGCGGCGCGTGAGTGGCTCATTTCGATAGCGGCAAGCAACTCAGCTTTCAGCGATATGAAGAGTGCATCGAAGTCGTCGCGCATCGCACTCCCAATCTCATCTTGATTGAGAGCTTCCAGCTCATTGTGGGACTTATTGAACTCCCCTCGCATTTCTGCCAGCATATCGATGCGAACATCGATTTCCGCGGCGGTTAATTTGTCAACTTTATCGCCTGCGAATGATTCGCCAAGCCTTCGCATCCGATTGTATACCGACTGAACTTTGCGCTTATAAAGATTCAGTCTGGTATCAACCGTCGCAATATTTCCGCCCGCGCCTGTATTCGGATCGCTGTCCATGGTAAGCGGTTTGCAATGCGACGAAACGGAGAATAGAATACTGCTTAAGCGACGGTGCAGAGCGAGAGCGAGAATGAGAGGCACGAAATCCAAGAACTGTGGCTGCAGCCGAGCATGGAATGAAATGGCTTTAATCACGTCGGGGTCACCAATGTTTGAGGTGCCAAGCTTTTTTGGCACCTATTTATGTCCAGACACAAAATGAGGACGATTGTTTAAAGGTTTAATATTTATTTATACAGGCGGCTAGCAGAAGCCGATTGCTTGCTCTTTGCCCAGCCAGATAAATGTACACGAGATCATATGCAACCAATGCGCAGAGTGATTAGCATAGCACTAAATTCCGCAACGTCGGCAGATCAATGCTAGAGCCGAAGCGGCGGCTGCGGAGAGCCCTTAGCATACCGAAAGAGCGCAGCAGCGCTGCCGAACGTTAGCGTTTACATGTGTATGTTGTTGTATTAATTTTAAGTACAGTGGGTTCTAATTATGATGATGCTGCTGGCCCGAACAAAGTGAAAAGAGGAAAAGAGGGCAGAAAAGGATTTGATTATGGAGTTGATCTTTATAAAAGGGAGAAATTTGGATGTGAAAACCTTGTACTCAACTATAATAGAGTTGAGGAGGGCACTTGTCAGCGTATATAAGGCAAAGGAGCCGAATGCACTGTTGAGGAATGAGAAGGTCAAATGGTACGAGGAGATGGCACTAAATGTGTTCATATCGCCACTAAAAGGGCCGATACGCGTGACCATTAGGAACAGCATGCAGGGAAAGGAATGTGTTTGTAGCGGAAGAATTAGAGCAGGCACACAGTGCAGGCAGACAGTCCTATAAATGTTCAGGGAGTTAGGAGGAGTAGGAAAGATGAGAATACTTCTCCTTCACTCTCATCGATTTTTCGATGGCTTAATAGGAATCAACATTTTACAACAGATAGGAGCAGTCATCGTTGTAAGGAAATGGCAACTACGCACCCAGGGAACTGTGAAGGCGCTATCTTAGCGCCCCCACAAATCATGTTATAGTTATACATAAACTAGATTAGTCATATTCATTATCATTGTAATAAGATACGCATGGAGCGTAACCTAATTTTGTTATGCGCAAGGAGCCGCAAATATATTTCTTTTGCCTTCGGCAGTTAAGCAAACCCCAACGGCGATTATAAGCTTTACCAGAATGGTACGCGATCCACTGTGCCGCGCGTAGGCGGACAGCAGTGGACAGAGAGATGGCTGCCAGGTCCGTGGCGATTGCCGTCAGTATCGATTTCGAGAAGGTATGACAAGAATCAGCCCACTGTGCCGCGTGCAAGCAGACAGCGACACAAAAAGGACGGAACTGAAAGGTCCCGTAAGCGAGACTGGCGACGATCACTGCTGGGGGAGCGAACCGGCGCCGAAAGCTTGAAGTAACGGCACACGTCCGGAAACGCAGCGATTCTAGACCGAAAATAGGCTGAACGGCCCACGCGAGTTGAGGGAGAGTTCACTTTGCCGAGAACGAGGATCGAGAGCAGTCAAGCTTCGAGTGCGCGAGAATAAAAAAAGATCAGTAGACAGAGCGGGCCACCTAACCTTAAATCATACACGCGGCAGGAAAGTTAAGTTCTGGTAAGCAAAGGGTAGTAAGATCTGGTGCAGCCTAAAGAATCAGGCCGTATCCAACCTTCACTAAACGAATAAATCGGATATATATATATATATATATATATATATATATATACATTTCGGCATGCCTAACATTTACACAGTGGTTATCTATGAGCCTCATCTAATTTCCCCTCGTTCTCCTGAAACCCAGACCAGAAACCTGCACTCAAGACCCAACAAGAATACCCAGCCACGTACGAACGAGGATCCAACTAGAACGTATTCAAAGTAAACCTCAGGATTCCGGGAGGCGTGCTAGTACAGTCGTGCTCTATGGTCTTTACCGAGACACGATTGTACGCGCACAGACCCATAACCAGGTTGTGCTCTATGGTTTTTACCGAGACACACAGCCAGGAACCCCGATCCCGACCAACCTAGTTAGAGCAGGCAAGGGAAGAAATCCTGAGATTCCGGAAGGCGTGCTAGTTCTGTCGTGCTCTATGGTCTTTACCGAGATACGATTGTACGCGCACAGACCCATAGTCAGGGTGTGCTCTTTGTTTTTTACAGAGACACACAGCCTGGAACCCCGATCCCGACCAACCTAGTTAGAGCAGACCAGAGAAGAAATCCTGAGATTCCGGAAGGCGTGCTAGTTCCGTCGTGCTCTATGGTCTTTACCGAGACACGATTGTACGCGCACAGACCCATAGCCAGGGTGTGCTCTATGGTTTTTACCGAGACACGCAGCCAAGAACCCCAACCCCGACCAATCTAGTTAGAGGCGACCAGTGAAATATTGGGACTCCACGAGGCGTGCAAGTGCAGTCGTGCTCTGTGGTATTTACCGAGACACGATTATACGCGCACAGATTCGCAGACACGGTGTACACTATAATTACAACTGACCCATCCAATCGGGATAGACGGCAGCCTCAGATTCTGGGTGTCGTACGAGCATAGTCGTACCCTATAGCTCCCATCGACCCTCGCGTGAACAACGCCTTTTATATCTATTCCTCCTTTTGCTCCCTAAACGTCACGAGATGCGCCTTCATCCCTCTTAGGTCCCTCTGTTTACAAATTTCTTGTAAAGGACCCTGAACAACCGTGAGTCATCACCCCAGCCATAGGAAATAATTTACAAGTGGCGCCGGAGCAGGGACCTAGAGGGATATTTGCTACCCAGGGAAGGCAGTGTTCCACCCAGCAGATTAAAGCCCTGCGAAGCGTCTTATCGACCATAGCGCAGGGAGGATATAGATATATAGACAAACTAGCAAACCCGGCGAACTCCGTTTCGCCACCAGATGGCTTCGTTTTATGTAACATTTCGTTTGGTGATTAAAAGATGAAGAAACATTTTTTTTTGTTTTATATTTGAAAAGGAAAAATTGTATTTCATTTTACAACAGTAATGAGCTCATTTCGATTACAAAAATGAAGTGTTATTTAGTTGAACTTCTCTAAGTAAATGAAAGTGAATCCAAAGTAAATACTGAATCGAAGCGTTATACGTGTCCGCAAATTATCCGTTTCATTGAAGTGCTCTTTGGTAAACCACATTTTTTGTTTTTTGGTCTGACGTTAACACAAACAAAACGGATGGTTTTCCAACTCGTGAACACGCAACGTATAACTGCCCATGGGAAAAACAATGATTTTTTAAATTTATCCCGCAAACACTAAGCGATTTGCCTTGAGACTTGTTAATTGTCATTGCGAACGGAATGCGAACTGGAAATTGCAATCATTTGAAGTCAAACGGAAGATCAGTCGGAATCATTGGTATTCGAGGAATACATGCATTTTCCCCTACGTACTTTCCGTTAATAATTGTTGTCTCAATCAAATTCGGCATAAGTCTTTTTACCGAAAGTCGAGTACCGTTGCAAAGTCGCGGTGGATTCAAATTACGCAATATCATAATAACTGTACCCACTTTGAGTTGCAAGTTATGTGGTAAAAATCCTGGTAACTCCAGAGAGTTCAAAAACTCCGTTGGATAATTTACTACATCATCGGGATTTGTTATGGAATCAACGGATTTGTATGTCACCACATCGCCAGCAATTTTCGATTCCATGGTGAACTTCAGTGCGTGTACATCATTATTCTTTGCTGCAAGAAATGCTCGTTGACTTAGCCAAGCATAATTCTGATAATTCTCACTAATGTTTGGGAAAAAATTTTCAATAAGAGCTAATTGAGAGTCTACAAATCGGCAAAAGTCGTTGGTAAGAGTAATTAATCAATATGGCCAAAGAAAGAGGAGAATATAGACGCTTTTTCTTGTGCTCCACTATTTTCACAAATTTACCTCGATTTATTTGATAAAATTATGACAAAAAACACAAAAATTAATAAACACGGCAACTAAACCGTGTTTTAAGTTTATAAAAATCTACAAATCCACAACTTTAAAGTCGATATTAATAATAACACAAAGCGTAGCGCGGTATAAGTAAACACAAGCACAAACACAAACAAAGCACAAAAGAGAAACACCAAAACAGTAAAAAAAAAGCAAAAACAATGTCATCCACTGCACCGCCAACAAAGCGCACACGCAATAATGCTGGAACATCGAGTGAGCGCCTCTCCGACGCTCTTTCGCCACAACTGTTGGAATTGTTGAAGGTTCGCTTCCAAGAGCAGACCAACATGATCGTTTCCCATGTCCAGGAGGCAGAGAAGCGCATACTCAGCAGCCTCATGGAGCGCCTGGACTCGATCGCTGGTGAGGTCACGCGGATGGGTGCCCGTGTCATGGCATTGGAGAGTGAGGTGGTCGACCTTCGCTCTCAGAGAGAGCAACTGGGAGAGCGGGTCGAGCGGCTGGACCGTGAGGTGAAGGATTTGCGAGCACTGAGTAAGAGAGTGGGAGGCATCGAGAACCGACCACATCGCAACCAGCGCGTGTGATCTGCGCATCCACGGTGTCCCTTATGTGGAGGGAGAGAATGCCAGAGCGCTATACAACAAGCTCTGCTTCAATCTACAGCTGACCCCACCACCTAGAGTCCGTGATGTTTTTCGAGCCAGACAAAACACAAACACAATGTCGATCCCGTTATTATTGTTAAAATGAAAAACGTCCGCGAGAAGGTTAACCTACTTAAAACAATTGCGATATACCGGCGCGAGAATAAGAGCCAACTGAGCTTACAGATCATGGGGTTCGACTCGGAGGCTGTTGTCTACGTAAATGAGCAGCTTTTAAGAGAGCATTACCAAATTTTTAAAGAGGCCATGCGAATGAAGAAGCATAAAATGCTATCAGCTGTCTTCACTCGGCGCGGCCTCGCTCTCGTACGTAGTACGAGAGAGGGCGTTCAATGCGTTGAGCGTATGGATGAGCTTTTATCGCTCGCGCCAGCTAGCGAGCCTCTCCCCCTCTCTACAGCTGCCTCCCCCACTGACGCCTTGGCTGGATCGGAAGACGCAGCAGCAGCTTTCGCTCTTAAGCACCTATGTACAACTCAGTTATTCTTTATAGTTAGGCCTTTAGTATCAATATTCAATTATCACAGCTTTTATTATCAACTAATTAATTGTCTTGAGTTTGCGCCCCTAATATGTTCACTTTCTATCAATGAACGGTGAGATAGGTAGTTCCATGGCCGGTAGCATGATTAAAATTATTAGCAACCATCGAAAGGGTCTCAAAGTAGTACATATGAATGCACAAAGCTTGCTTAGGAAAATCGATGAGTTTAGATTACTGTATACCCATTAAAATGTAGATGTTATATGTGTGTCTGAGACGTTGTTTGTACCTGAGTTATGTGACTTGTGAATTGTGTGTGACGGCTATGTTGTTTTTCGTTCGGATCGCATTGGACATGCAGGTGGTGTTGCTATACATATATGTTAATACTAGATTAAAATGTAATGTTATATGTAAAGAACCGAGTGAATGTCCCATAGAATATTTAATGTTGGAAATCACAAGTAAAATGAGTGAGAAAATTCTACTTGGCTGTATATACCGACCCCATCGTACGATAGACTATCAGCCGCTATTGGATATTATCTCAGACATTTCAGTGTCATACACAGACATCATTCTGGCTGGCGATCTCAATAGCAATCTATTGTTGGAGAGTCATCTCTTGGATAGTTTTGCTTCCTTGGGGTTGCTTGCCGTAAATGTAACCATGCCTACTCACTTCAGCAGTACCTGTGATACACTTCTTGACATCTTTTTCACCAATGATCCTAGTAAGACTCTTCTATATGACCAGGTTTCAGTACCAGCTTTCTCTAAACATGACCTTATCTTTCTGACACATGACTTGACATGGAATTATAAAACTAATTCATTTACGTATAGAGACTATAAAAATATAGACTATAATGAACTAGAACAAGACTTTAATGCATGTGACTGGGAATCAATATACCAATCTCCCCATGTTGATTGTCAATTGAGTGTTTTAAACAGCCATATTCTGTACCTCTACAACAAGTTTGTACCACTAAAAAACAAGATTATAAAACCAGGACAGAATGCTTGGTTCACCAGTGAAATTAAAAGACTCAGTCATCAGCGTGATGTTGCTTTCATTAAATGGAAGCGATACAAAACTCTCGACTTTCGTTTAAGGTACATAAAGTTAAGAGCCACTGTTACCAAAGGAATAAGGTCTGCTAAGTGCGAATACTATAAATCTAAGTTTCAAAATTATTCTTCCATTAAGCAAAGATGGAGTGAGATGAACAGTTTAGGTATAGTAAAATGCAAGCAGAAGACTGAGCATAATATAGATGTCGAAGATCTCAAGAAAAAGTTTTCGATAATTGATGTACCTGAAGCGACTTTTAATAACTACACAATAACTACAATCCCACTCTGTGATAATAGTTTTGGCTTTGTGTGTGTCGATCAGTGTGACGTCCTTGCGTGTATACTTAAGGTGAAGTCTAACGCTGAAGGCCTAGATAACATTAGCCCGAAATTATTAAAAATCGTACTCCCCAAAATCTTATCCCACGTCACCTATATTCTGAACACGTCCATAACTACGTCCATGTTCCCGACTGAATGGAAAAAGGCGAAAATTTTGGTGATCCCAAAATCTAACAATGACTTTAGACCCATTGCCATACTTCCGTTCCTTTGAAAAGTACTAGAAAGTCTCATGTCCTTACAAATTGAAAACTTTTTAATTAACAACTCGTTATTAAGCCAAAAGCAGCCGGGCTTTCGAAAAAAAGGAGCTGTGCGAGTGCAATAACGGATATTGTAGAAGATATTCGGCAGCAACTCGACAAGAACAAGGTTACATTATTAACACTTCTCGACCACAGTAAAGCATTCGACTCAGTGAATCACAATATTCTCTGCACAAAACTGTCGAATTTATTCAACTTTTCAGAGACTGCAGTCAATTTCATTAAGTCGTATATTTCAAACAGATTGCAGGCTGTACTATATGGTAAGTGTGTTTCCATTTTTAGCGGACTTACGCGGGGAGTTCCTCACGGATCGGTGATAGGCCCTTTACTATTTTCCATATATGTTAATGATCTACCTAGTGTCTTGTCAGAAGGTGAAGTACACTTATATGCGGATGACGTTCAAATCTATGTTAGTAGTCCAGTAAAAGATATAAATGTTTGTGTTAGTACATGTAACAGAATGCTTTCCATAATTGAGAAATGGGCAAAAGAGAATGGCTTGGGTATAAATCCAAAAAAATCGAAGTGCATGGTAATTGCTAAAAAGGTGATTGATACTGACAATCTCGACTACATATACATGACAATACAGCTATTTGCTATGAACATCATGCAGTTAATCTGGGTATAACCTTCATTAGGACAATGTCATGGAGTAAACACATTACAAAGGCAACTGGACGAACTTATGGTCTGTTGCGTCAGCTTTCAGCGTCTAAAACCTTCTTGCCAGAACAAATAAAACTATTAATTTCCATAGTCATTCTTATCCCCACCCTACTTTATGGTGTAGAAATATTTGGTCATTGTGACGCAAGTGACATGCGTACCCTAGTAGTAGCCTTTAATTCCATAGTTCGATATGTGTTTAATTTAAGACGTTTTGACCATGTATCACACTTGACTCATAAAATACTTGACCTTAACCACCTGGATAAATTTTAGAACTCTAGTGTACTTTCATAAAATTGTGATGACCAAAGAACCGATCTACTTACACCGCACACTTATCCTTGCTACATCACAACGAACTAACAAATATCTATGACCTCGAATTCAAACACTTTGCTCGAAGAGGCAGTTCTACTTCAATGCTAACCGCCTATGGAACAATCTTCCCCACCACCTTAAATCAATTAGGAGCGCAACCCAATTTCAAAATAATATTAAAACATATTTAAGAAACAAGTAAAAGATAAAGAGAGAAAAAAAACAAAAAATAAATAAATAAATAAAAAATGAAACCTAATTTATAAGTACTTATGTCAAAATATTAATATATACGTATTAGGTTTAAGAATATACTCCTCCAAACGATTTATACAACCAAAGTGACTAGCGCAATTAAAATAAGTTAATACTTGTTGCGTTAGGATATAGCATGAAATAGGAAATAGGATATAGCATGAAAATGCGCTCCGCTCATTTTTCACTTATTTTGTATAAACAACCGGTGTTTGTCCAAAATAAATATTTTGCGAACTAACAAATTAACTTACTAACTTAAAGTCTATCCTGAATCGCGAGTGCATGCCTATTTACTGTGTAAATCATAATTTAATAATTCTTTTTTGCGTCGGTTAACATTGTGTTTTTGTTGTTGCTTTTCGTAAGTACGCTCTCACATTGAATTTAGCCCGCTCTCATCTTGTAGTCTGTGCTTTAGCATCACTCTCTCCCTATAACCCAAACATAAATAACTGTTCTTCCTCTCTCGCTCTCAATACTTTCCGTGTAGTAGCGCTCTCTCTCTCTCATTGCAGCTGCTGCAACCGCTCTCCTCTCTCCGCTCAGTTTTTACTAATTCCGCTTTAAGCGTTTGCCTGGCACACTGGTCTGATTTCTATTTGTTTTGAAATAAATTTTGTTTATTGTATTTAAAATGGAATCACCTATTATCTGTACCAAAAAAACCTGCAAACGGGTGACCACCTGTTCTCAGTCGAGTATCCCCTGCTATATTTGCCGAAAAGCAATGCACGCAAAGTGCGCTGGGTACTCAGGCCTCGTGGGTGATGCAATTTCCAAGCATAATGGCTTGTTCTACTGTTGTGAGGCATGCCGGGGGGCTCACATAGAGATTGCCAGGTTTATGGGGCAGACGCGGAATGGCTTTAAGGAGCTGACCGTGGGCTTTAAAAAGCAGTACGTTCGGCTTCTAGCCATGGAGTCTTTGTTTAGCAGTTTGCAACTGCTGAATGAGTCTCCTAGGCGAAAAAAGGTCACTCCGCGGGATCTGCAAGCACCAACTGTCCCTCTGCCGCCCGTTGCCGAACAACCGACTCCGACCACTCCAATTGTGCAGCAGCCGATATCGTTTGCTATTCCAAGGGCAACGACAGCTGCTGGTGATTCAAATTCGGCAGCCGAATTTATCACTTCGGAGAACGCACAACCAGAAATTTCCGTAGCGTCCGTGTCCGTCGAGTCCGCCAGCATTACTAATATCCCGTCCACTTCGATCCCACCAACAAACATACGACCCGGACCACCGGGTATTGCCATCACAGGTACAAGGTCTGTGGTGCCAAACCCAAGATTGGTGGTGATCACACTTACACCTAAACGACAAATTGTTGTCTCACGGCTTGCCCCTTACACCACTATAGATGACGTTACTGCTTTTATTCAAAGCAATATACAATCCGACGGTTTAAAGGTGGAGAAGTTTAACTTCTCTTATGCCAGGGATGTAGCTTCATTCAAAATAAGCGTCTCCCCAACTCATTTTGACACCATTTGCTCTGCCAAATTTTGGCCAGAGAACATGGTGGTGAAGGAGTTTAAGGCAAAGAAGAAGAGTAGGCCCCCAATAACTCTTAATACTAGTCAGGCCAGTGCTCCATCCTCATCTTCCCAGTCCACCCATCCAAAAAACTAACTTCCTCTCTCTTAATCACCTACCAGAATGTTAAAGGCTTGCGTAGTAAGCTCAGCACTCTGTTTCGGGATAGCGTCGCATTTGCATCCCATGTAATTGTGTTTACAGAGACCTGGTTAAAACCGGAAATTCTTAGTTTTGAAGTTTTGGCAGGTCGGTACACAATCTTTAGAAATGACCGTTCGTCTCGACGTGCAGGTGGGGTTCTGATTGCAGTGGACTCTAACTTCACGTCGGAACATTTTACAGTCCAGATTCAACAAGAACTGGAATTCCTGTGCATAAAACTGATTCTTCCCGCTTTTTCAGTCTTTATTACATGCTCGTATATTCCACCTTCTTCGGATATCGCAATTTATGAGCAGCACTTGTCCGTCTTAAGCGCTGTTTCTTCCTCGCTATCAGATAAAGATCATATGATAGTTCTTGGGGATTTCAATTTACCAGGAACTGTTTGGTCTTCGGTAAACGAGTCTAATAACCTAGTCCCCATGTCACGACATGACTTTATAGACGGCTTACTCGACTTATCCCTGTCTCAAGTCAACCATGTGAAAAATTCCCTGGGTCGATTGCTTGATCTGTGCTTTGTAACGGATCCGACCATTGCGTTGTTAACCCGAGTCCCTCCGCTCACTATACCTGAAGACGCCTACCATCCTACACTTGAAGTGTCGCTCGATATAGGACCAACCGCATTGGATCGGTCGGGTAGGCTACCTCAATGTGTCCGCTGCTTTCGTAAAGCCGAGTTTGCGAAGCTTAATAACCTCATTAGGGATTTTGATTGGTCCGCTTTGTATTTGTGCACTGATGTTACAATATGCACAAACATTTTCTATGATGCACTTGAGTCACTTTTTGAGTCTTGTGTCCCACTTTCCTGTCCTATTAGATCTGGGAAGCCCCCTTGGTTTACCAAAGAGTTATCCAGTCTAAAAAACTTAAAATCAAGACTTTACAAAAAATTTCAAGAAGTTGGCTCTCCTTCTTCTCTCTCTCGCTATGTAATGGCTCGGTCAAACTTTTCAGTTCTTAATTCCCAGTGCTATAAGAACTACCTATCTAGATGCAGGATACGTTTTTCTCAGGACCCTAAGCAGTTTTACAGCTTCGTAAACAGTAAGCGTAAAACGTCCGCTCATCCATCCTCGCTATCATTTCTTAATACGTCGGCAAACACTGATCAGGCAATTGCCGATCTTTTTGCCCAATACTTCTAAACAACCTATTCTCAGGAATGCTACTCCGGGCAGCCGTACCCATACGGTTTACCCAGGTCGAACGGCATCTTGGTTAGATGATATTTCGCCGAAGATCCTTCAGTGTGAAGTTAAGTGCTTCAAGTGATTTCTTATGTGCCATTGTGCACTCATCCCAAACAATGAGCTTGCATTCCATCAACAATTTTCCCATTGCACTGGATCGGGAAATATTGCATTTTGGAGTATCAATTGTGTTTAAATTGAGTGGCAACTTAAGCGCAGAATGTGCAGTACGACCGCCATCTAGAAGAGTCGCCGTAATTCCAGATGATGCTAACGCCAAAGCTATGTCACATCTTGATCGAATAGTGGCCAAAATCAATGAAATGACAAATGTTTTCCCTGTTCCTCCAGGTGCGTCCAGGATAAATAGACCACCAGTATTATTGTCCACCGCTTGCATTAATGTTTCGTATACTTGCTTTTACTGTTCATTCAGCAACGGCACATTATTTCGAACGAGTTCCTGCAATATATCAACATTGTATTGCAGCTCTCGATTTAATTCTTGGTTGAATTTATCGTGCATCGATCGATTTGGCACAATCATTCCTACTTCAATCAGTAGCTTGTTTGCAATAGTCAAGCATTGATCCTCAATCAGAATCAATCCTTCATTGTAGATTTCATCGGTTATTTGGATGTCAGGATTATTCGTTTGAAGGCGCAAGCGATGCAAGATATCTTCACATATGTCGTCTTTGTATTTGTTCCATAACTGAATTGGTTGTGAAGGAAAACATGTGGTGATGATAATTGCGAACAGCGTTCGTATTTGGTACGCATTTTGTTGAGCTACTGAGCTTTTTCAGCAGCGTATTAAACTCGATTGATTGATTTTATATGTGAAGTTTATTGTCAGGGATGAAATGTTTGGGTTATTACAATAGCGATACATATACGACGAAAGCACGACGAGTCTGGTGTTTTGTTTAGCTCGACTCAAGACGGGGTCATAACGAAGACGCGAGGGGTCGGTTCGAGACAGTGTCGGTTGAGGAGGAGCGATTGATATAGGCAGGTCAAGGGCAGGCGGGCCGAATTGCCCGTGCTCTAAAACGAGCGCGACGATATCCAGACTGATGAAGGGCAGACAGGCCGGATTGCCCGTGCCCTAATGCAAGCGAGAGCGAGATGATCGAGAGAGGGATAGCGAAGACGAAAGAAAGAAAGACAGAAAGACGAGAGAGTGCGGGAGCATATATATATAAGTATGACAATGATGTACAGTGGGCAGTACAAATAACAAACAAGAATTATAGGAATCTACTTTACTGCTGCACCACTGGCTAGGCCCTACAAATTCCTGGGCTCTATCACGCTGCGTAACCCAACACATTTGATGAAACAACTGAATCCGCAATTGTTAAATCCCAATGAGAATCGTTCTCCAGCAAACACAATATTTGACATGTTTCTCTATATGTTTGGCATTGGTTGCCATTAACAGTTTTCAAATGCGCAAATGATTTTGGTCCACGAAAATTTACCAACAGCAGTCGCAAATAAAAACATCATCATTCATCATTTCTAGGATGAACACTATACATGCGACCTAGTGCATCAGTGGAAAACACCTGGAACACCTGGCCAATCTGGAACTGAGGTTCCTTGTTTGCGACGTTGGAATTTCTTTGTTGATTGATTCCAAGTGTAATTATTGGGCATTTCAATCTCTTGATTTTGAACTTTAACTTTGATAGTTCGACCATTATCTTCTTTTGAACGCCGACGATAAACTCGATATCCATCGTTCCCTGTGACTGTTTCAGCAACTAACGGTCGCAGATATCGTTTTGTGCACTTTCCATCAGCCAAGCAAGGCGATAATGGATTTAATGAACCGCACGGTCCATGCACCATCTGTGTCGTCACAATGTCGTGTAGATGGGGATCAGTGACTGGATCAGGAATTTCAGCTGATATGATGTCATCCACTTCATTTGAATGTAATTTGTTCAGCAACCAAATTAGGATATGAGCATGCGGTAGTCCACGCTTCTGCCATTCCACCGAGTACATATAACAATGTGTGTCACTAAAAACTCGATACTTAGTAAGCACATCCATCATAACCTAGAGTTTTTGCTGAAATACTCTGGCGATTATGTCATGGCGATCTTGCGGTTTTTGGCCCGGTTCCAACTCACGTTCAATTTCCGTCCACTTCGGATTGCATGTGAACGTAGTTTTCGCACGTACGTCATAGCGTCTTGAGCGTATTCGTGCATGTGGCGTGGGCTTCCGATATAAGATGATGGGAGAATCGTCAGACGTCCAATATTCTGAACATCACCATCTGAATGAATAGCATCACGCAAGTGTATATAGTCCTCAAATCGTAGCTTTGCCTGATTGAATCGGATGAACGCTAAACGTTCGGTCTCGACTTTGACATACATATCGACAGCGAATTGCTGGAATAGCCGACGGCACTTCAGAATGACATTCTCCTCATGTGTACGAATCATCATACGATACGCATAGTAATTCATTGCGCTTAGATTTTTATTCGTTGATACGCCTGAAAATGTAAAATTAAATGAATTGTTAATGGAAACCAATAATAGTAATAATAGCAATAATTAGGTTGTGAATATTATACCTGTAATTGGATCGACCCTCTTCAACGTGATTTCGTATCAGTCTTGCCCTTGCCAATAAATGATTTGATATTGTAACGCATCGTACAAAGGATGAGTCTCGTTTACACGATGCATGATATTGCTTCTTCGCTGAACGACAATGTCTCGCAATTTAGTTGGATCGCCAACACATGTTGGCACATGTTCACCTGTTGGGGTACAATCCGCTCTTATGACAAATTTGTGCGTATCCGATAGCATTCGTTCCAATGCTGTTTTAAACATATTAACCACAGCATTATTAGCGTGAAAAAATGCTTGCAACTGTTCAATAATTCGTCTCTTTAACTGTTGTGTTCCCTGTATATTGCACCGCACATACAGCTGATCCATCATCGACGAAATTAAATATGTTTGCAGAAATTGATGCGGTTCATCTGGTGTTGGCACCATTGAACCATGCAAATGAAATATTTGTCCTTGTATCTGTAATTGCAAACAATCATTTGTTGAAGAATACGGTGTAACTTCTGATCGTGTGATGGTGTAGTGTGTGGTGTATATGTAGTTGTTATGTGTTGCAATTCATTGTGTTGTTCATTGCAGTTCATTGGGTTATGTGTGTTGTATCTTTTACCTTGCAAGTCAACATGAAGCCGCCTTCTCGAATGATATTAGCTCCAAGGGAAGTCATGCGAAAGCAGTTATTGTATTCAAGGATGTGTTGAGAAAAATGGCTGGCAATGGTTTAAGTGGCTGTGGTGGTGTAAGTAATAGATCCAGTTTGACTTTTCTAATTGCGCAGCACAATCCAGCCGTTTCTCTTTTGAACTTTAACGCATTGCAATATCGGCATATAGTCGTCATTGGTCCAATATCTAAATTTTCATCATCACTGTAGTTCGCAGTGGGATCATATTGCAATGCCAAGCGATTGTATGATGCCAGTGATCTTCGTGTCCTCACGCGTTGTCCCAATAGGGAATTTTCTCTTATTATATTTTGTCTTTCTTCGTTCTGTGAATACACTTGTTACTGGCATGCATGTCTTGTGCGGCGGCCGATGTTCGCACGTCATCCTCTAGGACTATGGACTATGGACAGAGTGGTGAATTTAACCTCAAATGCACGATCCACATAATTTACACAGTTCAACTTACCACCTTAAAGACAAATGCCTGCTGTTGAAATTGAATAAAAATTTGCACAATACACGTGATTGATTTGATGGTTTCCAATTGAAATGTTCGGAAACGAATAACTTATTTTTGTAAATTTTTTTTCACAATTTCACAGTGAACACAATACCGGTTTGTTAAATGAAATTAACTGAGCAGAGAACAATGAGTAGCTGTCAAACAATGTATCACGCACCGGCGCCAACTACTTAAAATATTGGTTTGTAGTACATGCTATGTATCAGAAATGGCGCTCTATGTAAAAAAAGACTTTCCCGCTTTTCTGTTGAAATTTTTCCTGCATTTTCTTTGCAATAAACCTCACGAAGTCCGAGACCTTTCCAACGAATGCAAAACCGTGGAAATCGGTTGGTGCGTTCTGGAGTTAAAGCGTCAGTAAGGAAAATCGACTTATTTTTATAAAGTATAAGATAAAAGTTTGACGCGAGCCCCTAGGAAACAGAGATGTCGGACGTAGACCCAGGGGAACAGACGCCACGCGTGGTCCCAAATCCAGGAGTAGGCGTGAAGTGGATATGGTCGTTAAGAAGAGGGGAACTCACAGCTTTCGCCGAAGAGTTCGGCTACGAGCGTGCTGATCGGTCCGGGGCGATGCGCAAGAGTTTTGATTCAGTTGATTTTGATTCAGTTGATTCAGACAGGCGAGCTGGCGATGTCGACATGGATGCGATTGTCCGAATTGGAGGGGGAATTCACCGACGAGTCGCCCGATAGGCTGGCCACGGACTAACCGGAAGCCGAGAAGATCTTACTTCGAGTCCCCACCAGAGATCATGCCTCTAAGGGGGAAACTGCCCGAGCGAGGGAATCTAGGCCGTCATCCCGTACCCGGCGACTCCACTCTCCAGACCCACACCATGCAGAGTCTGGCCGCAAGTCCCGATCACCACGCCTTGAGACCCCCGTACGAGCGCTTTCACCGGTCGATCCGCAGTTGGATCCGCCCGTCGTGGCCCCAATGGGCCGCATTAGGTCACATATCTCCACGGCGGAACAAGTGAGGAAGTGGGGCGTCCGATTTGACGGCCTCACGGACCCGCTGAGTTTTGTGGAGGAAAAAGAGGAGCGAGCACTTTCATATGCGGTGCCGCTAGACCACCTTACACGAGCGATGATTGAGACGCTGACAGACAAGGCAGGACGGTGGTTCCGTTCGAGCGGGTTACAGGGCGCATCGTGGCAGGAGCTCTGTCGTGAATTCCTGGAATTTTTTCTCCCCCCACGTTATTTCAAGCGGCTGGAGGACGACATACGCTCTCGTTGCCAGAGGGAAGGGGAGGGCTTCAAGGGTTTCGTGATCGAGCTCCGCACGATGATGCGCCACGCGAACTATACTAGCGCTCAGGAAGTAGAACGAATCTACGAAAATGCATTACCGGAGTATCACGCGTATATCAAACGTACCGATTGCAGATACAGAGGTACAAACTCAGGATACTAACAACGAACCAGTCCCCCAAATCCACGGAGAGCGATTTCGCCTTCAGACCCCGCGCAAGACGAGACACGGAACCCCCCACAACGCCAAAGACGGCTGCTACGCTGAACACATTCCGCAACCCACCGCAGGCTTACCTTACAGAGGAACGTAGTGCTAGCCCGGCAGTGCAAGTTGTGCGCCAAGGAGACAGTTCCCCGACGACGACTCGCGAGACCAATAAATCTACGAAACCTTGTTTTTCGCTCGGGAGTGTAGAAATAAGCGCCGCTTAATATGCTGGGATTGCGGAAAAGAAGGACAATTTATTCTTGCCGGCGCTCAAATTCGGGAAATGGACAGCGTCCTCAGCCAGCACTGGGGCAGACGGGGACGCCAGATGAAGGCCGCCAGAATTGAGACCGCTAAGGATGGAGGAAGGCAGGATCGTAGCCGCCGTGACGATCTGTGGTTATGAGGTGGCCGCGACCGTGGACAGTGGCGCCACCAAGAGTTTTGTGAGCGCGGACTGTATCAAGCAGTGGGACGTAAGGCAGCAGATGCAAGAAGTCTGCCTTAGGATCAGGTTGGCAGACAGCGCTACCGTAGACATCCGATAAGCGTTGTGGGCGAACATCCGTGTAGGAGACCGGCACGTGAAGATGTACCTGTTGGTGATGCCGGCCATGCTTGATAGTGTGATATTAGGCATCGACTTTTTGTGCGCCATTGGAACGACGCTGCAATGCGGCAGGGCCCGGCTCTGTCTCAGTCGCGAAGTCGGACCGATGATCGATCCACCGAAAGATGGACAGTCCACTCCAAAGCGGCCTAGTAGACCCGAAGTGCCACAGGACACGGCAAGACACCGAGATAAACCACAGGCAATCGCACGGGAATCACAGAACGACCAGATGCACAGGAACCACAGGCCAACAAACAGGAATCAAAAACGAAAGTAGAGGAACAGCAGGAGCAGGTAGCGGAACCACAAGGGAAAACGGGGATCACGCAGGACGATGCAAAGGATCTACAGGGCGACACTGAGAGATGGCAGGAGCAGGCCGAGAAACTACAAGGGAAAACAGGGAGCACGGATGACGCAAAGGATCTACAAGGCAACACGGAGAGATGGCAGGAACAGGCGGAGAAACCCCACGGGAAGACAGTGAGCACCCAGGACGACGCAAAGGGCAACACCGAGAAACGGCAGGAACAGGTAGAGAAACTACAAGGGAAAACAGGGAGCACGCGGAGAAACGACAGGAACAGAAAAAGGAGTTTCCAGGGAACGCAGAAAGGACGGCAAACAACGCAGAGGAGTTACCGAATAACGCAGCGGAACTTCAGGGACACGCAGTGGAGTCAAGAGGGCGCACAGAGGAAGACCGAAATGACGTAGAGGACCCACATTATTGGACAAGGGCACCACCGGACCACGGAGAAGAATAGCCAAGTAACACGATTCAGCCGTCAGAAGGCCGCAAAGGTAGTCCGACGCAAGCACCAGGGGTGGGACTGGCCGGTGATCCAAGGCCAAGGTGTGATGACACAACGGAGGGGAAACAGGAGCAGATAATCTCGGCGCGCATCGACCACGACGACCCGAACGCAGGTCAAGGCACATCCTTCGATACAGAAGCGGCAGCCACCTGGCCAAATGAGATCCGGGCGGAGATCGATGAGTTCTTGAGGAAGGAACTACCAAAGTTCGAAGGTTTGGCCGGGGTATCCCAAATCGCGCAACACGTCATCACTATGAAAGACGATCGCCCGATCAAGAGTAGATACTACCCTAAGAACCCGGAGATGCAGCGCATCATCAAAACGCAGGTCGACGAGCTGATAGAGCAAGGAATCATCGAGCCATCGAAGAGCCCGTACAGCGCCACGATTGTCCTAGTCAAGAAGAAAACTAACGACTGGAGGATGTGCGTGGACTTCAGATTGCTCAACGCCCGGTCAATCCCGCCTATCCTACTCCACGCATCAACCACATCTTAGAGAGACTAAGGAACGCACGATTCATATCCACTCTAGATCTCAAGAGTGGGTACTGGCAAATCTCCATGGAACCCCGGAGCCGACAGTATACGGCCTTCACGGTATCTGGACGAGGGCTATACCAATGGCGTGTCATGCCATTCGGGTTACACTCTGCCTCCGCCACATTCCAGCGTGCTTTGGACAGTGTAATCGGGCCAGACATAGAACCATCCGCATTCGCCTACCTCGACGACATTATCGTCGTCGGTTAGGACTTCCAAGAACATGTACGAAACCGGAGAGAGGTATTCAGACGGCTCCAAGTGGCCAACCTACGCATCAACAAGCCTAAGTGTGCATCCCTCCAGAAACGGCTCAAGTACCTCGGACATGTCATCAGCGAGGATCAGCGAGATGTGTGTATACCACACACGGACTCGGACAAGATCGCGGCAGTCAGGGATCTCCAACCTCCCAAAACACTAAAAGAACTGAGACGCTGCCTAGGTATGTCCTCCTGGCATCGTAGATTCGTGCCCAACTACGCAGCTGTAGTACAGCCGCTGATAGCGCTGTAAAGGAAGGACAAGAAATGGGAATGGGGTGAAGCACAGCAAAACGCCTTCGAGGAATTGAAAACCCGGCTGACGCGGGCACCCGCTCTGGCCTGCCCCGACTTTAGCGCCAAGTTCGTGGTCCAGACCGATGCGAACGACGTGGGACTAGGAGCAGTGCTCACGCAGAAAATCGAGGGAATAGAAAGAGTTATCGCTTACCCCAGTCGACGATTAGTAAAAGCGGAGGAGAACTATACGACGACAGAACAGGAGTGTCTCGCTATCATATGGGCAGGGCGCAAGTGGCGTTAATACCTCGAGGGATATAAATTCGAAATCGTTACCGACCATTTAGCATTGAAATGGCTAAATTCGATCGGAAGTCCCTCAGGCCGGATCGCGCGATGGGCTCTCGAATTACAGAAATACCAATTCGAGATCCGTTACAGGAAAGGTAACCAAAACGTCATAGTTGACGCCCTATCACTCCAACCAATGCCGGTTCTACAAAAAGGACAGAGAAGGAGACGGAGCCCTGCAAATGGTGGACAGTGAAGATACGAGCTGTGAAAGCATCACCGGAGGAATACCCTGACTACACCTTGGAGAACGGGCAACTATACCGCCGCATTGGACATCAACCAGACGACGACGATTTCATTCCTTGGAAACTTTGTATCCCCGTTGGGCACCGAAAACGGGTACTTGGAGAATGCCACGACGCGCCCACAGCTGGACGTTTGGGCATACGAAAGACCATAATTCGTATCGCGCAAAGGTATTACTGGCCCGGCATGTTCCGCGATGTCGGCAAGTATGTGAGGAATTGCGAGGCGTGCCAGAAATACAAAGACAGTCAGATGAAACCCGCCGGACACATGTTGACCCGCCGGGTGGACGAACCCTGCTCCACATGGTGTGCATTCTTCGTTGGCCCATTACCTAGATCTAAGAGGGGTAACACCATGTTGCTAGTGTTCTTTGACGCGTTCTCAAAATGGGTCGAACTTGTACCGTTAAGAAAAGCGATGACGCCGAATCTGACAAGATCATTTCGAGAGAGGGTACTGGGACAGTTCGGAGTGCCCAATACCTTCATCTGTGTCAACGGCGTCCAGTTTACGAGCAGGATCTTCAGAGGATTCATGCAACAGCTGGGTTGCGAACTCCAGTTTACCGCCCCATACTCGTCCCACGAAAATCCGACGGAGAGGCCGAACCGCACTGTGAAGACGATGGTTTCACAATTCCTAGACGGCCTCCAAGACAGATGGGACGAACTTCTTCCGTAAATATCCATAGCCCTCAACTCTGGCGTGTCCGACAGTACAGGGTTCAGTCCCTCATTTCTTGTTCAAGGGCGGCCAAGTTGGCCCCGAAGTTCGACGGACCCTTTCGAGTGACACGGTTCACGGGCGTTATGGTGGGGTGCCCTACAAGGGAAAACAGGGAGCACGCAGGACGACGCAGAGGATCTACAGGGTAACGCGGAGAAACAACAGGAGCAGGCGGAGAAATCACAAAGAAACGCAAAGGGAACGCAAGGCGACGCGTAGGAGCTACAGGATAACGCAGAGAAACTTCAGGAACATGCAGAGGAATCACAGAGGAACGCAAATGAGACGCAAGGCGACGCGGAGAAGCTACAGGGAAACACAGAGGCATCACAGGAACACGCAGAAGAATTCGAGAGTATAACAGAGGAGCCATGGTGCGACTTAGTGTTAATACAGGATAACTCAGACTGACTACAGGAGTACGCAAAGACGTTACAGAACTACACAGAAGAACCACGGAACAGCCTGAGGGAGCTACAGGATCACGCAGAAGAGTTACCAAGCAGCACAGAAGAACGACCAGATAACCCGGAAAACCAGCAGTCGAATACAAGGAAACCACTGCCAGCCTTACAAAGGACGGAGGAAGAGACGGAACCCTGCAGCTGGTGGACAGTGAATGCACGAGGTGTCAAAACATCGCCCGAGGAACATTCCGACTACACTCTAGAGAACGGGCAACTGAACCGCCACATAGGGCGCCGACCAGACGACGACGAACTCATCCCCTGGAAGTTTTGCGTCCCCGTTGGACACAGCAAACGAATACTCAGAAAACGCCACGACGCATCTACGGCCAGACACGGAATACCATAGTTCGTATAACCCAAAGGTATTACTGGACAGGCAGACCGCCTCAAGGAAATCTTTGTCGCAGCATCGGCCAACGCCCAGCACACCAACGCCGATCAAAGTCGACACTAAAGAGAAAGGAACGGCGACCCACCATAGGGGTGCAATTAATAAAGAGAGGCAAGCTGAAACAGGGTACCGCCAACAAAGCAGAGCCAAAGGAACTCAACGAGGCATGGGAAGACGAACCGACCAGAGCTGACACCACGACACCAGATGCACCGACCAGAGACGATCGTAACTATAGCTTAGTATAAGACACAGTATTTACCTCAGATATGTACATATTTTCTTCTTGAACCCAATGAATTTCTATGTTATGTAAGCTGCACCAGTAGGCAGGGTTTTTGATAATGATAAGCACAGTTAGTAACCGTCCGCTTACACCCCCCGAAAAAAAGGGAGGGTGTGAAGGCGCTATTCTAGCGGCTCCACAAAATATAGCTAAACGTTAATTTTATATATAGTTATTTATTAGATTGGATATATATATACAGTTCGGCACGCCGATCATTTACAGAGTGGTTATCTAGTTATCTATCTATCTATCCCAGCGCCAATGATGTTTCTGCTTATATTGCTCGATTTATTCGTGTAGTGAAGGCTTGATACGCCCTGATTTTTTAAGCTGCACCAGATCTTACTACCCTTTGCTTACCAGAACTTAACTTTCCTTCCGCGTGTATGATTTAAGGTTAGGTGGCCCGCACTGTCTACTGATATTTTTTTACTCTCGCGCACTCGAAACTTGACTGCTCTCGATCCTCGTTCTCGGCAAATTCTTTTAAGGGATCGCCGGTCCTTTCTCCTCGTGTTCTGCTCAGGGCCCTTTGCGCGGGATCGACCGCCTAAGTTTCTGGTTCTCTGCTAAGTGCTCTGTCTCTCCACTCGCGTGGGCCAGCCTGCCTATTTCGAATTCTTGTTTCGCCGAGCTTTCGGCCGTGTTCCGTTACTTCGACCCACTAGCTTTGGTTCGGTCTCCCAGCAGCGATCGTTGCAAAACTCACTTGCGGGACCTCTTCCGCCATTCCTTTTGTCTCGCCGTTCGTTTGCGCGCGGCACAGTGGGCTGAGTCTCATTCTTATTCGGGCAAAAATTAACTATATATAAAATTAACGTTTAGCTATATTTTGTGGGGCCGCTAGAATAGCGCCTTCACACCCTCCCTTTTTTTCGGGGGGGGTGTAAGCGGACGGTTACTAACTGTGCTTATCATTATCAAAAACCCTGCCTACTGGTGCAGCTTACATTACATAGAAATTCATTGGGTTCAAGAAGAAAATATGTACATATCTGAGGTAAATACTGTGTCTTATACTAAGCTATAGTTACGATCGTCTCTGGTCGGTGCATCTGGTGTCGTGGTGTCAGCTCTGGTCGGTTCGTCTTCACATGCCTCGTTCACAACCTCCCTTTTTTTCGGGGGGGTGTAAGCGGACGGTTACTAACTGTGCTTATCATTATCAAAAACCCTGCCTACTGGTGCAGCTTACATTACATAGAAATTCATTGGGTTCAAGAAGAAAATATGTACATATCTGAGGTAAATACTGTGTCTTATACTAAGCTATAGTTACGATCGTCTCTGGTCGGTGCATCTGGTGTCGTGGTGTCAGCTCTGGTCTGTTCGTCTTCCCATGCCTCATTGAGTTCCTTTGGCTCTGCTATGTTGGCGGTACCCTGTTTCAGTTTGCCTCTCTTTATTAATTGCACCCCTATGGTGGGTCGCCGTTCCTTTCTCTTTAGTGTCGACTTTGATCGGCGTTGGTGTGCTGGGCGTTGGCCGATGCTGCGACAAAGATTCCCTTGAGGCGGTCTGCCTGTCCAGTAATACCTTTGGGTTATACGAACTATGGTATTTCGTGTCTGGCCGTAGATGCGTCGTGGCGTTTTCTGAGTATTCGTTTTGTAAGGAACCTATTTCAGGTTGGGGTGAGATCAGCTTGTCCAGGGTCCTCTACAAGAAATTTGTAGTTTATAGGGGGACTTTAGGCGGGGGAAAGAATAGGTGTCGTGATCGAGGTGGTGCGGGGAGTGTGATTTCTAGTTTGGTGTGGAGTACCAAGGGTATGCCGGGGGAGGCGAAGGGAGGACCACGTGGCGTGGGAGTGATCCGTCGGGCTGTCGACGCAGGGGAGAGGGTTCTCACAGAGTGATCCACCGTCTCTAAACTCTCGAGACTACGGTTCTGAGAGGAGGGGAGACGGGATATCGAACGATGCGTAGTCGCTAAGGTTCTCAAAACTACTGGTCGAGGGTCTGAGGAGGGGATAGAACGATGCGTAGTCGCTAAGGTCCTCAAAGCTACTGGTCGAGGGTCTAAGGCGGGGATAGAACGATGCGTAGTCGCTTAAGTTCTCAAAACTACGGGCCAGAGGTCCGAGGCGGGGTAAAGAACGATGCGTAGTCGCTAAAGTTCTCAAAACTACGGGCCTAAGGGGATGGAGACGGGATATAGAACGATGCGTAGTCGCTAAAGTTCACAATTCCACGAATCAGAGGGACGGGGATGGGATATGGAGCGATTAATGAACAAATAATAACGCCAGGAGTGGTGTCGTTTCTTATTGTATCTTTATTGTTAATTGAAGGGCCTACGCTGCGACCCTGGCTGCACCACTGGATCTAGACTCGAACTTACGTGTAAGGACAGCGGGATCGAGGACGCGCGTAGTCATAGATTTAGACGGCGCGGGGCAAAGAAATGCCAAGGTTCGGCGGCGCGTTCGAGGAATGTCAGTTAGGAACTGAGGCGGAAGTCAAACAGTTTATTACGTACACGTGTCGCCGTGGCTTGTTACGAACGGAGGGTTTTATGTTTCGGTGCGTGCGCGTTGCTCTCTGGTTCTCGTCGAAGTGAAAGCTCCCCCGGTCGGTCGGCTTTCTTTCCTCCTCTTTCGATATCGTCGTCCGCCTATCAATCGCGGTTTTAAACTGACCGTAGGAAATACCATTCAGTATCTTTTATTGGTCTTAACGCCTTCATTGGCAGACTAAATTAAATAATAATAACGCGTTTCAGTTCGCAATTAATACTAACTTAAAGGCTAAGAAGAAATCAAAAATAGTCGGAATAATCGGGTAATAATAAGTTTGAAAAAAATAAACTAAGTATAAACGCCTATTGTGGCTCCATATGAGGCTTATTCTAGCGTTATCGTGGGGGTATGTGCCAGGGTTGGCGGAACGTCTGTTATCCAGGGTTGGCGAGTATCTCGTGGCTTGTAAGGACCGATTAGATCCATACACCCCCCCCCCCTTTCTTCCGGGGTGGACGACGACACGGCCGCTACGGGCACGGTGGACCTGGTACTCTCGGCCTCCGTGTATGGCTGTGAATCGGGCGCGCGCTCCGAGGCGACCGGTCTCTAGGACCCTGGCGATGAGGTCGACGGGTAGTCGTGTGTGGACGTCCCATTCGGCAGGGGCTACGACATCTCCTTCGGGCTGGGTGTCCGTAGCGGCGGATGTATTCGGTTCCTGGAGAAACTCGTCCCAGTCTATCTCCGAGCCGATGAGCTGCAATAGATCGTTGAAGTCCCATGGATCGAGGAGTTCCTTCTCGGCCGGGAAACTGTGGTCGGCGCCGTGTGCTGGGTTATCGAGTACGTCTGGGTTGACCCTCTGGTCGGTCTCCTTCGACCTCGGGTCGGTCCCCTTTGACCTCGGGTCCTGTGGCGCGTGCACCGGTGGTGACCTTGGGTCTTGAGGTTGGTTGGCCTGCGATGACCGCGGGACAGTGGCCTGGGTTGCGTCGAGTGACCTCGGGTCAGTGGGCTGGGTTGCGTCGAGTGAGCCCAAACGTACCCTACGTAGTCGGATGGGCAACGATGGTGTCTCCGGGTCGGCTCGTGTTTCCACATCGACCTCCCACCTCTCGTCGTCTCGGGTCATACTGGGCGTTGGGTAGGTGCGCTGGAAGCGGGGACCGTCTTCGCTCTCTAGCGAAGAGGTGGATTCCCACCGTGCAAGGGTGGATCGGGGTTCGGGGCGAGGTTGCTGTCGATGCGTCGTCTTTTTTTTTTGGTGTGACGTGTGGTTGTCGCTTTCCTCTGCCTCCGTCTCGACTGGTCCTAGGTCGTGGGTCTTGGTCGTCTCTGTGGCTGCCGCTTCGGGCTCGTGGGTTTCGTCCGACTCGCCTTCGGCGCCGTCGTCGCCTACCGCGTACGCTGGGACGTCGCGCCAGGCTCCCAGAAAGCGTTAAAAAATTCGCCGACGTTCCGGCCTGGGGGAATGGACACGTCGACCGTCATCCGGAGGTTTTGGGTGATGCGCATTCCCCACGGCGTGGCCACATAGTGGTATGTCTCTGCGCTTGAAACGAATTCCTGTGTGTAATACTCGTCGTCTTCCTCCTCCTCGTTGTACGGGTTCCGTGGGGGCTGGACGTACGGGGCGATCTCCCGTTCCGGGGTCACCTCCCGGTATACGCCGCGGCCGTGCCGAGGGTCACGACGTTGGTAAAGCGGAGCCTCCGGCAGGCGCGCGGACTCGGTATATCGGGGTGAGCGAGGGGTTGGCTCTTGGTGGCCGTATTGGGACGAGCCCGTGGCGTAGGATGGTGACTCCGGAGCGTATCCTGGCGAGCGTGGCGTGTATTCGGTCGACCATGTTTCACCGCCGAAAGGAGGTGAGGCGTTGGCGCGTCTAGTGAACAGCGGTGGAGTGGCGGGTAGATCCACTTCAGGGTCTTCTAAGTCCATCGGTGACGACGTCAGATCGACGAACGCCATTGGTTCCCCAGCGGGACGACGCAGTGCTCGTGGCGGAGGTGATACCGGACTGTACGGTGCGAGGGGGGGCGTCGGGGAGTTTCCTCCGATGGTTTCGTCCTCGGAGAACTCCATGGACCGTTCTTCGTCCTCGAAGTCGATGTCCTCACGCTCACCGTCGGAGTCCTCGCCTCTCAGTAGGGTCTCGGAGGAGCTTGCCTCGTCCGAATCCATTATGAATCCTATAACTTAGGTCTGCGTTAAAGAAAAATGGGGGGACTATGTAAATCTAACGCGTTTTACTCTAATGAACTTTAGTGGTGCAGCCTTACAAAACTCCTACTCTAATTTTCTTATTGGTAGTAGTATACAAGTGAATATATATATATATATACAATGGGTGGACTATCGTTAGTGGGATTAGAGCTACGTTAGGGTATGCGGTTGCTCCGGAGAGCGAATGCGTCCTCGGGCGGGCTCGTCGTAGGTCGTGTCGGCGCGATTCATGCTGTCTTCGTGGTCGGCCTAGTCTGCGTGGTTTTCGATGGCTTCGTAGGTGGTCTTGTCGGCGTGGTCTTCTTCGTTGGAATGGAACTCTCGGAGATCCGCTACGTTCGCGGTTCTCCGCTTCCGGTTCCCTTGGTGCTGGAGGCGGACGACGTTCGGCGAGACGAAGCATCGTACTTGGTAGGGCCCATCGTATTTAGGAGCCAACTTGGCGGCGAACCCGTCAGCGGCGTTCGCGAAGTGATGTTGGCGTACCAGGACCCAGGATCCGATTGACGGGCGCCATTGTCTTTTCCATAGGTTGTAGTGTCTTCCTTGTTCTTGGCTTGCTCGCTTGGTGTTGTTGCGGACGATGTCGAACACTTCTTTCAGCCTGGCCGCTTTAGTGAGGGCTGATTCCGCATTACTCGTCATTCCGACTGTGACCTCTTCGTACAAGGCGCCGGGTAAGCGGGGCTCCCTACCGTGTAACAAGTAGGCGGGGCTGAAACCAGTCGTGTCGGAGACACTAGAATTGATGGCGAGCGACATCTCGGGTAATAACTCGTCCCAGGTGTTTTGGTGGCCGTCGATGAATTGGGATATCATCGTTTTGACGGTTCGATTTGCTCTCTCGGTGGGGTTTTCTTGCGGACAATAGGGCGCAGTGTGTTGCAACTCTACTTGAGAAACGCCTTGAAAGACCGACTGGTAAATTGCGTTCCGTTGTCACACACAAACACCTTTGGTACTCCGAAATGACCGAGAATCCGTTCTCGGAAAGCTCGTGCGAGGTTGGTTGCTGTTGCCTTCCTTAGCGGGACCAACTCGACCCATTTCGAGAAGATATAGAAGAATACCAAGAGAGTAGTATTTCCTCGTTTCGAGCGGGGTAACGGTCCGACGAAATCGGCGCACAATGTCGCGAGGGGTTCGTCGACTTGACGGGTGAACATACTTCCTGCTGGTTTCTGTTGCGAGACTTTGAATTGTTGGCAGCTGAGGCATCCACGGTCGTATCGTCGCACGTCGCGGTACATACCGGGCCAGTAATATCTTTGGGAGATCCGAGTGATCGTTTTCCGGATGCCGAGATGGCCGGCCGTCGGTTGGTCATGGCTTTCCTGTAGTACCCTTGATCGGTTGCCTTTGGGTACACAGAGTTTCCACGGTATGTAGTCCTCGTCGTCGGCTCGGTGTCCCAGGTGTCGATAAAGGTCTCCGTTTTCGTACGCATAGTCTGAATATTTCTGAGGTTGGTCTCGAACTTGTTGAATCCTTCGCTCCAACCAAGTACACCGCACTTTAACCTCCTGGACCCACGCCAAGGCGTCCAAAGGTTGTCTAGACAGTGCATCTGCAACGACGTTTTGCCTACCCGGTCGATATTGTACATCATATATTGATATTGGTACTGTTGTAACTCGAGCGCCCACCTTGCTATTCTGCCGTAAGGACTTTCGAGCGTGTTCAACCACTTCAGAGCGAGATGGTGCCTGATAACGTTGAACCGGTAGCCCTCGAGATAGCAACGTAGCTTCCTAATCGCCCATATGACCGCTAGACATTCCTTGTCCGTGGCTGAATAGTTTTCTTCAGCCTTATTGAGGCGTCGACTCACGTATGCGATAACACGTTCCTTCCCTTCGATTTTTTGCGTAAGGACAGCGCCTATTCCCAGGTTACTCGCGTCGGTTTGTAGAGAAAACTTGGCATTAAAATCCGGACAAGCGAGAACGACGCGGTAGTTAAGAGTTCTTTCAGGTTGTCGAAGGAAGCTTGCTGTTCTTGGGTCCATGTCCACACCTTTCCCTTCTTCAGCAGCTGCGACATAGGTTGTACCACGGCGGCGAAATTTGCGACGAGCCTGCGATACTACGATGCCATCCCTATGCATTGGCGAAGTTCTTTCAGGCTGGTGGGTGGTTTCAGGTCTTTTACTGCTGCTATCTTGTCAGGGTCTGTGTGGATACCCTCTTCGCTGACCACGTGACCTAGGTATTTGATTCGGCGTTGGACGAATGCACACTTGCTGGCGTTAATCCGTAAGTTTGCCTTGCGTAACCGTGCGAAGACTTGTTTTAGATTGCGCAAGTGTTCTTGATAATCCTTCCTGACAATGACGATGTCGTCCAGATATGCGAACGCGAAGGGTTCCATGTCTTGGTGCTCGTGATCTCTGTGGTTATGCTCATGGTCGTGTCCTCCGTGGGGTCTTGGTGCTCATGGTCTCTGTGGTTATGCTCATGGTCGCGTTCTCCGTGGGGGTCCTGGTGCTCGTGGTCGCTGTGGTTATGCTCATGGTTGTGTTTTCCGTGGGGGTCCTGGTGCTCGTGGTCCTGTGGCTATGCTCATGTTCGTGTTATCGGGTGTTTGCTTCTGGAAGCGATGCTCTGTGGATGACGGCGTGGTCGTGTTCTCTGGTGCTTGTCTCTGGGCTATGCTCTCGGTAGTCAATCTCGTAGCCATGTTCTCCGTCTTTCGTTTCCGATTCTAGTTCTGTGTTGGGGTTCTCGTAGCCGTGGTCTCCGTCAATTGTCTCAGATTCTCGCTCTTAGTTGGGGGTTTCGTGTCCGTGGTTTCCGTTGCTCGTCTTTGGTTCGCGTTCTGGTGTACATGGTCTTGTAGATGGCTGGTGGTGGCCACTGGTTCGTCGGAATTGCTGCAGTACCCTCGTAGATGTAGACGTGTAGTGCCGCACTGGATCGTGGTTTCTATGGCACACAGGAAGTCCATCCCTAGGATGACACTCTCTACCATGTTGGGTAGCACTAGGAGGGGTATCCGGACCTGTCGCGTGTGTAATTGGGTGGTCGCGAGCAAAACTCGGGTTATCTTCCTAACTGATCCATCTGCTAATCGGATCCGCATGGATGTGGCTTGTGTGTTTATGTCCGTGATTAGTTGTCGCGCCAGTGTTTCGCTCACGAAACTTTGGGTCGCTCCCGTGTCGACGGTAGCCTCCGTTGTTCGTTCTCCGATCGGCACCATCGCCACTTTCCGTCCGTCGTGTACATGCAGGGGTTTTTTTCGTCGTGGGTTTGTGGTGGCGTCGCTCCCGGCTGATTCCGTCTCAGCCGAGGACGCGACTAGTTTCCCGAGGTTTCGCGCCTGCAGCAGTGGATGGTTTTCACGTTCCGCTTACAACATTCCCAACAGAAAAGAATGGGTCTGTTCTGGCAGTTCGTAGACAAGTGATCTGACCCACCACAGCGACGACAAGCTGCGCGTGCGTTGACGATGGTGGGTACGTCGTGCTGGATCATGTTATTGGACGCCTCCGTCAGTGGTGTACTGACCTGAGTTGAACCCGGCTTATTGTCCGCTTCAGCTCGGCTACCAGGAGTTGTTTGCCCGTAATCGGTGGTTGAGTCTGTCTGGCTGCGTCTAGGAATACTACGAGTGGGGGTCGCTACGTATGGGTGCCAGCTCCCTGTGTTACTTTGCGCCTGAATACTCTCGAACTCCACGGCTAGTTGTGTAAGCTGGGCCAGGTCTCGTAGCTCGTATCTCCTCACATATAGTTGATAACCTGATAGAGCGTTATCGTAAATGCGATTGAGCTCCCGGGTCGTGTCATACCCCGCATGGTGCATGACTAGGCGGATCTCGATGACGAAGTCTTTGAATAGCTCGCCCAGCGACTGTTTACGTGCCCGAATCTTGTCTTCCAATTGCTCGTAATACCGGGGCGGGAGGAAGAAGCTCAAGAATTCCCTGCGGAAGTCAGCCCACTAGGCGCTTTGGAGTCGACTGGTGCGGAACCAACGACTAGCTCTGTCAGTGAGGAGTTCTGCCATGGCTCGAGGGAGATGGTTCATGTCGACACCATATGAGAGAGCACGCTCTTCGAGCACTTCTCAGAAGGCGAGCGGGTCGTCGTGGCCGTTGAAGTGTACACCCCAATGTCTGATCTTGTCAGCCATCTGGAAGGCGTGAAGGGACGAAGTGCTGGACTGGCTTCTAATTTCGGTGTGCCTCGCTGAGGCGTCCGCCGGCGAGAAGGCGTTCCTCGCGGGAGCTAGGCTGGGTTCGGGTGACTTAAGCGTTTGGCCATTGTCCTCAGAGGTCGGGACTGTTGGTGGCACATGGCTTATGCCAAAGGCGGCTCCGAGGCTTGGCGAACTGGCTTTTGAGTTCCGCTAGGCGGGCCCAAACGGAAGGTGCGTGTTTGCCTGTCATGAACATGGCGAAGTTCCTTCTCAAGTCGTCGACGTTGCCTTGTTTCTCGTAGCCGAACTCATCTGCGTACTCGTCGAGTTCGTTTCGACGGCGTTGGTATATCCAACTAGTACCCACCCCAGGATTTTCAACCACTTCTGTATTGCAATACTCACTCTGATCGTTATCACTGCTTTGCTCCATGACTGGCAGCAGTATCTGATCTTCGTGTGGAATTAGAGAGTGGGCTTGGCTGTCCCTTTCACGGATTAGTGTTGGTTTTATTTTGACTGTTTTTGTTTTACACTGGTTGGTTTAGTTTATTGTATTACTTGTTGTTCACCTTTCCGTAGTGTTGCACGATCACTGTAGTGTATTGCTTTTTGGTTGATACTGTACTTGTACTCTGACCACTTTTCCGACCGGCACTGTAATTGGGACTATTTGCCAAAATTTTGCGGTGAGACGGTTTTTCTGACCGGCACCGTACGGGGAGTGTACTGTTTGTCGAGATCGGCACTGCTATGGTTTTCTGGACCGGCACTGTACTTGCACTACGAAATCTTTTTGACTGGCACTGTGATTGGGGCGGCGGTTTGCCGAGAATTTGCCCATTCCCTTTTGGTAATGTCTCCCTAAAGTCCCTGCTCGGGCGCCACATGTAAGGAACCTATTTCAGGCTGGGGTGAGATCAGCTTGTCCAGGGTTTTCTACAAGAAATTTGTAGTTGATAGGGGGACTTTAGGCGGGGGAAAGAATAGGAGGCGTGATCGAGGTGGTGCGGGGGGTGTGATTTCTAGTTTGGTGTGGAGTACCAAGGGTATGCCGGGGGAGGCGAAGGGAGGACCACGTGGCGTGGGAGTGATCCGTCGGGCTGTCGACGCAGGGGAGAGGGTTCTCACAGAGTGATCCACCGTCTCTGAACTCTCGGGACTACGGTTCTGAGAGGGGGGGAGACGGGATATCGAACGATGCGTAGTCGCTAAGGTTCTCAAAACTACTGGTCGAGGGTCTGAGGAGGGGATAGAACGATGCGTAGTCGCTAAGGTCCTCAAAGCTACTGGTCGAGGGTCTAAGGCGGGGATAGAACGATGCGTAGTCGCTTAAGTTCTCAAAACTACGGGCCAGAGGTCCGAGGCGGGGTAAAGAACGATGCGTAGTCGCTAAAGTTCTCAAAACTACGGGCCTAAGGGGATGGAGACGGGATATAGAACGATGCGTAGTCGCTAAAGTTCACAATTCCGAGACTCAGAGGGACGGGGATGGGATATGGAGCGAGCAATGAACAAATAATAACGCCAGGAGTGGTGTCGTTTCTTATTGTATCTTTATTGTTAATTGAAGGGCCTACGCTGCGACCCTGGCTGCACCACTGGATCTAGACTCGAACTTACGTGTAAAGATTTAGACGGCGCGGGGCAAAGAAATGCCAAGGTTCGGCGGCGCGTTCGAGGAATGTCAGTTAGGAACTGAGGCGGAAGTCAAACAGCTTATTACGTACACGTGTCGCCGTGGCTTGTTACGAACGGAGGGTTTTATGTTTCGGTGCGTGCGCGTTGCTCTCTGGTTCTCGTCGAAGTGAAAGCTCCCCCGGTCGGTCGGCTTTCTTTCCTCCTCTTTCGATATCGTCGTCCGCCTATCAATCGCGGTTTTAAACTGACCGTAGGAAATACCATTCAGTATCTTTTATTGGTCTTAACGCCTTCATTGGCAGACTAAATTAAATAATAATAACGCGTTTCAGTTCGCAATTAATACTAACTTACAGGCTAAGAAGAAATCAAAAATAGTCGGAATAATCGGGTAATAATAAGTTTGAAAAAAATAAACTAAGTATAAACGCCCCTGGTGCTTGCGTCGGACTACCTTTGCGACCTTCTGACGGCTGAATCGTGTTACCCGGCGATTCTTCTCCGTGGTCCGGTGGTGCCCTTGTCCAATTCTGAGGGTCCTCTACGTCGTCTCGGGCTTCCTTTGTGCGCCCTCTTGACTTCCCTGCGGGTCCCTGAAGTTCCGCTGCGTTATTCGGTAGCTCCTCTGCGTTGTCTGGCGTCCCTTCTGCGTTCCCTGGGGACTCCTTTTCCTGTTCCTGCCGTAACTCCGCGTGTAAAGTAGTTCCTAAGGCTGGGGTGATGACTCAGTTTTGTTCAGGGTCCTTTACAAGAAATTTTTAAACAAAGGGAACTACGAGGGATGAAGCGGCATCTCGCGACGTTTAGGGAGCAACAGGAGGAATATATATAAAAGGCGTTGTTCACACGAGGGTCGATGGGAAATATGGAGTACGACTATGCTGGTACGAGATCCAGAATCTGAGGCAGCCGTCTACCCCGATTGGATGGGTCAGTTGTTATTATACTGTACACCGTGTCTGCGAATCTGTGCGCGTATAATCGTGTCTCGGTAAATACCACAAAGCACGACTGCACTAGAACGCCTCGCGGAGTCCCAAGATTTCACTGGTCGCCTGCTCTAACTAGATTGGTCGGGGTTGGGGTTCTTGGCTGCGTGTCTCGGTAAAAACCACAGAGCACACCCTGACTATGGGTCTGTGCGCGTTCAATCGTGTCTCGGTAAAGACCATAGAGCACGATGGAACTAGCACGCCTTCCGGAATCTCAGGATTTCTTCTCTTGTCTGTTCTAACTAGATTGGTCGGGGTTGGGGTTCTTGGCTGCGTGTCTCGGTAAAAACCACAGAGCACACCCTGACTATGGGTCTGTGCGCGTTCAATCGTGTCTCGGTAAAGACCATAGAGCACGATGGAACTAGCACGCCTTCCGGAATCTAAGGATTTCTTCTCTTGTCTGCTCTAACTAGGTTGGTCGGGATCGGGGTTCCTGGCTGTGTGTATCGAAAAAAACCACAGAGCACACCCTGACTATGGGTCTGTAAGCGTACAATCGTGTCTAGCTAAAGACTATAGAGCACGACGGAACTAGCACGCCTTCCGGAATCTCAGGATTTCTTCTCTGGCCTGCTCTAACTAGGTTGGTAGGGATCGGGGTTCCTGGCTGTGTGTCTCGGTAAAAACCACAGAGCACACCCTGACTATGGGTCTGTGCGCGTACAATCGTGTCTAGGTAAAGGCCATAGAGCACGACGGAACCAGCACGCCTTCCGGAATCTCAGGATTTTTTCTCTTGTCTGCTCTAACTAGGTTGGTCGGGATCGGGGTTCCTGGCTGTGTGTTTCGGTAAAAACCACAGAGCACACCCTGACTATGGGTCTGTGTCTCGGTAAAGACCATAGAGCACGACGGAACTAGCACGCCTTCCGGAATCTCAGGATTTCTTCTCTTGCCTGCTCTTACTAGGTTGGTCGGGATCGGGGTTTCTTAAGGGCGCTTCCCTGTGGCGATCTTTTCTCGGCTCGCCGCCTGGGCGGCGTTGACGGCGTGCAGCTCTGTCCCTGGCTCTTCCTCTAGCCGCTTCGGCTGGTCCGACTGTGTCCACATATACGACATCGTCGTCGTCTTCCATCGTTGATCTTCCTGCTTAAAGTTAGACGTTTTAAGATTACCCTGCTTACTCTGACCTGAAACCCTGCCTACTGTCGCAGCCTGTGTTAGGTATAAGTTCATGAAATTCGAATGGGGGGTACATTTTTGACTATGGCTATGCCGTATACTATGCTATATTTACGGACTCTCCCTCGGCTCGACTGCGCGGGAGTTTTCTCCAGGTCATCTGGCTGGTGTCGTGATGTTGTCTCTGGCCGCGTTGTCTGGTGACGTCGCAGGGCCGCCTCCGGTAGATTCCATTGTTGTCGTGCCATCGTCTCCGGTCGTCTTGTCTGGTCCTCTTGACGGCGCAGAGCCGTTGATAGTCGTTTCGCCTCGTGACGGGGCGTCGCACAGTAGGACATTCGGCCATTTCAGCTTGCTAAACTAATAACTGCTGAACAAATAAAGATATCTTCATGAATTAAACTACTTTTGAAAGATTATTGATTCAAAATTTAGCATGCGAATGTACATTTTGCTCCAATGTCAGAAAGTTTGACAACACATTGTCAAAGTTTAACTTTTTTCGGTGCATATTTGCCTATATAAAATAACTTTTTTTATATTATTTTTATCAATAAAGAACGTTTATTTGTCAATTTTACAAAAAAAAATTATTTTATATTTAGTTTTCGATAAAGTTAAATTTTTAAAACTTAACAAAAAAAAAATATTTTTTGAATAAAAAGGTTGCCAAATTTTTTTTTTTTTAATTTTTATCTACATTTGAAATAGTATCTTATAAGCTTAAATTTACTAAAGAATATTTGTTTGCCTATTTGTTTTGGTATCACCCATGTCTTATATAAAAAATATATGGATGTATTAGTATATACCTTGCTCATAAAACGGCCAAAATATGATTTTGTATGGGATTTAGCACCTGCCTTTTTTTTGCCTGTTTTTCGAGCGAGGTAGCGTCACTTAAATTGATCCAGAAGCCATGGTTTTTAAACTACGTTTTTCTGGATTACTGTCCATGCAACAGAATAGGTTTTTATTAATTACATAAAACAATGAATATACCTAAATGGAAACACTAAAAGCAGAATCATACGTAACGTAGATTACTTTTAATTCATCCTCAAAGATGCAGCAAGTGAAGAAAAGTTCAATACAAATGTATGACAATGAAATAATTTTCAACTTTGAATAAAAGTCAGATTATTTTGATTTTGAAAGCTTTGGAAAAATTCTCTGTTATATACGTGTATTCATTTTATTCAAAGCGCAAAAAAAAATTCTTCGACTTTTGCCACCTCTTTTCGTCTGATGTCCCACTGTGCGTCGTTGCTAGTTAGTTCGTTCGCTTCGGCCTCGAAGAACTCTTTAAGTTCCGCTATGTTGGCGCCTCTCTGTTTCCGCTCACCCCTCTTCTGCAGCCGGACGATGTTGGGGTAGATGAACCGTATCACTCGAAAGGGTCCGTCGAACTTCGGGGCCAACTTGGCCAACTTGGCTGTCAGCCGCCTTTGACAACTTGTGTTGTCTCACCAGTACCTGCATCCCTATGCTGGGTCACCATTCTCTTTGCCGCAGATTGTAGTGTTTGCTTTGATCGGCGCTAGCGCGTTGTGCGTTGGCCAATATTACCGCGAAGATTTCCTTGAGTCGTTTTGTCTTTTGAGTGGGCGTCTGGGGTTCGCTCGCTGTCCCGGGGGTCGTTTCTTCGTACAGCGCATTGGGTAGACGTGGTTCCCGCCCTTGAACAAGGAATGAGGGACTGAACCGTGTACTGTCGGACACGCTAGAGTTGATGGCAAGGGATATTTCCGGAGTAGCTCGTCCCATCTGTCCTGGTGGCCGTCTAGGAATCTCCGTCGGATTTTCGTGGGGGGAGTATGGGGCGGTAAACTGGAGTTCGCAACCCAGCTGTTGAATGAATCCTTTGAAGATCCTGCTCGTAAGCAGGGCGCCGTTGTCACATTTGAAGGTCTTGGGCACTCCAAACTGTCCCAGTACCCTCTCTCGAAACGATCTTGTCAGATTCGCCGTCGTCGCTTTTCTTAACGGTACAAGTTCGACCCATTTTGAGAAAGCGTCAAAAAACAGTAGCAACATGGTGTTACCCCTCTTAGATCTGGGAAATGGGCCAACGAAGTCGGCACACCATGTGGAGCATGGTTCGTCCACCCGGCGGGTCAACATGTGTCCGGCAGGTTTCATTTGACTAGCTTTGTATTTCTGGCACGCCTAGAAACTCCTCACGTACTTGCCAAGGTTTGCAACGATTGCTGCTGGGAGACCGAACCAAAGCTTGTGGGTCGAAGAAACGGTACACGGCCGAAAGCTCGGCGAAACAAGAGTTTGAAATAGGCAGGCCGGCCCACGCGAGTAGAGAGACAGAGCACTTAGCAGAGAACCAGAAACTTGGGCGGTCGATCCCGCGCAAAGGGCCCTGAGCAGAACACGAGGAGAAGGTTGGTTTTTATTAAATTGGATATATATATATATACAGTTCGGCACGCCGATCATTTACAGAGTGGTTATCTATGCGCCTCATTTAATTTCCCCTCGTTCTCCTGAAAACCAGACCCGAAACCCGCACTCAAGACCCAACAAGAATACCCAGCCACGCACGAACGAGGGTCCAACTAGAACGTATTCAAAGTAAACCTCAGGATTCCGGGAGGCGTGCTAGTACAGTCGTGCTCTATGGTCTTTACCGAGACACGATTGTACGCGCACAGACCCATAACCAGGTTGTGCTCTATGGTTTTTACCGAGACACACAGCCAGGAACCCCGATCCCGACCAACCTAGTTAGAGCAGGCAAGGGAAGAAATCCTGAGATTCCGGAAGGCGTGCTAGTTCCGTCGTGCTCTATGGTCTTTACCGAGATACGATTGTACGCGCACAGACCCATAGTCAGGGTGTGCTCTGTGGTTTTTACAGAGACACACAGCCTGGAACCCCGATCCCGACCAACCTAGTCAGAGCAGACCAGAGAAGAAATCCTGAGATTCCGGAAGGCGTGCTAGTTCCGTCGTGCTCTATGGTCTTTACCGAGACACGATTGTACGCGCACAGACCCATAGCCAGGGTGTGCTCTATGGTTTTTACCGAGACACGCAGCCAAGAACCCCAACCCCGACCAATCTAGTTAGAGCAGGCGACCAGTGAAATCTTGGGACTCCGCGAGGCGTTCTAGTGCAGTCGTGCTATGTGGTATTTACCGAGACACGATTATACGCGCACAGATTCGCAGACAGGGTGTACCCTATAATTACAACTGACCCATCCAATCGGGGTAGACGGCAGCCTCAGATTCTGGGTGTCGTACGAGCATGGTCGTACCTTATAGCTCGCATCGACCCTCGCGTTAACAATGCCTTTTAAATCTATTCCTCCTGTTGCTCCCTAAACGTCACGAGATCCGCCTTCATCCCTCGTAGGTCCCTCTGTTTACAAATTTCTTGTAAAGGACCCTGAACAACCCTGAGTCATCACAACAGCCTTAGGAACTACTTTACAAGTGGCGCCCGAGCAGGGACCTAGAGGGATATTTGCTACCCACTGGAGGCAGTGTTCCACCCAGCAGATTAAAGCCCTGCCAAGCGTCCTATCGACCATAGCGCAGGGAGGATATAGCTATATAGACAAATAAAAGTTTGACGCGAGCCCCTAGGAAACAGAGATGTCGGACGTAGACCCAGGGGAACAGACGCCAAGCGTGGTGCCAAATCCAGGAGTAGCTGTGAAGTGGACATGGTTGTTAAGAAGAGGGGAACTCACAGCTTTCGCCGAAAAATTCGGCTACGAGCGTGCTGACCGGTCCATGGCGATGCGCAAGAGTTTCGCGCAGTTGATTCACACAGGCGAGCTGGCGATGTCGACATGGATGCGATTGTCCGAATTGGAGGGGGAATTCACCGACGAGTCGCCCGATAGGCTGGCCACGGACTAACCGGAGGCCGAGAAGATCTTACTTCGAGTTCCCACCAGAGATCATGCCTCTAAGGGGGAAACTGCCCGAACGAGGGAATCTAGGCCGTCATCCCGTACCCGGCGACTCCACTCTCCAGACCCACACCATGCAGAGTCTGGCCGCAAGTCCCGATCACCACGCCTTGAGACCCCCGTACGAGCGCTTTCACCGGTCGATCCGCAGTTGGATCCGCCCGTCGTGGCCCCAATGGGCCGCATTAGGTCACATATCTCCACGGCAGAACAAGTGAGGAAGTGCGGCGTCCGATTTGAAGGCCTCACGGGCCCGCTGAGTTTTGTAGAGGAAATATTGGAGAGAGCACTTTCATGTGCGGTGCCGCTAGACCACGTTATTTCAAGGGGCTGGAGGACGACATATGCTCTCTTTGCCAGAGGGAAGGGGACGGCTTCAAGGATTTCGTGATCGAGCTCCGCACGATGATGCGCCACGCGAACTATACTAGCTCTCAGGAAGTAGAACGAATTTACGAAAAAGCATTACCGGAGTATCATGCGTATATCAAACGTACCGATTTTAGGACCCTCGGACAACTCGTACAACTCGCGGTCGAGTTCGAGAATATACAGCAGAGGTACAAACTCAGGATTATAATGACGAACCAGTCCCCCACATCTACGGAGAGCGCAAGACGAAACCCGGAACTCTCCACAACGCCAAAGACGGCTGCTACGCGGAACACATTCCGCAACCCACCGCAGGCTTACCTTACAGAGGATCGTAGTGCTAGCCCGGCATTGCAAGTTGTGCGCCAAGGAGACAGTTCCCTGACGACGACTCGCGAGACCAATAACTCTACGAAACTTTGTTTCAACTGTGGGGAATCCGGACATTTCGCTCGGGAGTGTAGAAACAAGCGCCACTTAGTATGCTGGGATTGCGGAAAAGAAGACATCCGGACTATAGATTGTTGCCGGCGCTCAAATTCGGAAAACAGACAGCGTCCTCGGCCGGCACTGGGGGGGACGCCAGATCAAGGCCCCCAGAATTGAGACCGCTAAGGATGGAGGAAGGCAGGATCGTAGCCGCCGTGACGATCTGTGGTTATGAGGTGACCGCGATCGTGGATAGTGGCGTCACCAAGAGTTTTGTGAGCGCGGACTGTATCAAGCAGTGGGACGTAGGGCAGAAGATGCAAGAGGTCTGCCTTAGGATCAGGTTGGCAGACGGCGCTACCGTAGACATCCGATAAGCGTTGTGGGCGAACATCCGTTTAGGAGACCAGCACGTGGAGATGTACCCGTTGGTGATGCCGACCATGCTTGATAGTGTGATATTAGGCTCGACTTTTTGTGCGCCATTGGAACGGCGCTGCAATGCGGCAGGGCCCGGCTCTGTCTCAGTCGCGAAGTCGGACCGATGATTGATAATAGACCCGAAGTGCCACAGGACACGGCAAGACACCCAGATAAACCACAGGCAAACGCACAGGAATCACAGAACGACCAGGAACAACGACCAGATGGTCAGGAACCACAGGCCAAAGCACAGGGACCACAGACGAAAGTAGAGGAACGGCAGGAGCAGATAGCGGAACCACAAGGGAAAACGTAGATCACGCAGGACGACGCAGAGGAACTACAGGGCGACACTGAGAGACGGCAGGAACAGGTAGAGAAACCACAAGGGAAGACAGTATGCACACAGGACGACGCAAAGGATCTACAGGGCGACACGGAGAGACGGCAGGAACAGGCGGAGAAACTACAGGAGAAAACAGGGAGCACGCAGGACGACGCAGAGGATCCACAGGGAGAAACGGCAGGAACAGGATAAGGAGTCTCCAGGGAATGCAGAAGGGACTCCAGACAACGCAGAGGAGTTACCGAATAACGCAGCGGAACTTCAGGGACACGCAGTGGAGTCAAGAGGGCGCACAGAAGAAGCCCGAGACGACGTAGAGGACCCACAGAATTGGACAAGGACACCACCGGACCACGGAGAAGAATCGCCGGGTAACACGATTCAGCCGTCAGAAGGCCGCAAAGGTAGTCCGACGCAAGCACCAGGGGCGGGACCCGCCAAAAAGAAGTGTGTAAGGTTCTCATCCCCACTGGCCGGTGATCCTAGGCCAAGGTGTGATGACACAACGGAGGGTAAACAGGATCAGATAATCTCAGCGCGCATCGACCACAACGACCCGAAAGCAGGTCAAGGCACCTCCTCCAATACAGAAGGCGCAACCACCTGGCCAAATGAGATCCGGGCGGAGATCGACGAGCTCTTGAGGAAGGAACTACCAAAGTTCGAAGGTTTGGCCAGGGTATCCCAAATCGCGCAACACGTCATCACTATGAAAGACGATCGCCCGATCAAGAGTAGATACTACCCTAAGAACCCGGAGATGCAGCGCATCATCAACACGCAGGTCGACGAGCTGATAGAGCAAGGAATCATCGAGTCATCGAAGAGCCCGTACAGCGCCCCGATTGTCCTAGTCAAGAAGAAGACTATCGACTGGAGGATGTGCGTGGACTTCAGATTGCTCAACGCTCGGTCAATCCCGGATGCCTATCCTACTCCACGCATCAACCACATCTTAGAGAGACTAAGGAACGCACGATTCATATCCACTCTAGATCTCAAGAGTGGGTACTGGCAAATCCCCATGGAACCCCGGAGAAGACAGTATACGGCCTTCACGGTACCTGGACGAGGGCTATACCAATGGCGTATCATGCCATTCGGGTTACACTCTGCCTCCGCCACATTCCAGCGCGCGTTGGACAGTGTAATCGGGCCAGACATGGAACCATCCGCATTCACCTACCTCAACGACATTATCGTCGTCGGTCAGGACTTCCAAGAACTTGTACGAAACCTGAGAGAGGGATTCTGACGGCTCCAAGCGGCTAACCTACGCATCAACAAGGCTAAGTGTGCATCCTTCCAGAAACGGCTCAAGTACCTCGGACATGTCATCAGCGAGGAAGGTATACACACAGACTCGGACAAGATCGCGGCATTCAGGGATCTCCAACCTCCCAAAACACTAAAAGAACTGAGACGCTGCCTAGGAATGTCCTCCTGGCATCGTAGATTCGTGCCCAACTACGCAGATGTGGTACAGCCGCTGACAGTGCTGTTAAGGAAGGACAAGAAATGGGACTGGGGTGAGGCACAGCAAAACGCCTTCGAGGAATTGAAAACTCGACTGACGCGGGCACCCGCTCTGGCCTGCCCCGACTTTAGCGCCAAGTTCGTGGTTCAGACCTATGCGAGCGACGTGGGACTAGGAGCAGTGCTCACGCAGAAAATCGAGGGAGTAGGAAGAGTTATCGCTTACCTCAGTCAACGACTAGTAAAAGCGGAGGTGAACTATACGACCACAGAAAAGGAGTGTCTCGCGATCATATGGGCAGTGGGCAAGTGGCGTTGTTACCTCGAGGGATATAAATTCGAAATCGTTACCGACCATTTAGCATTGAAATGGCTAAATTCGATCAAAAGTCAGAAATACAGAAATACCAATTCGAGATTCGTTACAGGAAAGGTAACCAAAACGTCATAGCTGACGCCCTATCACGCCAACCAATGCCGGTTCTACAAAGGACAGAGAAGGAGACGGAGCCCTGTAAATGGTGGACAGCAAAGATACGAGCTGTGGAAGCATCACCGGAAAAAATACCCTGACTACACCTTGGAGAACGGGCAACTATACCGCCGCATTGGTTATCGACCAGACGACGACGATTTCATTCCTTGGAATCTTTGTGTCCCCGTTGGGCACCGAAAGCGGGTACTCGGAGAATGCCACGACGCGCCCACAGCCGGACATTTGGGCATACGAAAGACCATAATTCGTATCGCGCAAAGGTATTATTGGCCCGGCATGTTCCGCGACGTCGGCCAGTACGTGAGGAGTTGCGAGGCGACGTGGGACTAGGAGCAGTGCTCACGCAGAAAATCGAGGGAGTAGGAAGAGTTATCGCTTACCTCAGTCAACGACTAGTAAAAGCGGAGGAGAACTATACGACCACAGAAAAGGAGTGTCTCGCGATCATATGGGCAGTGGGCAAGTGGCGTTGTTACCTCGAGGGATATAAATTCGAAATCGTTACCGACCATTTAGCATTGAAATGGCTAAATTCGATCAAAAGTCAGAAATACAGAAATACCAATTCGAGATTCGTTACAGGAAAGGTAACCAAAACGTCATAGCTGACGCCCTATCACGCCAACCAATGCCGGTTCTACAAAGGACAGAGAAGGAGACGGAGCCCTGTAAATGGTGGACAGCAAAGATACGAGCTGTGGAAGCATCACCGGAAAAAATACCCTGACTACACCTTGGAGAACGGGCAACTATACCGCCGCATTGGTTATCGACCAGACGACGACGATTTCATTCCTTGGAATCTTTGTGTCCCCGTTGGGCACCGAAAGCGGGTACTCGGAGAATGCCACGACGCGCCCACAGCCGGACATTTGGGCATACGAAAGACCATAATTCGTATCGCGCAAAGGTATTATTGGCCCGGCATGTTCCGCGACGTCGGCCAGTACGTGAGGAGTTGCGAGGCGTGCCAGAAATACAAAGCCAGTCAAATGAAACCTGCCGGACACATGTTGACCCGCCGGGTGGACGAACCATGCTCCACATGGTGTGCCGACTTCGTTGGCCCATTTCCCAGATCTAAGAGGGGTAACACCATGTTGCTACTGATTTTTGACGCTTTCTCAAAATGGGTCGAACTTGTACCGTTAAGAAAAAGGATGACGCCGAATCTGACACGATCGTTTCGAGAGAGGGTACTGGGACAGTTCGGAGTGTCCAAGACCTTCATTTGTGACAACGGCACCTAGTTTACGAGCTTGATCTTCAGAGGATTCATCCAACACCAGCTGTTGCGAACTCCAGTTTACCGCCCCTTACTCGCCTCACGAAAATCCGACGGAGAGGGCGAACCGCACTGTGAAGACGATGGTCTCACAATTCCTAGAGGGCCCCCAGGACAGATGGGACGAACTACTTCCGGAAATATCCCTAGCGATCAACTCTAGCGTGTCCGACAGTACAGGGTTCAGTCCCTCATTCCTTGTTCAAGGGCGGGAACCACGCCTACCCAATGCGCTGTACGAAGAAACGACCCCCGGGACAGCGAGCGAACCCCAGACGCCCACTCAAAAGGCAGAACGACTTAAGGAAATCTTCGTGGTAGCATCGGCCAACGTCCATCGCGCTAGCGCCGATCAACGCAAGCACTACAATATAAGGCGAAGAGAACGGCGACCCACCATAGGTACTGGTGAGACAACACAAGTAGTCAAAGGCGGCTGACAGCTTCGCGGCCAAGTCGGCCCCGAAGTTCGACGAACCCTTTCGAGTGACACGGTTCATCTCCCCCAACATCGCCCGGCTGCAAAAGAGGAGTGAGTGGAAACAGAGAGCCGCCAACATAGCGGAATTAAAAGAGTTCCTCGAGGCCGAAGCGAACAACAACTAGCAACGACAACCCGTCACGAGGCGAAACGACTTTCAACGGCTCTGCGCCGTCAAGAGGACCAGACAAAACGACCCGAAACGACAGCACTACAGCACGACACCAGAGGAATCTACTGAAGGCGGCCCTACGCCGGCACCAGACAACGCGGCCAGAGACAACATCACGACACCAGCCAGACGACCTGGAGAAAACTCCCGCGCAGACGAGCCGAGGGAGAGTACGTAAATATAACATAGTATAAGGCATAGCTTTAGTCAAAAATGTACCACCCATTAGAATTTCATGAATTTATACCTAACACAGGCTGCACCAGTAGGCAGGGTTTCAGGTCAGAGTAAGAAGGTAATCTTAATACGTCTAACTTTAAGCAGGAAGATCAACGATGGAAGACGACGGCGATGGCGTATATGTGGGCACAGTCGGACCAGACGACGCGGCCAGAGGAAGAGCCAGGGACAGAGCTGCACGCCGTCAACGCCGCCCAGGCGGCGAGCCGAGAGAGGATCGCTACAGGGAAGCCCCCGACGAAACCTCGTCCCGCAACCAGGCCACGGTTCACACGGAGCACCGCCACCGAACCAGGCACGGCGACACGACCCCAGGAGCGGTCGTGGCGTCTATCCGCGTGCCCCGGCCCCCCGACCCGGACTCCGGCCCCAGCGAAAGAGACGACTTGTGGACAGCCCGGTTCGTGGAAGGACGCGAAGAAATACGCTACGCTACCATCCGGGTACCGGATAGTCCAGCTGCGCCGGACTATACTGGAGGTACAAGCGCCTCCGGGGGACGACCCGACCAGATTGTGGCGCCGAGGAGGTCGAGCACATTATGCGGAACTCCAGCTGACGCAGCATGCAGCCTGGCCAAAACCCGCACCGACCCGAGAGGAGGGGCAACAACCAGAAAGGAGCCGTTCACCAGCGCTCCCACCGATCGACGCCACCGCACCCCCGATCGTGGTCACTCCGCCCCTGCCGGCCGAGACACGATCTCTCACCCTGGCGAACAGCGACCAACGACCACCCGAGGCCAACATCACCGAGGGGAATGCCCGGCCGAAGAAGCCGATGGTGAGGCTCCGGCGGCTAGAATTAGCCCCAGGTTCCGTGCCTCCCTCGAACGCCCCGATCAGCATCCGTCCACGAGCCAGCAGCCCACATAGGTCAACCCGGCGGTCACAGCGAGGCTCTCGACACCCAACGGCCGGCCCCGTCAACAAGAAGCCAGGCAGAAACAAAACCGACAACACAACGCAACAGCCACCGACTATCACGACCATCGTCAAAGCCAAGCAACGGGGGGACTTCTGAATGGAACGGCAGGAGCCGACAGCAGCCGCCATCACCCAAAACGTACACCCGGTGGGAGCAAAACTCGTCCGACGAGGAAGGGGGAGGCCTCTCTTCCGCAGGACGTACCTAACGCATGCGACGCGGAGTGGACGATGGGAGGGGGACCCCGAGTCTTCCTTCTCACAGGTGTGGCTAAGATGGAAAAGTCCGGACCGAAACCGTGGGCAGAAGGAGACAGTGACATCAGGGACGACGACGTTGACCGGACCCGCAATGAGTCCCAAACGACAAGTCAAAATCGATCCCATCATCCCGGCACCCCGCCCCACTAGCGCACCGCCACCTGAGGGCGAACGAGGAGCCACGGAAGACACGGCCGAAGGTGACCCTAACCCGTCCCTCGCAAACCTGGTGGAGGACCTGGGCGAACTACCGGAGCTCACGGCCGGGTGCCAGATCGACACTGACGACCTGATGGAGTACCTGTCGTCCCTAGAGTCCGAGCACCGACCAGAATACCCAGCCACGTACGAGCGAGGGTCCAATTAGAACGTATTCAAAGAACCAATCGCCCATATCGAAATGGGACCAGCTCGGATAGCCGCAAATATATTTCTTTTGCCTTCGGCAGTTAAGCAAACCCCAACGGCGATTATAAGTTTTACCAGAATGGTACGCGACCCACTGTGCCGCGCGTAGGCGGACAGCAGTGGACAGAGGGATGGCTGCCAGGTCCGTGGCGATTGCCATCAGTATCGATTTCGAAAAGGTATGACAAGAATCGGCCCACTGTGCCGCGTGCAAGCGGACAGCGACACAAAAGGGACGGCGCTAAAAGGTCCCGTAAGCGAGACTGGCGACGATCACTGCTGGGAGAGCGAACCGGCGCCCAGAGCTCGAAGTAACGGCACACGTCCGAAAACGCAGCGATTCTAGACCAAAAATAGGCTGAACGGCCCACGCGAGTTGAGGGAGAGTTCACTTTGCCGAGAACGAGGGTCGAGAGCAGTCAAGTTTCGAGTGCGCGAGAATAAAAAAAGATCATTAGACAGAGCGGGCCACCTAACCTTAAATCATACACGCGGCAGGAAAGTTAAGTTCTGGTAAGCAAAGGGTAGTAAGATCTGGTGCAGCCTAAAGAATCAGGGCGTATCCAACCTTCACTACACGAATAAATCGAGCAATATAAGCAGAAACATCATTGGCATGCCGATCATTTACAGAGTGGTTATCTATGAGCCTCATATAATTTCACCTCGATCTCTTGAAACACAGACCCGAAACCCGCACTCAAGACCCAACAAGAATACCCAGCCACGTACGAACGAGGGTCCAATTAGAACGTATTCAAAGTAAACCTCAGGATTCCGGGAGGCGTGCTAGTACCGTCGTGCTCTAGGTCTTTACCGAGACACGATTGTACGCGCACAGACCCATAGCCAGGGTGTGCTCTATGGTTTTAACCGAGACACACAGCCAGGAACCCCGATCCCGACCAACCTAGCTAGAGCAGATTAATTATGCAGTGGAAGAGCAACAGTTGTTCTGGAAAGAACCACTAGCGGTGACAGTGTTCAACCCTGAGGACCATGTAGAAGTAAACAATATAGAGGGCAAAAGGGGTACAAACGGTGAAAAGGACCCTTTCGAGAAGATTTGAACAGACCACCTCAACGAAAAGGAAATTAGGAGCTGAAGAAACTGTATGCCAAGTACCCGTCAACCTTCTATATGGAAGGGGATGACCTTTCATTCACGAATGCGGTCAAGCACCAGGTGAGAACAATGGACGATATTCCAGTGTACTCCAGACCATATAGGTATGGTATATACAGCAAAAACAGCATTTTCAGGGGAAGAAGGTCGCTTCGAATAAGTTAGGATGCCCTTTGGATGTAATTAATGCCCCCGCAACCTTTTAAAGGTTGATGAACAACCTTTTCGGGCAGCTGATAGGAAAATGTTGCCTTGTTTACATTCACGATATTGTGGTGTTCTCAGCATCCTTGCAGGAGCACATGTGTGATCTAAACAAGGTGTTTGGAAGACTTAAAGACTCAAATTTCAAACTCCAGTTAGACAAAACTGAGTTTTTGAGGAATGAGGTGGAATACTTAGGCCACTTCGTAACCTTAGACGGTATAAGACCAAGCCCAAAGTAGGTAGGAGCGATCAAAACATTCCCGCTGGGCGATAAAACATTTCCGGCATTATTTATTCGGGCAAAATTTAAAAATAGTAACCGATAACAGACCATTAACATGGTTGATGAGCATTAAGGAAACAGATTCTAAGCTTGTAAGGTGGAAACTACAGTTGTTAGAATACGACAAGAAAGGATCCCTTAATGTAGTAGCTGATGCGCTAAGTAGAATACAGCCAGAGGTCAACATGTTAGAAAATGCATCAGAAGTAGCAACAAATTTGGAAACCATACATGCGGCTGAGGAAGATTTGCACCTTGGATTTACGATATCGGAAAACCCGTTTAACGACTATAATGTCCAAATGGTAGTAGAGAAAGGAACTCACGCCAGAATAGTCAAGGAAGTACCTTTCAGGAACACTGTCAGGCCTACTTGGACAGAGGATGACTTTGGAGAAGAAAATTTAGAACAATCGCAATCTCTATACCAGACGAACTGGTAAAAGTCGTTAAGAACGCGTATGCCAAATATTTCGCTTATACTAAAATGTACAAGGTGATAAGATGCACGACGATGTTACCGGAGGTAAAAAAAAGGACCTGCAGGAAAAGGCAGTTAGGGACTATCACGAGAAGAAAAACCATAGGGGGATAGAGGAAACGCTAGATCACATAAAAAGGAGCTTATATTTTCCGAATATGAAAACAGTGATAACTCAGAAAATTAATAATTGCGATAGGTGCCAGCTTCTCAAACATGACAGGAAGCCCCAAAAGATAAAATACAGCGTTACAGAGACGCCAGGCAGGCCAATGGAGATAGTTCACATAGACTTGTATTTTATAATACAAAATATGTGCTAACGATAATATATAAATTCTCAGATACGCGTGCTGGTACATAATCCCAGCAAGAGATAGTGTGAATGTAATTAAATCACTTAGAAACTTTATGGCGTTATTTGGAGTCCCTGCCAAAATAGTCTGCGACCAAGGGGTAGAATTTTCTTCAAATTTGTTTAAAGATTTCTGTATACAATACGAATTAGAGTTGCACATGACGTCGTTTCAACAGTCGTCGAGCAATGCAACGGTAGAAAGGCTACATTCCCCGATAACAGAAATATATAGAATAATAGTCGAGCAAAAGAAAGAAAAGAAGCTAGAGATAAAACACGAGGAAGTCGTAACAGAGGCCTTTGTAACATATAACAACGTAATCCACTCAGCTACAAAGTTCACACCGCAGGAGTGGTTTACGGGAAGAACGCACATTTTCAGGGGCAACGTGTCGTTCAATAACGTACACGATTACCTCCAGAAAATTAATGCGTTCCATGCGGAATTATACACTAGGGTAAAAGAAATGGTAAAGGAACAGAAAATTAAGAGGATAGAGTCAGCAAATACAGATAGACAGAAGAACCAGGCGACACAATTTTTAGGAAGGAGAATAGAAGAGATATAATGACACCAAGATTTAGCACACACCAGGTGGCGGTAGATAATGACATAACGGTAACCACAACAATAACTAAAGCTAATGAATAATGAATTTCAGATGGACGGTGGCATCGGCTAAATTGTTCGGGGTCCGAAATGGGACCAGCTCGGATAGTGTAGACTTACAAACCTTTGTCCACGTTGTTTAGCTAAAGGATTATATGGAGAACAACGCCTAACTGGAGAGTATGCTCAGGAAAATACAAGAGGAGAAAGAAACACAAGAACTAGTAAGGGCACTCCAAAGTAAGTTAGGCCAGGTCAGGGGAAAACTTAAGAAAATAAGCCCCAAGATTAGAAACAAAAGTGGGCTCATTAATGGTCAAGGTTTGGTAGTGAAGGCGATAACTGGGAATATGGATTCCGAAAATGCGGAACGGCTAAAAAAAGAGATCAGGAGAGTGCAGGAAAAATAGAAGAAGAGGGAAGAGGTACTGGAGATACAGGAAAGCAGAGAGAGTATGTTTAGTATCATGTTTAAGAATTTGACACAGTACATGAACGAGGAGCAGATTAAAGTAAGCACATTCATAAAGAATAGAAATAACGGGATAAATAAGTCGTTTGTCGAGGAAGACAGACGAATTAACAGAATATAATACATAGATAAGATTCAAATGGCAGCATATATGAATAATGAGCTACTTGATGGAAAGCGTACTTTTAGCAAAGATAGGGGTAATACCAAGATTCATACTAAAAGAAAATGAGGCGCGAAGAATTACGCAAGCGCTTGAGGAACAGGGCATTAAAATAACCTCAGAAGAGCATATGTATGAATTCCTTCAGCTAAAGGCCATAATAAACAACACCGATTTAAATTTTGCTATGAGAACACCAATTTTTAAAAACCAAACGTACACCCTAAAGAGGTTACTGGCGTTACCCACGAAAAAAACTGAATATATAATAATACCTCACTTTGTAGCATGTAGCAACCTAGAAATATATTATAGTAATAAGTGCCAACGAATAAGAAAATTGTTTATATGTAAGAATTCCAGAACAGTAAAGCGAGTCAACGAGTTGTGCCTGAGGAATCTGATGGTAGGAATGGCGACGGAATGTGAGACGAAGGACACTGGATTTCGCAGAAAAATCTTCGAACCCGAGAAAGGATACGTGGTGATTTTCAACGGAAAGAAGGTTAAGGTACAGACTGACGGCGGTCCAGAGAGAACCATCAATGGATCGGCAGTCATAACATTCAATGAATGTGGAGTGATGGTCGAAAATATCCAATACGAAACAAAGGAGCAATTGGACGTAGATGGGTGGAAATTAGAAATTCTTCAAGTGGACGAGGGGAAAAGGAACAGAACGACCCAAGAGGTACCACCTCAGCACCGACCCTAGGTCTGCCCCCTCCAGAACCCCTGCTAATGACCTAACAATTTAGCGGACACCGACACCAACTCAAACCACAAAGCAAACATCCGCTCCAATTGCATCAGCGCACCACATTCCATGTCAACAGATTCTCGGCCACTCATAAATAGCTGACTCCAAACAAATGTAATAAACTTAAGAACCAAAACCAGAAAGGAAAAACCGATTTGATTGAAACTCGAATTTGAACGGTGATATTAAAATAGAACTCTCCTCAACACTTCGGGACTGAGCATAAACAAGGAATAACCACATCTCTAACTCCAACTTATCATAACTCGCGCGCACATGGCCTCCTATATGGGTACATAAATGATGATATATGGATTCATTAATGGCAGTCTTAGTTTGGTTAGAAGCAATTAATGCTGATTTCCTTAGATACGTCGACGCACCAGCCATCATCATCGTCCTCAGTTATCTTTTTTTCCGAAATGGCTGCGCTTATTTCCGCTTCCGTTTGGCTGTCCTGGTTGGGGCCATTGCCACCGTCCGACTCTCCGCCAGAGTTGTTGGCTATTGAGTAGTTACACATTGAGCCATCAGAGTTTTCGTTCTTCTATTTCTGTTTTTTGGAGCGTTTCCCTTCAGTGAGCGAGGAACCTTGAGCGGCTGGGCTAAGTCATGGTGGATTTTTCACAATGAATGTGTTCACTTTGTGGTTCACCTTAAGCAGACCATGGAAACCGCATGCCTTGCAAGATTGTGAGATTGTCTGGTTCTTAGCTGATACGGTCAGATTAGTCTCTGGGTTATCGCATTCGGGGCACAATAAAAACTTTCGAATGAAGCCATCCAACAAATCTTGAAGCTTGTTTACGTCATGCGATCCATTGAAAATAAACCGTTCATTTTATAAAAAACAGATTATTTAGTCATATTTATATAGAAAAATCCATCAAAAATCTAATATACCCCTATAGTTTTCGAGTACCGGGTATAAAAACCATAATTCATTAAAAAATGTTCGAAGCTTAAATATAAAATTTAATTTTGTTGCCTTATGTTTTGTTGCCTTAATAGAATGAAATTTGAGAAAACTTACGATAAGAGAAGGCAAAATTGTATGAAATTTTTAAAGTATGGCTTTTTTTATAGCTGGGTGTGTATAAACATTTTTCTTAACCTACCAGACCTGACTTAACAAAAAAATAAATAAAAATTATCTCCTAACATTTAAATATACTTCATTATTTCTTAGGCTGTATGTAATCTAGATACAAGTCCACTATTTTTTCTTACCTTATGATCATAAAGTGTTTGGGCGCCCAAACCCCAGCTCACAGACAAAGTACTTTGTCGGATAGGTGGCCGGACGGCCAATAGCGCCTGCAACTTCAGCCATATTAACCAAAACAGTGTTGATGCCGTTGCCTTTTCCTTCTACTTTTGCTTGAAGACGCGGCATTTTATATCGATAAAAAATATCTGTCCCACTACGCTTAACGTTGACGGTTGCCATTTGGCAAAATACTTTACAGGAAGTAACCGTTTTTAAAGCTTGTTCTAATTGCTTGTATTTTACGCGCACCGTCAAGGTAATTTGTTGGCTTTTGCTTCTTTGGCTGTATGGTTATTTTTTTGCTTTTCGTTTCTTTAAAAAAATTCTCATTTCTTTGTTTTAGTTACGTGGCCGTGCACATAAACAATCAACTGGGACTGAGTAGAGATCTCTATGGTCTCTTATCAATTTCTGTACCGTTCCTTATGACGCTTTACTGTCTTTTGATTTTTAACGCCTCGGAAGGGAACATAAAGTCTTAGAGAGCTTAGGCTTCAGCTTTTTCGCACCAGCAATGCTTTTGGGCTGTGTATATTGTATTTTTATTATTTGTTACATAATGTATAATTAATTGGTGTTTTTTAATTTTTATAATTATCAGAAATCTTTTGCAACGGAACAGTATTCGGCTCACGTGTACCTGAACGGCTGTAACTTCCGATGCTTGTTACTTGAAGTCCTGTTAAAACAGAGATTCAGATCAGAGCGGCTCGTTTACTTTATCATCATAGCAGGTAAAAAAAGCCCCAACCCTATGAAAGGTTTGTTTTTAAGTTTAAATTCTTGTTTTTATATCAAGTCCATGCATATAATAAATTTTCATTAGGGTGTAACTTATTTTTCGCAAGCAAAATTTCAACACACTTTTTGAACCTATAAGTTGTATATCTTAATACACCCAACGACAAAACAAATCCTCACTCTGAAATTTGATGAATTTTTGACTTTTCGAGCCTGGGTTTTGCCCAAATGTTACTAGATTCGTCTATATTTTTTAGTTCCGAGTCAATAAATCAATTTCTAACACAAATACAAACTAGATTTTTTGATATTGTATTCTTATAAGTAAAAAAGAATATTTTTTTCCAAATCACACATTGTTCTACGGTCATTTAGAAATTTTACCCAACAAAATTCAGTAAAATTATAAAAACGATTTATTCAACAAGAACTAAATTTGTTCCATTGGGTTATTTTGTTTCCTGCAACCATACTCTGAACTACTAAAGGGATTCAGTTTTTTATTGCATCCCCATAGCATAATTCAAGGAAACATCACGGTGGCAATACAGCAGCTTTTGGAATATCGTCCTTCTGTTCTATGGGCTGTGCGAGCTGTGCGGGAGCCATCAGGTCCAATGTGATTCAATTTGGAATATCTCATCTGAAAATATAGTGCGTAGCCACTCAGAATCAACCCAATTTGATTTTTTCTTCGATCAATTCAGGTGATTTTTTTTTATTTGAAAATGCTGAACTGGCTTTTTGGCAGGTGGTCTTATCGTTAAAGCAACCTTCTTTGACCGACGTGCTATAGTTCGAGCCGAAATATCATTTGCAAAACGTTGCTGCACCTCTGATGCTATCTCAACATTATTTTTAAATCGATCCTGAGGGTCGTTTTATAATAACACGATCTTTCCTAAACCTATTGCCAAGATTGGTACAACAAAATATTAATGAATTGGTAAATACAAAAAAAAAAAGTTGAATTATTATGAATTTATTATTAATTTGCAGGAAAAAAAATAGCCTAATGGAAAAAATGTAGTTCTTTTTGAATAAATCGCTTTTATAATTTTACTGAATTTTGAAGTTTGATTTGGGAAAATAATTTTTTTAAATTATAAGAATACGATATCAAAAAATCTGGTATGTAATTTTGTTAGGAATTGATTTATTGACTCGGAACTACAAAAAATGTACGGATCGAGTAACATTTGGGCAAACCCCTGGCTGGAGAATTCAAAAATGCATTAACTTTCAGAGTGCGGATTTTGTTTTGTTGCTGGGTTGAGATTGTTTTGGATTTTGAATATTTTATCAGACAAAAACACCTCTTAACGAGTTAAAAAACTAGTGACGATCGCACCTTCAACATACAAAAGTTCTGATATCCACTTTTGTGACGAAAATAGATTTTCCTATATGCTCCATTTCTATTTGCGTTCTTTTCGATAAGCTTTTTTCGATTTGCTCTTCTTCCGGGTCAACTGATCGATTTAATTTAATTGGTTCTGTTTTCTTCTTCAGTTGCAATCCAAGGTCTTTCTCTAGGTGCGCTCCTTCTGTCTTTTCAGGATTACGCTTAAACATTTTTTTTAAAATTTTTCTTACGACGCTCACACATTTTTAACATAAATAAAATTTGATCGCTTAGCACCCAGTGACAAAAAAAAACCACACTCTGAATTTTCATGAATTTTTTACATCTCCAGCCTGAGGTTTATTGTTTTATCGTTGTTGTTTAATGTTGTTTAAAGTTTAACAATGTGCATGTAAACTGTAGGGGGAAAAATTACATGTCAAGTGTGTATTCTACGAGACTAAGGCTTACTCTGACCCGGTTGGGCTGATTATTGGCTCAATAGCCGATAAGGTCCCACCCGCAGCCAAATTTAGGTCAGGGAAAAGCCTATAGGCTAACAAATTCAATTTAAAGTTATTTAAAGTACGTTAATCAGTAGGATAGATTTTACCATATTAGAACTAGTATAAAAGGAGGACAGATGAAAAAATTTGTTATAGTTACGGCAAAGGCTACGAAAAGATTCCTGATCAGAGTAGTTCGAAGATGGAGAGGAAAGTAATGCCTAGTCGGGCGGGACGTTACAGCAAAACTAATAAGACTGATAAGGGCAGATGATTGTACCTCACCAGAGAGAAGTTTGTGGAGAAAGAGAACTCCATGACAGATCCTATGGGATTTAAGGGATTGAAGGTTAATGAGACGCAGCCTGCTTTCATAGGAAGGGAGAAGTATCGCAGGGTCCCAATTAAGTCCACGGAGAATAAAGATGAGGAATTGTTTCTGAACGGATTCAAGCATATCTTGAAATTTTTGGTAGTGAGGTTACCAGACACAGGAACCATATTCCAAGAAAGGCCGGACCAGAGAAACGTAAAAGACTTTAGTGGTGTAAGGGTCAGTAAATTCCTTAGACCATCTTTTGACAAAACCAAGAACTTTGTTTAGAGGAAGATATCAAATTATCACCTAGGTTTATATTAAAAATCGCACGATAGGTTATTTTAGAATATAATGTATGTTTATTGTGTTTGGTGATCGGAGCTGCACTAACCCTAAGCAGAGAGGCCCGGCTGCAGCAGCAGCCGAAAGCTCTGATCAGACAAAACGCAAAACGAGAGCGCAAGCTTTAGCGGGGAGGGAGCTTATGACGAGAGAGATATTACATGTATTAGATAATAGCAAACAAATCCAAACAGTGATGCTCCATGGCATTTACTTTAAAATGATTACTTGTCGTTCTGCTCCGAATATCCTCCCCCCGTTGAAAGAGCACGGCTTTCAACTCCAGCGTCGACGGGCAGGACGGCTAGCTTCCCAACGGCTCTTTTCATTAGACCCGTCGCTGTTCGAACCATTGCGACTCTGACGATTCCATCCTTGCCTGGTATGGCCTCCTCGACACGGCCGAGAAGCCATTTGAGTGGTGGCAAGTTTTCATCCTTTAAGAGGACGACGCTTCCAATCCTTATGTTTTCCGTAGAATCTCTCCACTTGCTCCTCTCTTGCAGCATGGACAGATACTCCATGCTCCACTTTCGCCAGAAGTTTTGTTGCATTTGGGACATCTGCTGCCAGCGACTTAGACAGTCAGCGTTGAGATGCGTGATGTCCGGCTCTGGAAACGTTGTGAAGCTCGAGCCCTTTAGAAAGTGAGCAGGCGTAAGCACATCTAGACTGTCTGGGTCTTCTGAAATTGGATAAAGTGGTCCAGAGTTAAGAATTGCCGAAATCTCATATACGAGAGTGCGAAGCTCTTCAAGGTTTAGCACTGATGCGCCGACGACTCGATAGAAGTGGTTTTTTGCCGACTTGACAGCTGCTTCCCATAACCCGCCGAAATGAGGTGAACGAGGAGGGATAAACTTCCAGTCGATTCCATCGCTAAGGCAAAATGAAGCGATGACGGAGATGTTTGGCTCACTGTTAAACAACTCCTTGAGCTCTAGCAGTTCATTTCTTGCACCCACGAAATTGGTTGCGTTGTCCGTCCACAAGGTCCGAGGCTTGCCCCTTAGGCTGATAAAGCGTCTCAATGCCGCTATGAATGAGACTGTGGTTAGATCCTTGACGACCTCCAAATGCGCGGCCTTTGTTGAAAAGCAAAGAAATATTGCAATGTAGCATTTGCATGGTGGTCTATTTCGAACATCAGCTTTATGATAGAACGGCCCGCAAAAATTAATTCCAGTTGTGAGGAATGCGGGGTTTGGTTGGACTCGATCCGTCGGCAAGTCTCCCATCACGTGCTCAGCCAAAATTGGCTTAGTCCGAAAACATCGAACGCATTTGCTTATGACGCTTGCCACCAATTTCCGCCCTCCAACAGGCCAATATTTCTGACGAAGCGATGCAAGCAAAACCTGTGGACCACCATGTAATAACTTTTCATGATAGAAAGTTATAATTGCCTTCGTGATCGGATGACCTTTCGGAAGCAATATTGGGTGCTTTGCATCGTAGTCCATATTTGAGTTTTGAAGCCTTCCTCCTACACGAAGAAGCCCATCACCACCGAGCATCGGGCGCAGAGAAAGCAACTTGCTCTTGGCAGGAAGTGCTGCACTAGCGTTGAGTGCGTTGAGCTCCTCAGCAAAATGAACCTGCTGGACACTTCTTATTAGAAGACGAGTGCCACCTGCAAGGTCCTGCACGGTGAGCGCGGCACCTGCTCGAACATATTCCTTGCTTCGAAGGGAGATAAAACGATAAATATATCCAAAGACACGTTGGAGCTTGCCAAACGAGTTCGTGTACTTGCTGTCACATGAGAGGTCCTTTGCAACTGCTCCAACCAATGATGTCTGTCGGCGCTCCGGTAGGTCAACAGCTTGCGGAACCTGAGCAGGCCATCCTGACGAGTCCGATAAAAGGTACGACGGTCCATTTAGCCACAATTTCAAATCTAAGAGCTCTATTGGAGAACATCCCCTCGATACGACATCGGCTGGGTTAAGAGCTGTTGGGACGTGATGCCACTCCATGTCCTTGGTCAACTCCTGGATTTGCGCAATTCTGTTGGAAACAAAAACGTTAAAGTTTGATGGGGCTTCACGTATCCAAGACAACACGATAGTTGAATCCGACCAACAGTGGAAATCACAGGGAGATGAGAGACTTTGTTGCACACTTACGACGAGCTCAGCCAAGAGCAACGCCGCGGACAATTCCAATTTGGGTATGGTTAGCGTTTTTAAAGGCGCTATTTTGGACTTCGAGCAGAGCAAGCGAGATGCGGTTTGCCCTTGTATATTCGATCTTATGTAAACGCAAGCTCCATATGCGGTCATGCTGGCGTCACAAAATGCGTGCAACTGGAGGGATGAGTTCGGCAGCATGACAAAACGTGGAAATTTGAAATTCTGAACGATGCGTAATTGCGATGTCAAATTAGACCAAACTGCCGACAAATGTTCAGGTAGTGCATCATCCCATCCTAAATCCTCCTTCCATAAACTCTGTAGGAATGTTTTGGCTTTGGACAGAATAGGTGCTATCAAACCGAGCGGATCGTAGAATCTGGCTATAGAAGACAGGACAGTACGTTTGGTGGGCGGGCCTTCTGGCATGATTTGCGAAAAATTGAACAGTAGGTTATCCGAACTAGGATCCCATACCAAACCTAACGCTTTCGCTATATCCGTTCCATCATGAAACTTTAACAGTTTTTCCCTGTCATCCGTAGGCTCCTCTTCAAGCACTCTGGGCTCATTGGAACTCCATTTTCGTATAGGAAAGTGTCCTTTATGCAGCAGCTCTTTTACTTGACGACGGATCACATTCACCTCCTCTATTGTGTCTCCACCAGATATGAGATCGTCTACGTAGAAATCCCTTCTCACGACTTGGGCTCCTATAGGAAATGACGCAGCCTCGTCGTACGATAGTTGGTGCATGGCACGAATTGCCAAAAAAGCAGCAGGCTTTGTTCCATACGTAACGGTCTCTAGCTTGTAAATCTTGATTTCATCAGTAGGCTTTTCGCGCCAAAGGATGCATTGCAAATATTCATCCGGGTGCGACATCCGAACACAGCGATACATCTTGCAGATATCTCCACAAAGTGCAATTCTGAAGAACCTAAAACGAAGTAGTGTGTTGAATATTTTTGGCTGAATCGTTGGGCCAGTCAGCAGTAAGTCATTGAGGGAGCGCCCTGATGTGGTCTTTGCAGATCCATCGAAAACAACACGTAGTTTCGTACTGCTGCTGTCGAGTTTTTGAACGCAATGATGCGGCAAGAAAAATTGTGGCACATTTATGGTGCTAGAAGCCAACGACATGTGCCCCAAATCCAGATATTCTCTTAGGAACGCACTATATTGAGCCTTCAGCGAGAGGTTTTTGGAAAGTTTTGTCTCCAGACTTTTGAAACGACGAAGAGCGAGACAGAATGAGTCGCCAAGGTCCTCAAAACCAGCACTAGCTAATAATCGAACAGAAAATTGACCATTTTCCAACCGAGAGTAGTTTTCCTTGAACAAACGCTCGCAGAGTAGATCCTCACTCGATGCAGCTGCCTCCGATGAATAACAATTTTCAAGCTCCCAAAAGCGCTTTACAGCATTCGACAAAGAATCCTCATCTTCCTTTGGTGCGTGGGTTCCTGTTGTCGTAGCCAGAGCGACTCGATTGCTGGTGGTATGAGCCAGCCCTCCAGAGACAATCCAACCAAGTTTGGTGTTCTGGAGTGATGGCAGCGTCTCAGCCAAATGCATCTGCCCAGCACAGAGCAAATCAAAGAATATACCAGCACCTAACAGCATATCGATTCGCTGAGATCTAAAAAACAAAGGGTCAGCTAAATTGATATTCTTCGGTACATCCCATTCTGCAGCATTAATATCGTAGTGCGGCTGATAGTCAGTGATGACTCTAGTTACGACCGCCGTGAATGAGGAACTATAGCTGCCATACTGAGACTGCATGACGACTTCCACAGCTTTATTCGAAGTAAGAGACGATTCTCCAATGCCAGATATCGAGACGGGCGAGTGCCGATGTTTTAGCTGCAGATGACCAGCCACACGAGACGTTATAAAATTGAGCTGCGATGCGGAATCCAATATTGCCCGACATGGGACAAGCGTTCCAGCACGATTTTTAACCAAAACGATGGCCGTAGCTAGCAACACGTAATCTTTCGAGATATTGGGAATAGGTGGAGAGTAAGGTGGAGAGGCTGAGCATGAAACCAAGGCCGATGATTGCGATTGCGGGAGGCTCACGTCTGCATCAATGATTGCAGGTGGAACCGGGCTTTGAGTCTTATGGAGCAACGTATGGTGTTTCATACGACACTGCTTGCAGCTTCCAGACTTACACTGCTGTAAGCCGTGGCCCTTGCGCAAACAATTGAGGCAGAGATGCATTTTCTTTGCTTCCTTATAGCGCAAAGTAGGGGACAAATTCAGAAACATGCTGCAATTGGTTATGATGTGGTCTTTTCCGTCGCAAAACCTACAACCAGACTTATGTTCATTATTAGGTGAGGCAATGAGGACAATTTGACTAGGCTTGCGTATTGTTTCTCCCACCTGATGGCTTGGTGTTTCGATTACCAAATCACTTTCCTGATTTTCCATCATCCTGCATCGCTTCTCCAGAAACGAAGCAAGGGCTTTCCATGTCAGCAGCTTGTCGGACGGTAAGTCTTCTTCCCATTTTTCCCGGGTCCTGGTGTCCAGCCTATGCATCACAATGTGTATGAGAAGTCCATCTAAAATTTCCTCAGTTGATGCCAAAGTCCGAATCGCACGCAGGTGAGCATTGATCTTATCGCTAAGTTGCCGAAGACTCCTCGCAGATCCCATCTCAACGCCTTGTAACCCAAATATCGCCTTTACGTGAGCCTGAAAATTATGGTATTTATTGTCGAAACGATTAGTGAGCAGTTCCAAAGCAGTCTCATAATTCCCATCAGATATATCGATGGAACGTATGGTTTCTAGTGCTACCCCGTCTAGGCTAGCACGTAGATACTGGAACTTTTCCAAATTACTCAGCTCTTGCTCGTTGTCCACAACGGTCTTAAACATCGAGAAGAAGTTTGGCCAGTCTGCGTAGTCTCCCCCAAAACGAGCCAATACTAGATGCGGCAGCCTCGACTTCCGAGTTGATGCGTTGAGCGAAACTTCTCCAGCGAAATGATGAGGCATGGTGGTTGAGTTTGCACTGATCACCTTCTCCAGTGCTGCTAGCTCGCGATTTAGTTTTGCATCGATTTGCATGTACACGTTCGCGAACTCGGACCGCGCGTCACCTCCGAGCACCGTGAAATCGAGCCTTTCCAAGCTGCTCTGTGCAGCGTTGAACTCGGAGTACATTTTTTTGTGGTGCTTTAATCGCGCACGCAGGTCAGCTTCGTCAAACTGAAGGATGGACTCATCCGTTAGGAATTTGTTCATCGCCACGAGTTGCCGCTGAATAGACCTCGTTTTGGCTTTGTAAAAGTCCACCTCACTGGCCGCCGTCAGAGCATGAACCATATCATGATTTTCCGCCATTTTTTAACGCCACAAGATTAGGGCTGACACACAAAGAAAAAACACTTTAAGAAGTTTTCCGAGGGGAACGATATAACACCCTATATGCGCAGGCTAGCCGAAACAGCCAAGCGACGACAAACAAACGGTTTCGATTTTCGTTCTGTCTTTACCTCAACTTCTGAGGGCTTTGCACTGCGCTTGCACTAATACACGCGCAACAACACCGTTTCTTGGCGGGGATCTTTCACTCAGTTATAAGACCGATTTTGCTTACAGCTATGGAACGTGAAAATGAATGCACTGAGCTGCACCCAAATGCCGGTAATGCACAATATCACTGAATATCACTGCAGTACGTTTTGTATGTGTTTGTTCTGTGTGTTTTATGTGCTTGGCACCGATTTATGCACAAACAGCTTGACCGAATAATAAATTGCCCGAACGATATCGTCAATTTTCTTATTAAATCGTGGTACAGACTCCAGATCACGTCGGGGTCACCAAATGTTTAGAGGAAGATATCAAATTATCACCTAGGTTTATATTAAAAATCGCACGATAGGTTATTTTAGAATATAATGTATGTTTATTGTGTTTGGTGATCGGAGCTGCACTAACCCTAAGCAGAGAGGCCCGGCTGCAGCAGCAGCCGAAAGCTCTGATCAGACAAAACGCAAAACGAGAGCGCAAGCTTTAGCGGGGAAGGAGCTTATGACGAGAGAGATATTACATGTATTAGATAAAAGCAAACAAATCCAAACAGTGATGCTCCATGGCATTTACTTTAAAATGATTATTTGTCGTTCTGCTCCGAACAAACTTCTTTGGCTTTATTGGAGATGGTGGAGATATGAGAATTAAAACAAAGATTTGGAACAAAGATAATGCCCAGGACATTAACTTTGAACTGGCGTTGTAGGATAATGCTATTGATGGAGTAGTCAAATAGGTATGGCTTGCTGCGGTGAAAGCTCATGATATTACATTTGGATATGTTTAGTGGAAGAACGTTAATTAGGCACTAGTTATTAAGAGCGTCAAGATCCGATTGCAGAGATAACGGGGACACAGGGTCATTATAGGAAAAACATAGCTTTACATCGTCAGCGTACATAAAGACACGGGAGTGAGATAAGACTAGGGGAAGATCATTAATGAACAAATTAAATAACAGGGGGCCCAGATGGCTACCTTGAGGTACACCCGATGTAACAAGAACAGGTTTAGAGAAAGAGGAGTTGAAGCAGACACACTGAGAACGGTTACAAAGGTAAGAATTGGTCCAGTGGAGGAGATTAGTCGGAAACCCAAAGAGAGATAGTTTATGGATATGGAGATTGTGATTAACAGAGTCAAAGGCTTTACTAAAATCAGTGTAAACTACATCAGTTTGGCACTGATTAGCAAATCCAGTAGTTACGAAGGAGGAGAATTCAAGGAGGTTAGAAGTAACTGAGCGACGTTTTACAAATCAATGCTGGGATTCCGAGAACAAGGAACTACAAAAGTGCTGCAGCTGAGAGGTAATGATTTTTTCAAAGAGTTTAGGAATGGCAGATAAATTATATATACAACGATAATTAGAAACATCTGATTTCGAGCTTTTTTTGTGGACAGGGATTATGTAGGACTCCTTCCAGACGACGGGAAAATCACCTAACTCGAGTGACAAATTGAAAAGTTTTAAGAGGGGCACGCAAAGAGATTCAGCACAAAGTTTAAGAACGGCACTTAGAACCAAATCCGGGCCAGTAGAGAACGAAAACTTACACAATTTTAAGTTGGTTAGCAAGTCATTATAATCGATGAAGGGGGAATAGATGCAATTTGAGCTAACTAAAGGAGAAGGATAAGAGTAACTGGTACGATGGTCGAATGAAGAAGCAAGAATAGAGGGGACAGAGTAGCAACGTTGAAAAAAGGAAGCGAACAGATCCGCAATGTCACAATCATTATCAGCACAACTATCATTTAAGTGTAGATATGAAGGGAATTGATAAGAATTACGTTAAGAGTTAACAAACCTGAAGAATTGTTTAGGGTCGCGTTTGAAGTTAAGCTTTCATTTAGCCAAGTATTTATTATAGCAAAGCGTTTTAAATAGAGAAAATTTCGATTTAGCAATTGAGTACTTGGAAAAGTCCGATTGAGAAACGGATATTTTAAATATATTCAAAGAGGGAAAATCGTCCTTTTTAAGGCAAAAGATAGTGGAGGGCTAATCGAAAGAATTGATGGGACCAGAAGAAGGCAACTGAAGTTCCATTTCCAGTGTGGGATAATAAAGGTCTTCAGGGATAGATACAGCAGATCCTCTACTAACCAGAGTAATCGACGTTTCGGACGTAAAGACTAGTTCTAAGATCCTACCCAAGTTATTGCAAATGCCATTAACCTGACCCAGCGAAGTATAGGACAAAGAGTCGATGAAATCATGCTGCATGGATGGGAACATCAGGTTAGAGTCAACAGAAGGAGACCAAGTAATATTTGGGAGATTAAAGTCCTCAAGGACAATAAGACGATCGGAGTCATTAAGTTGGGACGAAACGGACTGAAGATGAGCAGCGTGAAGCATATAAGTTGCGAATTCAGAACACGGTGGGATGTAAGAACAAGAAATGAATAAATTAAAGGAATACAGACGAATTTGAACTATATTTATTTCTAAATTGTTACCCTCTTCGATGGAAAGGAGTTGAGAAGATAAGTCAGAACGCACGGCTATCAGAACTCCGCCACCTCGAGATGGACGGTCAATCTATATATGTTATATTTGTCTATAAGAATCTCGGAATCCGAAATTGAGGAATTGGGCCAGGTTTCAGTAAAAGCGATAATATCAGCATTAAAAGTTGCACTATCAGAATAAAGTTTGCTGGCCACGTACATTCTGATACGAGATCTTTAGTGGAGGGGGAGAATTCAGTTTTTTGATGCGGACGGAGATGGAGTAGACGATGCGCTTGTAGTGCCACCTCGTATAAGTAGCTTACACACTCCCATCCCTACATAGCAGCTACCCACATCCCAACCCCCACATTCACCTCACACCGGGCGGACTAAGGGTTCATTCGACCCGTGCCGAGAGTCAGCCTGGCTGAGGGCCCGGTTTAAAACTAGCTCAGTCATAAGCGGAGAGCTCAGGGACTTGGCAGCCCCCTGTTCTAATGATGCCTTATCCGGGCAAAGTTAATCTCTTCCCGGACGCACCGTCCTTTCTTTGCAAATCGTGGCAACAAATATGAATTACAACAATGCAAAAACAAAAAACAAGAAAACCGAGACTGGCACTCCCCAACTGCCAATTGGGAGCAATCTCATGTTTGGAAAGGCAGTGGCCCTAAGGCCTGGCAGAACCAGCTCAACAGCAGGAAAGACCTGCTCGGTGGAAGGCGCTGGTACGAACCCGGGGGCGAACCCACCAGGCGCCACAACCGAAGAGGCAGCGCTCGCAGGAGATGCCTGGACCGACTTCAATGCGGTGTAGAGTACTGCCAAATATATCCTTCGCGCCGATTGCCAGATTGATAAGGGCAGCGCGGAGGGCAAGATACGTAGGAGTCAGTGGAAGTGGGTGGAAGCGGCATTGGCCGACCGCTGCTTCGAGCTCCTCGAGAACGACCCCGGGACACCTCCAGTCTGCAAAGACTTGGGGTGGTTCCAGGGCAATATTAAAATAATTGCCTGTGAAGACGAGCGCTCCGTGAAGCTGTATAAAGCAGCGGTGGCGCAGATCGGAGAGGTCTACGCTGGTGCGAAGCTCGTCACAGTAGACTAGAGCGAGGTGCCCAGTAGACCGCTGGCAAGACTATGGGTGCCGGCTACCTTCAAGGCGCCTGAGCGCATCCTCAAAATGCTGCAGAAGTGCAATCCACAACTGCCAACTACAAACTGAAAGGTAGAGAAGGTTGAGACGACGCAAGGACCGATGAACCAGGCTGTGCTCGTACTCAATAAGGAGTCGCTGGCCCCGATGGAGGCAAGGGCGAGCAGAACTACGGTTTCAGCTCGGTCACCATAAAGGTGTATTAATCGGACGCAGCGGCCGAGGCCCGTCCTGTCGACAACCCAGTCGAGCAAGACGTTGCCTCGGAGATCGAAGCACCCGACAACGAGCTGGAGCAGGCTAAAAAAGGCTACTCGTCCGATGCATCTGCTTCCCTCATACTCCGCTTGATCGAGAGCGGAGCCGACATTGTCCTAGTCCAGGAGCCTTGGATAGTAGGAGAAAAGGTCTGTGGATTAGCGACGAAGGAGTACAAGCTGATTGTAACCCAAAAAGAAGGTAAAATTGGTACCTGCATTCTTGCAAGAAAACACCTAAACATTTTTCTGCTCCATAACTTTAGCAATGGCGACAACACGGCTGTGAGCCTGGAGCTGCAGGGGACGCATCTTAGACTGATGTCGTCCTATATGGCTCACGAGGAATGCGATCCTCCGAGTGACCTCGTTCGCAAGCTAGCCAGCGATAGCGAGAGGTCAGACGTAGGCCTGATAATAGGCTACGATGCCAACGCTCACCACACCCAATGGGGAAGCTCGGACACAAACGTAAGGGCTTACTCACTTTTCAGCTTAATCCTAAACTCTAACCTACTAATCTGTAATCGGGGCAATGCCCCTCTATTTATAATAAAGAACAGGCAAGAGGTTATTGACCTCACACTAGTGTCTCACAAACTGTCAGACATAGTCAAGAGTTGGAAAATCCTAGAGGAACATTCCTTCTCTGACCACAGGTACATCGAGATGATACTATCTCTCGAGAGCCCCCATTTAGATTTTTCAAAGTCTTGGTATACAATCCTTTTAGTTTTTGCGACACCTTTCGATTGGGGTATAACTCGTTATAATCGGACGGTCACAGCAGATTTTCATTTCTTCCTGTATACTATAATAATAAAAAAATAATATATAGTAGTCCACTTTGCTCATTCTCCTGGTGCGCTTCGTCACCACGCAAACTGCCGTCCACAGTGATAAAGACGTGCCAAATCGTATTGAAAGTTATTTGTTTATGGGGGCTGGAGAAAATCCTCTAGCTGAACCCACCACGAGGGTTCCGACTGGAAAATGGGCACTGCATTATCGCGGACAAGGGTAATGCATTGTCGCTTTCTCCGTCCGAGGCAATGCAGTGTCTAGCTAAGGCAATGGCCAGGTGTCTTCTCGACCTCATGTCGTTAGCGCCGGATCAGGCCATGGCTAAAGGTGCCTGCCGGCTAGGCCTACAACGCTAGGGTGTGGTTCCACCGAAAAATATTAACCACTATGGACCTTCGGGTCACATATGGCGGCGGAAAAGAAGCAAAGGGATGTCAGCCCAAACGTCGGCGGGAAGCGTGACAGCTACCACCGTTGGGCACGGGATGGAGCAATCCTCTCTGTGTATCGCCAGCGGTCACGCCTCTTACGTGGCTGGAGCAGGCTATGTCAATTGCAAAGCTACTGCCAAAACACTCCATTACTCCAAGCTGAGCCGCTCGGATGCCGCTGTCGAAGCAGACACGGATCTCGAGAGCGTGCTGTCCATTAGCAATACGGAAAAAGAAAGCCGCTCGCTGAAACCAGGCACCAGCTCTCCGCGTAGGGAAGGGCCGAAGCGCTCCAGGAAGTGCATGAAGGCAAAATCCCAATAGAAGGCAGCCCTCAAAATCCAAAGCCGGCTCCAAGGTAAAGCTAGCCCGTGCCGAGCAGTGGGTGTAAGAAAGTACACTGCACTTCGCGCAAATGTCCCAGATGCGGGCGTCAACAAAGTGAAGAAGTTGCTGGCCAGCAAGAGGCAACGCTAGGTCAAGAGTGCCGTCTGGGACACTCTAGCAGCACCCCCACTACAAAGACACCTCTACATTTGAAGGTTAGTGACGTGTCCAGAAGACACTGGATCGTGACGCTCATTGACCGAAGTGACGAGAAAGGGAAAATGATGGTGGCGCAGTGGAAGATGGTTTACGCGCGGCTCGTCGATACGCTATTTGCAGTGATGGAGGAGAACCTCACAGCTCCCATGCCCTCCCTCGATGGAGCTGATTTGCTGAACGGGATCAAGATCCTGAAATGCAATGACGATCCTAAGCTAAAGTGGCTGACGCAAACGGTCTGCCAACTGGAAGCGATGTGGGAGGAGTACAATCTGGAGATGGTTGACAGGGAACTAATTCCGTCCATACCAAATGCGAAGGTACTCTTCCCCATCGCGATCCAAGGGGATCGGGCGCTGAAGCACGGATGACCTGACATTGGTGATGCTAGAAAGTGAGGTGCTATATTGCACACGACAGGCCCGCACCGCCTGGTGGAAGAAGCTAGATTTAACTCTCGTAACGGGAAAAAGTACCCTAGTAACTGGCTGGAGAATCCTGGAAAGATAATGCTTCTCAGATCATAAGTACATTCAGTTCAAGTGCGAATTCGAATACACTCCGAACAGTCTATGGAAACCCCCGGAAGACATACTGGGAAAAATGAAAAAGACAGCTACTTCGAAGATCGTAAAAATTAATATTTTTCCAAGTGCTAGCTTCCGATTGACTTTTTTCCAAACTATTTTGTTTATTTATAAAGCTTATGAATGCATATTGAATATGTCAAAATAATAAATAAAATAAAACAATGTACAAATAAAATAAAGCGTGCAGTTTCTTTTCTATGGTAAATTCCTTACTGGATGCCTACCACGCATCATGCCCACACTCGAGAATAAGAAAGAGGACCAAGCCACTTTGGTGGAACCGGGACCTCTCTCTTCAAAGAAATAACCTCAGGGAATTCTTCAAGCTTGTCAAACAAGCAAACGAAGAGATCATCAACGAGGAATATAAGACTCTACTCAGAAATTACAAGAAGGAAATACGCAGCAAGACTCAGGAAGCTGCTTTCAAAGCAAACCACCATACAGAGTCAGCTCAAGCTAAACAACGGAAAGTAGTCAGAGGGCAGCGAACAAGCCCTGACAGCTCTAATGGAGGTTCATTTCCCAGAATGCACCGAGGTCACTGATGCCGAAACGCAACAGGACCTAGCAACCGAGGAACAAAACCCCCCGACAGATCTGATAACCCACAAGAAAATCCCATAAGTCATAGATCCCTTTACGGGCATAAAAGCACCTGGATTGGACGGAATATTCCCACCCATGCTGCAGGTGACCAAAGAGGTGATCACCCAATGGCTTTCTGCAATATACTCTGAATCTCTTAGTACAGACTATATCCTAATCCAATGCAGAACTTCTAGAGTTGTCTTTATCCCAAAGGCAGGAAAGTGCAGCCATGTTAGCCCCAAGGATGATAGACCGATAAGCCTTACCTCTTTTCTACTAAAATTACTGGAAAAGCTGCTGGATCTACACATCAGGAATGAGTTATGAGGACTGATGTCAACCAACCAGCATGCTTACACCAAAGGGAAATCGGTGGAGACAGCACTACATTCGTTAGTAGCTACCGCCAAAAAATTTCAACACGGACCAACTCTGCTATACGGAGTCTTAGTGTGGTGGAAGGCTACTGAAAAGAAAACGTATCATAATCTCATGGAAAGAACTCAGCGACAGGCTCTGCTCTGTATTACAGGGGCGCTGAGGTCAACCTCAACAAAAGCACTCGAAATCATACTAGGAATCGATCCCCTGGACATCCACGCTCGTCTGACTGCAGGAAAGGCAGCGCAGCGCCTAGTTGCATCGGGTAAAATGTCGCCACAAGGATTCAGGCACAGTTCAATTGGCAGGGACATGACCAGTTCTACTGACTACATGACCCCCCACATGACTACATGACTACTATGGGACCCGAAAACTGGAAAAGAGGAGGAGTCTTTCCAAATGCCAAAAGTTTCATTATTTGATATCATATCTGAATGGTGAAGCTCTGTATCTCATTAAATATATTCCCCTTACTGATAATAATTATCAGAATGCTTGGGAGAGGCTCGAAAAACTTTTAAAAAAACATCAGGCCGTTCGTTCATTCTAAACCAGGGGTCGGCACGCACACATCCACATGATTTTAGTGCGTTTGTGTGCGCAGAAAAAAAGGAACGAAGCATTTTCTCTGCCGCGGTGCTGCCGAGAAGAATAATGAAGTCGTGTGTGTATAGGGCCAAAGCTACACAAAGGCAAAACGTTTCTTGCTTTGCACTGAAAGAAATTAATTCATGTAAAGGAATATTGTTTGCGCAAAACAGAAGAAAAAACAATCAAAGGAAAAAACAAAAGCGTAGTAATAAAACGAGGGGGAACGTTATGAGCCGCGTCTGCGCCGCGGCTCTACTTTATACCCGGTACTCAGTCAGTATATATGTATGTGAGCTTGTTGTAATTTATTACATGTTCGCAAAAGGAAAATATTAAATTTTAGCCAAAAAAAAACAATTTAAGTCGAACCTTTTCGGAGATTTTGATCTATTAGATGTTTCCATATTGGTTAACATAAATTTTTTACATCTGCCATTTCTACATGTTTTTATCTACTTCCTACATATACATACACGGCTGTGTGCGAGAGAGAGAGGGAATCAGTCTGCGCTTGGGAGGCCACTGAAATTTCATTTGTTCCTTCTGACTATATTTATGATCCGATCTGATCCAAATTCAATACTCTGATAGATATAGTAATTTTCTATGATTCTGCGTTTTTGGTTTTCCCGTATCTTCAAAATTGTAGATTTTCATCTTTTGTGGGGGCGGAAGGGGGCGTGGCCAAATTTTAAAACAAACTCGTCTCGGTTTGATATCACAGGAGCTTGGATAGAAAGTTTGGTGGTTCTAGCTCTTATAGTCTCTGAGAACTAGGCGTCAAAAAATTCGATCAGGCATAGCGCCTACCCCTGTGTGTGAGAGAGAGCGAGAGGGAACGATGCATTTCGAAATTGTTTTCTTCATTGTGGCTATATTTATGAGTCGATCTGATCCAGATTCATAACTCTGATAGATATTGTCATTCTCTACGATTCTGCGTTTTTAGTTTTCTCGTATCTTTAAAATTGTGCATGCCACAGATTTTCGTCCTTGGAGTGGGCGGAAGGGGGCGGGGCGAAATTTTGAAATACACTTGTAACAGTGCGATAGGACAGGAGTCTGGATACAAAATAGTGTTCCTCTAGCTTTTATGGTCTTTGAGCTATAGGCGCTAATGAAGACGGACAGACGGACAGACGGACAGACGGACGGACAGACAGACATAGCTATATCGACTCGGCTATTGATGCTGATCAAGAATATATATACTTTATGGGGTCGGAAACGCTTCCTTCTGGGTGTTACACACATTAATTTTTTGCACAAATCTAATATACCCCTTTACTCTTCGAGTACCGGGTATAAAAACAACATAAAAAACATAAGAAACAACTAAAAACCAGAAAAAAAGAAATGTATTTCAATAACAAAAAAATATTCGTTCATTCATTTATCTTTATTACCAAGTCCAAATATATTGCTCCCCTGAATTCCTTGATACGCATTAGATCGGTAATGTGTGTGTCACTTATTATACTTCTAAGCTTGGTCAGAATTATTTTAAGACTGAAAAAAAGCCACCTGGCAGTTATATGTCGTACCAAACATTGAGTAGAGCTTGTAAATTTCTGTTTTGAGTTTCGGATATTTTTCGTCTATAATGTCTACCCGAAAATTTTGTCCAGTTTCTAAAGGAACACCAACATCATTCCATAATTGTCCAAATCGTCTGGCTCATCGGTAAATGGAAAATCATGTAACTCTATTGCACGCGATATAAAATTAAAATCTTGAAAACTTTCTCTGAAATTTTCCTTTAATTCTGGACTGTAGCTGCGAAATCTTCAACTTTATCAATACTTTTAACGTGTAACTTGGAAAATATAAGCGGGAATTTTTTTACGGGACTATATTATTGTTTTTAAGGTTGGTGATCAAAATGGAAAGTTCTGTATCAAAATGGGCTATTGAATGAAAGAGATTGAACATTTTTTGGTTCTTACCTTGTAAGGACAGATTAAGAACATTTAATATTTCTGTAATATCGCAAAGAAATGCTAAATCAATTAAAAAATCTGGATTTCCTATTGATATGAGCAGATCTTTAGCGTTCTTCTCAATAGTTTTTAAAAAGCTTGTCACTTCCTTTCGCAAATTAAAAGGACGTTCTAAGAATTTCCACCTACTTAGCCACCGTACCTCTGTGTACATTAAAAGGTCTCCATATTCAGCTTCCATGGTTTTAATGAACTCCTTAATGAAGTTCCTATGAGTCAAAGAATTATGTCCACAATTTTTTTGTTTATGATTCTAACATTTATCATCTGTCATTTTAAGTTCTTTTGCAAAGAGAGCTTCCTGGTGAATCATAAAATGGAACGAGGGGCAATAAATTCCATTCTTTTTGAGAATACCCATAAGACCGTTTTTTTTGCCTGTTATGACCGCCGCTCCATCCGTACATACTGCACTTAATTTTTTTACTATCTAAAAAACATAAAACCTTCGTCAGAAGATGATCATATAATATTTGCCCTGTAACATACCCATGAAAAGAAATCATGTCGAACACTTCTTCGAAACAAACGAGATTTTTATCAACTGTATTAACGCAGATGGCACTGCTCGATAAAATTCAACTTTTTAATATTCGCTGTGGTCGAAAATAACTTTTTCTGATAGATTTCGGGATTTTAATTATTTCTTAAGAATTATGGTTTTTTTTATAATGTAGTTTTTTTTTTTAAGAATTTTTGAAATTTGGTATTTTTTCATGTTTTTTCCAGAGGTAGTGCTTCTTATTTTTACATAACTTTAGCATCTTACATCTAGCTGTATTAAACTGTGCAGTTCTGAAAAGCTGATAAATGAAGCTATAATATAGCCAAACCTCAACACTTTGTAGCTGCAGCTTGCGTCTGGAAGTTACTAGCTTTCAAATTCAAATTTGATAATTTTTTGCGGTATTTTTTTCCGAAAGTTTGACTTTGAAAACTCAGGAAAAGTCGAACAAAACATATTTCTTGGCCAACATTTTTAGGTTTAGATATGTACATTAATTAGGCGTCGTTTGAGGTATCGTTTGTAAAAATCGTTCAATAAACGGTTAAGGTGAGGCCGTTTAACCAACACTTCGTATGCTGAATTTTGCTGTTCTATACCATCCCAAACGTCATTTTACCGTTAAAAACTGTTACACAAAATTATTTTTGATATTTTTTGTAAGAAAAATAACGGATACATGTCGACTAACGGAATTTATCGGCAAAATATGTTGACATATCCAGCATTGCGCCCCGCCATCGATATTTTCTGAAAAGAAAAAAGCATCGATTTAGTTTGCGCAGAAAAAATAAAGAAGTTGCGCAGCGTGGTCTTTATCATATGATTTCTGAACGAAGACTGATTTGTCTCTGCTGTCGCGACGCTGCCGAGAAGAATTATGAAACCGGTTTTCTCTGCCTCTGCGGCAGCCGAGCACAAAAACGATTCCATGTGCATAGGGCCGAAGCCAGACTAAGTTTTTACACTGTGCGTGTGCCGACTGCGCTGCCCTGTGGTCTTCTCCTATGCGCATGGCATAGGACGCTGCCGGCCTCTGTTCTAAACTTTCTATTGTTGCTAACAGCAAAAGGTTCAAACATCTTCGCTGAAATCCGACAGCCGCGATGTGTGGCTGATCCATATCCTGTTCTCAAAACTACACCCGGAATGCAAGAAAGCTTCGGCTACTTCCAGTGAATCGTGCAAGGAAAATGTGACCCTAAATTATTTGTTCGTTTTTCTGTTCGCCGGTTTTGATGCCATCTTGTCAAAAGTAGTTCATAAAATTCCCACTGTGCTGAATAGACATCGTGCAGTTTCTCATCATGTGGACGTGCCAAATATGTTCGTTCGTGTATATTATCACGGGCAACGCAGTCTTTATGCATGCACTCAATTTACTGCATGCATTAAATTTATTGCCTCAGTCGATCTCATCAAGTAAAGATTTGTAATTCCACAAACACGTGCCGTCTATGCAAGTCGAGGCACCACCCTCTTATCCATCTAGAGGAGATACGCTCTGTCCCGAGTTCTGCTGTCAACACATCTGCTGATCCAAACTTACACTCGTCCAAGCTGCCTGCTGATGCTGATGCTGATCCTGCCATGGTCAGCCATCATATATCTGGAGAGGCCAATAGTCAAGCCATATTGCCAACGATTTTAGCAAGAGAGACTGGAAGACTGGCGTACGATCAATCAAGCTTCACCTTCGCCGAGTAATTGGTAGTTGTAATTTAACCTCTATGCCGCCAATATGAAATAATGAATATATACATAACATAAAATCAAAAGAAAAGAAAATACAGACCACTTATTCGTAACCCTTCGGTATAATTCTCTATAAAATAATAAAAGCTTATACCTCCGAACCCATCCTTTCCTTTTAGTTAAATATATAACAGGCCAAAACGTCTAAATATAAAGCATACCTTTTCTTACAGATTTGTAGATCAAAACGACAAGACAAACATTGTTTCATTGTAAACTATTTTTTTTTTAACGGAATCAAAATTTACTTATTAGTTCCATATATTGGCGGTCCAAATTTCTAGGCATTCGAAAAACACGAAGATTACTGTTAATTTGGTTCAAAGTTTCTTTTCAATTTTTTTATCAATATGGCCACTTTCAAGCTGGCGTTGCATTATATTTTTGCGACACCCTGCAGCCTTAAGGAGTGTGGTCGGTGCGTTCCGCACGACTCCCATTAACAACCTCCTATTCGAGGCTGAGTTCATGCCTATCGAGTGCAGACTGCAAGGTCGCAGTCTTTTATCCTCACGAACAACCCTCTACTTCAAACCATACTAAAAAAATTGATAAAAACAAAAGATTACCCAGAACACCTTCTATCATACACAAGGCACGCAAATTCAGCAAAGACAACGGATTATCCTCTCCCCATCAACGAACAACCAAACTAAAAACCCCGCAATAGCTTTTCTCCAACGACTTCATAAACCAATAGCTCCACTATTCCACTAAATCCATCACTCCTCCCACGGTATTGAAACAAAAATGCCTATCCCTCAAAGAGGAGTTACAAAACTACAGTTTTATATACACCGACGGTTCAAATCAATTCAGGGAGCCTCTTATAGAATAACAACAGACCAGCTCTCTTACCTCCTTACACTACAATATATAAAGCAGAATTGGCTGCTATTTATGCGGCTTGTAAATACGCCCAAACCCAAAAGCAGCGATACGCTATTTTCTGTGACTCCCTCTCATCCCTGCAATCAATAACTAACATAAACAACTAAAATTATTATCCGACCCAAATACGGGACATTCTTAACCTCCAAGACCCAAAAATAATACTCATGTGGATTCCAGGCCACTCTGATATAACTGACTTACAGCTGACTCAGCTGCGAAAGAAGCCCTAAATTCCCCAAAAATATTCTAAAACGAGGGGGAACGTTGTGAGCCGCGTCTACGGCCGCGGCTCTACTTTATACCCTGTACTCAGTCAGTATATATGTATGTGAGCTTACGATATATGTAATTTATTGTGTTCGCAAAAGGGACAAATTGAATTTTAGCCAAAAAAGAACAAATTATTAAGTCGAACCCTTTCCATTTTTGTTTGCATTTGTTTTTTACATATTCTTTACGTCTTTTGTACATTTTCACATATACATACGTCTTTACTACGACTCGTGGAAATGTGTTCGAGAGAGAGAGGGGATGAGTAAGCGCTTAGAAGGCGTTGCGTGGACACTGAAATTTCATTTGTTCTTCCTGGCTATAATAATGATCTGACCTGATCCAGATTCGGCAATATGGTACATACGGTTATTTTCCATTATTCTGCGTTTTTGGTTTTCTCGTATCTTAAAAATGGTGGATTTTCGTACTTTGTGGGGGCGGAAGGGTGCGTGGCCAAATTTTGAAACAAACTCGTCTCAGTTTGATATCACAGGAGCTTGAATAGAAAGTATGGTTGATCTAGCTCTTATAGTCTCTGAGATCTTGGCGTCGAAAAATTCGATCAGGCATAGCACCCACCCCGGTGTGTGAGAGAGATCGAGAGGGAACGATGCATTTCGAAATGGTTTTCTTCATTGTGGCTATATTTATGATCCGATCTGCTTCAGATTCAACACTCTGATAGATATGGTCATTTTAGATTCCTCGTATCTTTAAAATTGTGCATGCCTCAGATTTTCGTCCTTTGAGTCCGCTGCTTCGAGCTCCTCGAGAACGACCCCGGGACACCTCCAGTCTGCAAAGACATAGGGTGGTTCCAGGGCAATATTAAAATAATTGACTGTGAAGACGAGCGCTCCGTGAAGCTGTATAAAGCAGTGGTGGCGCAGATCGCAGAGGTCTACGCTGGGGCGAAGCTCGTCGCAGTAGACTGGAGCGAGGTGCCCAGTAGACCGCTGGCAAGACTATGGGTGCCGGCTACCTTCAAGGAGCCTGAGTGCATCCTCAAAATGCTGAGGAGGTCCAATCCACAACTGCCAACTACAAACTGGAAGGTAGTGAAGGTTGAGACGACGCAGGGACCGATGAACCAGGCTTTGCTCGTACTCAACAAGGAGTCGCTGGTTCCGATAGAGTCAGCTAAGGGCGAGCTGAACTTCGGCTTCAGCTCGGTCACCATAAAGGTGTATTAATCGGACGCAGCGGCCGAGGCCCGTCCTGTCGACAACCCAGTCGAGCAAGACGTTGCCTCGGAGATCGGAGCACCCGACAACCAGCTGGAGCAGGCTAAAAAAGGCTACTCGTCCGATGCAGAGCTACTGCTCGACTTTGAGGCAATGTGTCGCGAGGAAGTATCCGACGACTCAGACGCCGACATCACAGTGGTGGGGATTCTGGAAGATGTCTCTGAGACTCCTACAGATAAATCTCCACCACAGTAAAGCAGCATCTGCTTCCTTCATACTCCGCTTGATCGAGAGCGGAGCCGACATTGTCCTAGTCCAGGAGCCTTGGATAGTAGGAGAAAAGGTCTGTGGATTAGCGACGAAGGAGTACAAGCTGATTGTAACCCAAAAAGAAGGTAAAATTGGTACCTGCATTCTTGCAAGAAAACACCTAAACATTTTTCTGCTCCATAACTTTAGCAATGGCGACAACACGGCTGTGAGCCTGGAGCTGCAGGGGACGCATCTTAGACTGATGTCGTCCTATATGGCTCACGAGGAATGCGATCCTCCGAGTGACCTCGTTCGCAAGCTAGCCAGCGATAGCGAGAGGTCAGACGTAGGCCTGATAATAGGCTACGATGCCAACGCTCACCACACCCAATGGGGAAGCTCGGACACAAACGTAAGGGGTGAGTCACTGTTCAGCTTAATCCTAAACTCTAACCTACTAATCTGTAATCGGGGCAATGCCCCTCTATTTATAATAAAGAACCGGCAAGAGGTTATTGACCTCACACTAGTGTCTCACAAACTGCCAGACATAGTCAAGAGTTGGAAAATCCTAGAGGAACATTCCTTCTCTGACCACAGGTACATCGAGATGATATTATCTCTCGAGAGCCCAAAACCCACTGACTACATTAATCCCAGGAAAGCCAACTGGGAAAAATATAGTAAAAAAAAAGACAAACTTCTTCCATCCGAAGCACCAGTATGCCCGAACACAGAGGACGACTTAAACCGTCTAGTGGATAGGCTCACTGATGCCTCAAAGCCTTCACGGCAGCATGCCCCCCAAACAGACATAAGGGGAAAAAGAAACCCCCCTGGTGGTCAAAACAAATAGATATCCTACGGAAAAGGCTGCTTTCCCGGTTGTGCTACCATCGAGCCGGCACGCTTCTCAAGTGAAGGCTCGGCAACTTTGACGACGCACATCCTTACAAAACGGAACATCAGCTGGGCAATAAACAGCTTTCATCCGTTCAAATCTCCAGGCCCGGACCGGATCATTCCGGCCCAACTTCAAAAGGCTGGTGATATTGCCATCAAATGGCTGCAATGTATCTTCAAAAAGATACTAGTGGTGGGAAAAATACCACATGCCTGGCTTAAGGCAATGATAGTCTTCATCCCCAAAGCGGGAAAACCTCACATTCAACTCCAAAGGATTTTAGACCAATTAGTCTATCGTCCTTTCTTCTCAAAACCTTTGAGAGACTTGTCGGGCTACAATTGTAGAAAACTATAAGTCGCCAGTTGTTGTCAGGCTCACAACATGCCTACCGAAAAAGTCTCAGTGATAGAGAAATCTCTTCACCTCAAAGAATAAACCTTAATGGCCTTTCTCGATATCGAGGGAGCTTTCAACAATGTCGTGCCGGGTGCCATTATGGAAGCGCTGACTGACCTGGCGGTGGACCGTCACTTGGTGATGCTCATCGATCAATTGCTTACATGCGGGACGGTGACATTATCAATGGTATCGTCCACCCAGTCAAAGTATGTCAACAGAGGGGCCCCGCAAGGTGGTTTCCTGTCTCCTCTTCTATGGAACATAGCAGTCAAGAAGATCCTATGTGACCTGGAGGGGGGGGGGCTGCAAAGTTGTGGCATACGCGGATGACGTTACAGTTATCTTTTCGGGTAAATACCCGCAAACGCTCTACGACCTAATGACCGCAAAGCTCGCGAAACTGTCTGAATGGACGGAATCTCGAGGTCTAGGAGTTAATCTCTCGAAAACGGAACTTGTGCTATTTACAAATAAATATAAGATTCCGACTCTCCACCCCCCCCCCCACACTAAAAGGTTGCAGGCTCTCCTTCAGCGACGGTGCCAGTTACTTAGGGTTGGTAATTGACAAGAAACTAAACTGGAACCTGAATACAAAAAACAGAGTAAAGAAGGCCACGATAGCCCTCTATACATGCCAAAAAGCTATTGGCTTAAAGTGGGGCATGAACCCAAGCATAGTCCAATGGATATATCTAGCAATAGTTAGACCTATACTACTCTACGTAGTTACAGTGTGGTGGCCCGCCCTATCAAAAAGGACGATCACCAAACAACTGAGCAAAGTTCAAAGAACTGCTGCCTTAAGCATCAGTGGAGCTCTTCGCACGACACCGAATGATGCGCTAAATGCCATCCTATGCCTCCAGAGCCTCGACCTGTCAGGAAAATAGCGTACAGAACTGGCAGCAATACGTCTGAGAGACTCTTACCAATGGGCACCACAGTACATGGGTCACTCATCAATACTAAATAGCGGTACCGTCCCCACAAAAACGGACTACTGCGTCCCAAGGGAACATACAGACACCCCTTTCAATATAATCATCCCCAAAAGAGACCCCAAAAGGGACCTCCAGGCCAACAAAGGGCCATAAACATCTTCACAGATGGATCGAAGCTGGATAAAAAAGTTGGAGGAGGAATCTACTCCGAACAGCTAAACATACGGCCCTCCTTCAGGCTTCCAGATCACTGCGTCTTCCAGGCGGAGGTCATTGCAATCAGGGAAGCACTGAACTGCCTTCGGAAAGGAGAAGGATTCTCTTGTGGTATCACAACGGGCCGAAACCGGCCTATGTTTGGTGGGCTCCTGGCGAGCCTGGCAACCGCCTCTACCTCACCGAACCTATCAAACAGACAAAGACCTTGACAAAAATTTTCATTTTGTAAAGTCCCCTAAAATTTTATTTTGGAAAAATCGTTTGAACGGAGCACCGGATTTTAACAAGTTAGCTGTCATTCGACGCGAATTTTCAACAAAAATACAACAATGCAAAATGGAACAAAATGGAACATTCTCTCCCACCGGCCCCAACAGTTCCAACTTTCTAAATATGTACTTTTTCACTATCACCGCACTTTCTCCTGAACCATTTAGATTTTTCAAAGTCTTGGTATACAATCCTTTTAGTTTTTGCGACACCTTTCGACTGGGGTATAACTCGTTATAATCGGACGGTCACAGCAGATTTTCATTTCTTCCTGTATACTATAATAATAAAAAAATAATATATAGTAGTCCACTTTGCACAGTCTCCTGGTGCGCTTCGTCACCACGCAAACTGCCGTCCACAGTGATAAAGACGTGCCAAATCGTATTGAAAGTTATTTGTTTATGGCGGCTGGAGAAAATCCTCTAGCTGAACCCACCACGAGAGTTCCGACTGGGCAATGGGCACTGCATTATCCCGGACAAGGGTAATGCATTGTCGCTTGCTCCGTCCGAGGCAATGCAGTGTCTAGCTAAGGTAATGGCCAGGTGTCTTCTCGACCTCATGTCGTTAGGGCCGGATCAGGCCATGGCTAAAGGTGCCTGCCGGCTAGGCCTACAACGCTAGGGTGTGGTTCCACCGAAAAATATTAACCACTATGGACCTTCGGGTCACATATGGCGGCGGAAAAGAAGCAAAGGGATGTCAGCCCAAACGTCGGCGGGAAGCGTGACAGCTACCACCGTTGGGCACGGGATGGAGCAATCCTCTCTGTGTATCGCCAGCGGTCACGCCTCTTACGTGGCTGGAGCAGGCTATGTCAATTGCAAAGCTACTGCCAAAACACTCCATTACTCCAAGCTGAGCCGCTCGGATGCCGCTGTCGAAGCAGACACGGATCTCGAGAGCGTGCTGTCCATTAGCAATACGGAAAAAGAAAGCCGCTCGCTGTAACCAGGCACCAGCTCTCCGCGTAGGGAAGGGCCGAAGCGCTCCAGGAAGTGGATGAAGGCAAAATCCCAATAGAAGGCAGCCCTCAAAATCCAAAGCCGGCTCCAAGGTAAAGCTAGCCCGTGCCGAGCAGTGGGTGTAAGAAAGTACACTGCACTTCGCGCAAATGTCCCAGATGCGGGCGTCAACAAAGTGAAGAAGTTGCTGGCCAGCAAGAGGCAACGCTAGGTCAAGAGTGCCGTCTGGGACACTCTAGCAGCACCCCCACTACAAAGACACCTCTACATTTGAAGGTTAGTGACGTGTCCAGAAGACACTGGATCGTGACGCTCATTGACCGAAGTGACGAGAAAGGGAAAATGATGGTGGCGCAGTGGAAGATGGTTTACGCGCGGCTCGTCGATACGCTATTTGCAGTGATGGAGGAGAACCTCACAGCTCCCATGCCCTCCCTCGATGGAGCTGATTTGCTGAACGGGATCAAGATCCTGAAATGCAATGACGATCCTAAGCTAAAGTGGCTGACGCAAACGGTCTGCCAACTGGAAGCGATGTGGGAGGAGGACAATCTGGAGATGGTGAACAGGGAACTCATCCCGTCCATACCAAATGCGAAGGTACTCTTCCCCATCGCGATCCAAGGGGATCGGGCGCTGAAGCACGGATGACCTGACATTGGTGATGCTAGAAAGTGAGATGCTATATTGCACACGACAGGCCCGCACAGCCTGGTGGAAGAAGCTAGATTTAACTCTCGTAACGGGAAAAAGTAGCCTAGTAACTGGCTGGAGAATCCTGGAAAGATAATCCTTCTCAGATCATAAGAACATTCAGTTCAAGTGCGAATTCGAATACACTCCGAAGGTAACAGCCTCTGGAAACCCCCGGAAGACATACTGGGAAAAATAAATAAGACAGCTACTTCGAAGATTGTGAATCAGTGTTCAGTAAAATCCGCGGATGAAATAGAGAAACTCCTAGAGACCCTACGGAGGAAATAAGGAATGTACCGAAAAGAAACTACACACTTTCAACTGAATATTTTTCCAAGTGTGAGCTTCCGATCGTACAGAAAATTATCTATACGCTTTAAAGTTAGTGCAAATAGCGTGAAAAACATTATAAAGAAAATGGGAAAGAAATGCTCAATAAAAGACTTACCGAAAACCGGCAGAAAAAAACATGCACAGATTCCAAAATTGGAGAAATCAGTGTTAAACTTAATTGACAAAAACCCGACAACGTCGGTCTGAGATTTGGAAAAAAAAAAGGGTACAAGCGTGTAAATTATACAAAGGTTGAAACAACGCAATAACCTCAAGACATACAAAAAACAAAAAGGCGTCAAAAAAGTCTGCGACAAGAAGTTGGAAAGCAGAGAGTTCGAAAGCCTTATGATCGGTTATGCAGTAACTCGGTTGAATGCATTGTGATGGACGACGAAAAATACGTTAAATTAGACTCAACAACTTTACCAGGCCCACAATTTTACACAAAGAAGGGAGGCAGTACTGTTGACGAGTCCGTGTCGACAATTCATATGGAAAACTTTGCACAAAAAGTATTGATTTGGCAGGGCACTATAGATGCGGACAATTACATCAAGGAGTGCTTGAACGCTTAATACCATTTTATAAAAAACATGATGTCCCCGCTGTGTTTTGGCCGGATCTTGCATCCGCACACTACGCTCGAGAAACACAGGCAGCACTCTTTAATGAAAATGACATTAATTTTGTACGTAAAGAGGAAAATCCACCAAATAGTCTAAAGCTACGGCCCATAGAGCGATATTGGGCTATTATTAAAAGAAATTTAAGGAAAAAGTTGCAGACAACATGGATGATTTAAAAAAAAACTGGATAAGAGCAAGTCAGAAAGTCACCAAGGCAGGTGTGCAAAATCTAGTGAAGGGAGTCAAACAAAAAATTCGGTCAAAAATAAGGAATTGACTTTTTCCAAAATATTTTGTTTATTTATAAAGCCTATGAATGCATATTGAATATGTCAAAATAATCAAATGTAAAAAAATGTACATATAATAAAACAAAGCGTGCAGTTCTTTTCTATGGTAAATTCCTTACTGGATGCTTACCACGCATCATGCCCACACTCGAGAACAAAAAAGAGGACCAAGCCACTTTGGTGGAACCGGGACCTCTCTCTTCAAAGAAATAACCTCAGGGAATTCTTCAAGCTTGTCAAACAAGCAAACGAAGAGATCATCAACGAGGAATATAAGACTCTACTCAGAAACTACAAGAAGGAAATACGCAGCAAGGAAGCTGCTTTCAAAGCAAACCACCATACAGAGTCAGCTCGAGCTAAACAACGGAAAGTAGTCAGAGGGCAGCGAACAAGCCCTGACAGCTCTAATGGAGGTTCATTTCCCAGGATGCACCGAGGTCACTGATGCCGAAACGCAACAGGACCTAGCAACCGAGGAACAAAACCCCCCGACAGATCTGATAACCCACAAGAAAATCCCATAAGTCATAGATCCCTTTACGGGCATAAAAGCACCTGGATTGGACGGAATATTCCCATCCATGCTGCAGGTGACCAAAGAGGTGATCACCCCATGGCTTTCCGCAATATACTCTGAATCTTTTAGTACAGACTATATCCTAATCCAATGCAGAACTTCTAGAGTTGTCTTTATCCCAAAGGCAGGAAAGTGCAGCCATGTTAGCCCCAAGGTTGATAGACCGATAAGCCTTAGCTCTTTTCTACTAAAAACATTGGAAAAACTGCTAGATCTACACATCAGGAATGAGTTATGGGGACTGATGTCAACCAACCAGCATGCTTGCACCAAAGGGAAATCGGTGGAGACAGCACTACATTCGTTAGTAGCTACCGCCAAAAAATTTCAACACGGACCAACTCTGCTATACGGAGTCTTAGTGTGGTGGAAGGCTACTGAAAAGAAAACGTATCATAATCTCATGGAAAGAACTCAGCGACAGGCTCTGCTCTGTATTACAGGGGCGCTGAGGTCAACCTCAACAAAAGCACTCGAAATCATACTAGGAATCGATCCCCTGGACATCCACGCTCGTCTGACTGCAGGAAAGGCAGCGCAGCGTCTAGTTGCATCGGGTAAAATGTCGCCACAAGGATTCGGGCACAGTTCAATTGGCAGGGACATGACCAGTTCTACTGACTACATGACCCCCCAAACTTGAATCGAGGTAAAAAAAATACATTTATGGGACCCGAAAACTGGAAAAGAGGAGGAGTCTTTCCGAATGCCAAAAGTTTCATTATTTGATATCATATCTGAATGGTGAAGCTCTGTCTCTCATTAAACATATTCCCCTTACTGATAATAATTATCAGAATGCATGGGAGAGGCTCGAAAAACTTTTAAAAAACATCAGGCCGTTCGTTCATTCTAAACCAGGGGTCGGCACGCACACATCCACATGATTTTAGTACGTTTGTGTGCGCAGAAAAAAAGGAACGAAGCATTTTCTCTGCCGCGGTGCTGCCGAGAAGAATAATGAAGTCGTGTGTGTATAGGGCCAAAGCTACACAAAGGCAAAAAGTTTCTTGCTTTGCACTTTAAAGGAAAATTTTTTGCGCAAAATAGAAGAAAAAACAATCAGAGGAAAAAACATAAGCGTAGTAATAAAAAAACAACATAAAAAAACATAAGAAACAACTAAAAACCAGAAAAAAAGAAATGTATTTCAATAACAAAAAAATATTCGTTCATTCATTTATCTTTATTACCAAGTCCAAATATATTGCTCCCCTGAATTCCTTGATACGCATTAGATCGGTAATGTGTGTGTCACTTATTATACTTCTAAGCTTGGTCAGAATTATTTTAAGACTGAAAAAAAGCCACCTCGCAGTTATATTTCGTACCAAACATTGAGTAGAGCTTGTAAATTTCTGTTTTGAGTTTCGGATATTTTTCGTCTATAATGTCTACCCGAAAATTTTGTCCAGTTTCTAAAGCAGGGGTGCCCAAAGCCAGCATACGGAAGAGCAATCACCAACACTTACAAAGAAAAATACTAATACCAAGAGGCGAACGATTTTTTGTATTTTAAGTTAAGTTGAGTAAGACAACAACAAAAGCATCGAAATTGTTGTTGGTCAGTTTGCGTTCGCGAGCAACGACGACCCACACAAGCAAACAAAAACGGTTTTTTGTTTAGCATACACACACATAAATTTTGCATATGTTGGGTTTTTTTATTCTTGGTGCCGTTCATGTATACGTTCTGTGAGTTCCTATGCCAAGAGTAAAAACAAAAACAAAGCGAGCCCAAGAGCATAGGCCTGGGCACCCCTGTTCTAAAGGAACACCAACATCATTCCATAATTGTCCAAATCGTCTGGCTCATCGGTAAATGGAAAATCATGTAACTCTATTGCACGCGATATAAAATTAAAATCTTGAAAACTTTCTCTGAAATTTTCCCTTAAATTCTGGACTATAGCTGCGAAATCTTCAACTTTATCAATACTTTTAACGTGTAACTTGGAAAATATAAGCGGGAATTTTTTTACGGGACTATATTATTGTTTTTATAGTTGGTGATCAAAATGGAAAGTTCTGTATCAAAATGGGCTATTGAATGAAAGAGATTGAACATTTTTTGGTTCTTACCTTGTAAGGACAGATTAAGAATATTTAATATTTCTGTAATATTGCAAAGAAATGCTAAATCAATTAAAAAATCTGGATTTCCTATTGATATGAGCAGATCTTCAGCGTTCTTCTCAATAGTTTTTAAAAAGCTTGTCACTTCCTTTCGCAAATTAAAAGGACGTTCTAAGAATTTCCACCTACTTAGCCACCGTACCTCTGTGTACATTAAAAGGTCTCCATATTCAGCTTCCATGCTTTTAATGAACTCCTTAATGAAGTTCCTATGAGTCAAAGAATTATGTCCACAATTTTTTTTGTTTATGATTCTAACATTTATCATCTATCATTTTAAGTTCTTTTGCAAAGAGAGCTTCCTGGTGAATCATACAATGGAACGAGGGGCAATAAATTCCATTCTTTTTGAGAATCCCCATAAGACCGTTTTTTTTTGCCGGTTATGACCGCCGCTCCATCCGTACATACTGCACTTAATTTTTTTACTATCTAAAAAACATAAAACCTTCGTCAGAAGATGATCATATAATATATGCCCTGTAACATACCCATGAAAAGAAATCATGTCGAACAGTTCTTCGAAACAAACGAGATTTTTATCAACTGTGTTAACGCAGATAGCACTGCTCGATAAAATTCAACTTTTTATATTCGCTGTGGTCGAAAATGACTTTTTCTGATAGATTTCGGGATTTAAATTTTTTTTTAAGAAATTTGGTTTTTTTTTATAGTGTAGTTTTTTTTTAAGAATTTTTGAAATTTGGTATTTTTTCATGTTTTTTCCAGAGGTAGTGCTTCTTATTTTTACATAACTGTAGCATCTTACATCTAGCTGTATTAAACTTTGCAGTTCTGAAAAGCTGATAAATGCAGCTATAAACCAAACCTCAACACTTTTTAGCTGCAGCTTGCGTCTGGAAGTTACTAGCTTTCAAATTCAAATTTTATAATTTTTTTCCGAAAGTTTGACTTTGAAAACTCAGGAAAAGTCGAAAAAAACATATTTTTTGGCCAACATTTTTGGGTTTAGATATATAAATTAATTAGGCGTCGTTTAAGGTATCGTTTGTATCGTTGAATAAACGGTTAAGGTGAGGCCGTTTAACCAACACTTCGTATGCTGAATTTTGCTGTTCTGTACCATCCCAAACGCCATTTTACCGTTAAAAACTGTTACACAAAATTATTTTTGATATTTTTTGTAAGAAATATAACGGATAAATGTCGACTAACGGAATTTATCGGCAAAATATGTTGACATATCCAGCATTGCGCCCCGCCATCGATATTTTCTGAAAAGAAAAAAGCATCTTCTCACATTGTGTTGAACATTTTTCACAGTGTACGATTTAGTTTGCGCAGAAAAAATAAAGAAGTTGCGCAGCGTGGTCTTTATCATATGATTTCTGAACGAAGACTGATTTGTCTCTGCTGTCGCGACGCTGCCGAGAAGAATTATGAAACCGGTTTTCTCTGCCTCTGCGGCAGCCGAGCACAAAAACGATTCCATGTGCATAGGGCCGAAGCCAGACTAAGTTTTTACACTGTGCGTGTGCCGACTGCGCTGCCCTGTGGTCTTCTCCTATGCGCATGGCATAGGACGCTGCCGGCCTCTGTTCTAAACTTTCTATTGTTGCTAACAGCAAAAGGTTCAAACATCTTCGCTGAAATCCGACAGCCGCGATGTGTGGCTGATCCATATCCTGTTCTCAAAACTACACCCGGAATGCAAGAAAGCTTCGGCTACTTCCAGTGAATCGTGCAAGGAAAATGTGACCCTAAATTATTTGTTCGTTTTTCTGTTCGCCGGTTTTGATGCCATCTTGTCAAAAGTAGTTCATAAAATTCCCACTGTGCTGAATAGACATCGTGCAGTTTCTCATCATGTGGACGTGCCAAATATGTTCGTTCGTGTATATTATCACGGGCAACGCAGTCTTTATGCATGCACTCAATTTACTGCATGCATTAAATTTATTGCCTCAGTCGATCTCATCAAGTAAAGATTTGTAATTCCACAAACACGTGCCGTCTATGCAAGTCGAGGCACCACCCTCTTATCCATCTAGAGGAGATACGCTCTGTCCCGAGTTCTGCTGTCAACACATCTGCTGATCCAAACTTACACTCGTCCAAGCTGCCTGCTGATGCTGATGCTGATCCTGCCATGGTCAGCCATCATATATCTGGAGAGGCCAATAGTCAAGCCATATTGCCAACGATTTTAGCAAGAGAGACTGGAAGACTGGCGTACGATCAATCAAGCTTCACCTTCGCCGAGTAATTGGTAGTTGTAATTTAACCTCTATGCCGCCAATATGAAATAATGAATATATACATAACATAAAATCAAAAGAAAAGAAAATACAGACCACTTATTCGTAACCCTTCGGTATAATTCTCTATAAAATAATAAAAGCTTATACCTCCGAACCCATCCTTTCCTTTTAGTTAAATATATAACAGGCCAAAACGTCTAAATATAAAGCATACCTTTTCTTACAGATTTGTAGATCAAAACGACAAGACAAACATTGTTTCATTGTAAACTATTTTTTTTTTTAACGGAATCAAAATTTGCTTATTAGTTCCATATATTGGCGGTCCAACTTTCTAGGCATTCGAAAAACACGAAGATTACTGTTAATTTGGTTCAAAGTTTCTTTTCAATTGTTTTATCAATATGGCCACTTTCAAGCTGGCGTTGCATTATATTTTTGTGACACCATGCAGCCTTAAGGAGTGTGGTCGGTGCGTTCCGCACAACTCCCATTAACAACCTCCTATTCGAGGCTGAGTTCATGCCTATCGAGTGCAGACTGCACGGTCGCAGTCTTTTATCCTCACGAACAACCCTCAACTTCAAACCATACTAAAAAAAATTGATAAAAACAAAAGATTACCCAGAACACCTTCTATTATACACAAGGCACGCAAATTCAACAAAGACAACGGATTATCTTCTCCCCATCAACGAACAACCAAACTAAAAACCCCGCAATGTCTATTCTCCAACGACTCCATAAACCAATAGCTCCACTATTCCACTAAATCCATCACTCCTCCCACGGTATTTAAACAAAAATTCCTATCCCTCAAAGAGGAGTTACAAAACTACAGTTTTATATGCACCGACGGTTCGAATCAATTCAGGGAGCCTCTTATAGCATAACAACAGAACAGCTCTCTTACCTCCTTACACTACAATATATAAAGCAGAATTGGCTGCTATTTATGCGGCTTGTAAATACGCCCAAACCCAAAAGCAGCGATACGCTATTTTCTCTGACTCCCTCTCATCCCTGCAATCGATAACTAACATAAACAACCAAAATTATTATCCGACCCAAATACGGGACATTCTTAACCTCCAAAACCCAAAAATAATACTCATGTGGATTCCAGGCCACTCTGATATAACTGACTTACAGCTGACTCAGCTGCGAAAGAAGCCCTAAATTTCCCAAAAATATTCGAAAACGATGGGGAACGTTGTGAGCCGCGTCTGCGGCCGCGGCTCTACTTTATATCCTGTACTCAGTCAGTATATATGTATGTGAGCTTACGATATATGTAATTTATTACATGTTCGCAAAAGGGACAAATTGAATTTTAGCCAAAAAAGAACAAAAAATTAAGTCGAACCCTTTCCATTTTTGTTTGCATTTGTTTTTTACATATTCTTTACGTCTTCTGTACATTTCCACATATACATACGTCTTTACTACGACTCGTGGAAATGTGTGCGAGAGAGAGAGGGGATGAGTAAGCGCTTGGAAGGCGTTGCGTGGACACTGAAATTTCATTTGTTCTTCCTGGCTATAATAATGATCTGACCTGATCCAGATTCGGCAATCTGGTACATACGGTTATTTTCCATGATTCTGCGTTTTTAGTTTTCTCGTATCTTAAAAATGGTGGATTTTCGTCCTTTGTGGGGGCGGAAGGGCGCGTGGCCAAATTTTGAAACAAACTCGTCTCAGTTTGATATCACAGGAGCTTGAATAGAAAGTATAGTTGATCTAGCTCTTATAGTCTCTGAGATCTTGGCGTGCATGCCACAAATTTTCGTCCTTTGAGTTTGCGGAAGGGGGCGGGCGAAATTTTGAAATACACTTGTAACAGTGTGATAGGACAGGAGTCTGGATACAAAATTGTGTTGCTCTAGCTTTTATAGTCTCTGAGCTATAGGCGCTAATGAAGACGGACAGACGGACGGACAGACAGACATTTTGATGCTGATCAAGAATATATATACTTTATATGGTTGGAAACGCTTCCTTCTGGGTGTTACACACAACCGTTATCTCCAAAAATCGAATATACCCCTATACTCTTCGAGTACCGGGTATAAAAACAAGAACAAAATTAACGCGCAAATTTATATAAAGAGATTATTCAAGATACAAAGCATGGGAATATGGGATAAACATCTGATAAAACATAACAAAACAAATAACCCAAATAGAACCGCTTTAAAACCTACACTGTAACTCCACAAGACAACCTCGACAGACGGGATATGATAAAATTCCATTGACTAAGATTAGGACATACGAAATACACACATGAATTTATCTTCAACAAACAAAAACCCCCTGAATGTGGGCGGTGTAACAAAAATTCAACAGTGCGACACATAATCGAAGAGTGCCCACTCTTCACAACCCAGAGAAAGATGTACCTCCCCCCAAACCCGATCGACTACCTATCCACAACTAACAACAATACCCTATCTATATTGTAATTTTTAAAGGCAATAGATATATATATCACTCCATTTGAAACCATAATGTATGTAACTTAAAACACCCTTTAAATAGTAGTTGTACCAAGCTTAAGGCTAGTATAGCTAGTACCCTAGTGGTTAGTGGTAATGTGTAATTACCACGCAACCAGAGACTAAATAAATACAAAATTTTGTAGAAAGTGCTATTCCTATTTGCCTAGTAATTAAGTATAAATATATCCAGGAAAAATTACTACAACCCAGCGTAGCGATTAAACGATATAACGATTTAAAAATATTTACCTGATGTTTTCGAGCTTGACACATAATCGAAGAGTGCCCACTCTTCACAACCCAGAAAAAGATGTACCTCCCCCCAAACCCGATCGACTACCTATCCACAACTAACAACAATACCCTATCTATATTGTAATTTTTAAAGGCAATAGATATATATATCACTCCATTTGAAACCATAATGTATGTAACTTAAGACACCCTTTAAATAGTAGTTGTACCAAGCTTAAGGCTAGTATAGCTAGTACCCTAGTGGTTAGTGGTAATGTGTAATTACCACGCAACCAGAGACTAAATAAATACAAAATTTTGTAGAAAGTGCTATTCCTATTTGCCTAGTAATTAAGTATAAATATATCCAGGAAAAATGACTACAACCCAGCGTAGCGATTAAACGATATAACGATTTAAAAATATTTACCTGATGTTTTCGAGCTTGACACATAATCGAAGAGTGCCCACTCTTCACAACCCAGAAAAAGATGTACCTCCCCCCAAACCCGATCGACTACCTATCCACAACTAACAACAATACCCTATCTATATTGTAATTTTTAAAGGCAATAGATATATATATCACTCCATTTGAAACCATAATGTATGTAACTTAAGACACCCTTTAAATAGTAGTTGTACCAAGCTTAAGGCTAGTATAGCTAGTACCCTAGTGGTTAGTGGTAATGTGTAATTACCACGCAACCAGAGACTAAATAAATACAAAATTTTGTAGAAAGTGCTATTCCTATTTGCCTAGTAATTAAGTATAAATATATCCAGGAAAAATTACTACAACCCAGCGTAGCGATTAAACGATATAACGATTTAAAAATATTTACCTGATGTTTTCGAGCTTGACACATAATCGAAGAGTGCCCGCTCTTCACAACCCAGAGAAAGATGTACCTCCCCCCAAACCCGATCGACTATTTATCCCCAACTAACAACAATACCCTATCTATATTGTAATTTTTAAAGGCAATAGATATATATATCACTCCATTTGAAACCATAATGTATGTAACATAAGACACCCTTTAAATAGTAGTTGTACCAAGCTTATGGCTAGTATAGCTAGTACCCTAGTGGTTAGTGGTAATGTGTAATTACCACGCAACCAGAGACTAAATAAATACAAAATTTTGTAGAAAGTGCTATTCCTATTTGCCTAGTAATTAAGTATAAATATATCCAGGAAAAATTACTACAACCCAGCGTAGCGATTAAACGATATAACGATTTAAAAATATTTACCTGATGTTTTCGAGCTTGACACATAATCGAAGAGAGCCCACTCTTCACAACCCAGAGAAAGATGTACCTCCCCCCAAACCCGATCGACTACCTATCCACAACTAACAACAATACCCTATCTATATTGTAATTTTTAAAGGCAATAGATATATATATCACTCCATTTGAAACCATAATGTATGTAACTTAAGACACCCTTTAAATAGTAGTTGTACCAAGCTTAAGGCTAGTATAGCTAGTACCCTAGTGGTTAGTGGTAATGTGTAATTACCACGCAACCAGAGACTAAATAAATACAAATTTTGTAGAAAGTGCTATTCCTATTTGCCTAGTAACTAAGTATAAATATATCCAGGAAAAATTACTACAACCCAGCGTAGCGATTAAACGATATAACGATTTAAAAATATTTACCTGATGTTTTCGAGCTTGACACATAATCGAAGAGTGCCCACTCTTCACAACCCAGAAAAAGATGTACCTCCCCCCAAACCCGATCGACTACCTATCCACAACTAACAACAATACCCTATCTATATTGTAATTTTTAAAGGCAATAGATATATATATCACTCCATTTGAAACCATAATGTATGTAACTTAAGACACCCTTTAAATAGTAGTTGTACCAAGCTTAAGGCTAGTATAGCTAGTACCCTAGTGGTTAGTGGTAATGTGTAATTACCACGCAACCAGAGACTAAATAAATACAAAATTTTGTAGAAAGTGCTATTCATATTTGCCTAGTAATTAAGTATAAATATATCCAGGAAAAATTACTACAACCCAGCGTAGCGATTAAACGATATAACGATTTATTTTTAAATTATTTACCTGATGTTTTCGAGCTTGAGGTACTTAACTGCAAAGCTCCAAAACTGCAATGCTAGACGTATCGGGTAGGAATATCCATATAACGTTTTTTTGGACTTTTTGTATAAAAACCTTTCGTGTGTTTTGCAATTAAATCGGAAAGGCATCTGACGTACGTTACGAAATTCCAGGGTAATAAAAGTAAAAAATATACCATAACTGATTGTATACATTATTTTGCATTTTTTTGTATGTTTAATATTTTAATTCACTTTGTGGCATAACTTCAATCAAGAATCAGCCTTCTTATAGAATTTAATAATAAAGGATAACATGACCGTCAAAATAACAAAATACAAAAATACCTAAAAATGTGCATACTTTTGCTAATTTGAATATATTTTCACATCAAAATTAATGCAATTATATTTCAATTTGTTTAATTAGTTAACTTTCAATAAATTTACAAAAAAGTATCGGGACAGAATTATATGGAAATGTGTTTTTATTAACTTTTAATGTTTTTGGCATGGTAACCACCAAAGTATATATTTTATTGTTCTAGCTAATTTTCACCAACAAATTGAATTTTGGTAATATGTACTTTAATTTAAAAAAAAATGCTTGACAGCTTGTCTATTTTCATGCAGAATCTAAATAGTTTTGATACATTTGTAACGCGTAAACGTTGTAATTACATTTCCAGAACTGCAAAGCTGTTCGATTACATTATACATTATTGTATAGAAAACGATAGGATTTCCCCAAAAATAGAAACATAAAAATGTTTCAACATACATTTTTTAATTGGTTTCTATTGTATGCTGTTGAATTTTTTATTTTGTGTATATATTTATGTAGATGTAATTGAGTTGCATTAACTTATTTTTTTATAGCTGGTTAATTTATGCAATTCTTAAAATCGAAATTTAGCAAAGCTGTAAATTTTAAGATGGGTCTTGAAAGTTTAGAACAGTTGCGATTCCATTTCAAAAAACATAGCAGATTGATGTTTTTTGGTTGACTATATGTCGTCTATATCGATTTCATCCCCCTCTTCGTCCTCCTGGACTTTCTTACTAACGGCAACGCCAAGGCCACGATCCAAGGATACGGCGACCTTCAATGGTTCAATGCGGGCCCGATCATCGTACTCAATCTCCACGTCAGAATCGCCAGCAGCATCATTATTGTCTCCAGAGGAGGAATCTTCTTCCTCGGCATCTTTAAGCCACTGTACAAACGGCTTTACCTTTTCATGTATCTCTGTGGCAATTTTCTTGGAAACATGTCGTTTGCTCACTTTCTGTGCCCAGTCCAGAATGACCTTTTCATCGAGTATGTCCAAATCGTAAAAGATTTTGAAGATCCCGGCGACCTTGCTCATTAGTGTGTTCGTATGTAGCTCGACAGTCTGCTCGATGCCGCCAATTAAATAGCGCTGTGCTTTTGGATTATTATGAGTAAAGCGAAGTAACAAGATGCGGTTTTTGCGAACGTCATTTATAATGTTCTCAGTGAACAAAAGCTCTGCGAGAACCAGCGGGGATTTGTTAACTATGTCCAATCGTTCAGCTTCGATCAGCAGCTCTTTGTGTACAGCAACATCCTCCAGCTGTCTTTTGTCGCGCTTGTTTTTCACCAATTCATAGAAGATATCAATGCGTTCTTTTTCGGTCTTGTCATAGTCCTCCGAAATTGTCATGCCCTTAGCACCATCGGTTAAATCTTGTAAGCGCGCGCGTATGGCCTCCTATATGAGTACAAAAATTATGATATATGGATTCATAAATGGCAGTATTAGATTGGTTAGAAGCAATTAATATTGATTACCTTAGATACGTCGACGCTCCAGCCATCATCATCGTCCTCAGTTAAATTTTTTTCCGGAATGGCTGCGCTTATTTCAGCTTCTGTTTGGCTGGCCTGGTTAGGGCCATTGCCACCGTCCGACTCTCCGCCAGAGTTGTTGGCTATTGAGTTGTTACACATTGAGCCGTCAGGGTTTTCGTTCTTCTGTTTCTGTTTTTTTGAGCGTTTCCCTTCAGTGAGCGAGGAACCTTGAGCGGCTGGATTAAGTGATGGTGGATTTTTCACAATGAATGTGTTCACTTTGTGGTTCACCTTAAGCAGACCATGGAAACCGCATGCCTTGCAAGATTGTGAGATTGTCTGGTTCTTAGCTGATACGGTCAGATTAGTCTCTGGGTTATCGCATTCGGGGCACAATACAAACTTTCGAATGAAGCCATCCAACAAATCTTGAAGCTTGTTCACGTCATGCGATCCATTGACAATAAACCGTTCATTCTATAAATAACAGATTATTTAGTCATATTTATACAGAAAAATATAAAGATAGATAGAGCAGCGGCCCTTCCTTCTTGGTGTTGCACACATCCACTTCCACCACATTTCTAATATACCCCTATACTATTCGAGTACCGGGTATAAAAACCATAATTCATTGAACAATTTTAAAGCTTCAGAAAAAGTAGGTTTTGTTCGAAGCTTAAATATAAAATTCTATTTTGATGCCTAATGTTACTAGACAAATGGAATAAAATTTTTAGAAAACCAACGATTAGAGAAGGCAAAAATGCATGAAATTTCAGAGTACGGCTTTTTTTATAGCTGGGTGTGTATAAAAATATGAAAATTAACATTTTTCTTAACCTACTAGACCTCAATTAAGGGAAGGTTACCGTTCTAGGGCCCAAAAATGGACTACTTTTCAAAAAATGTTTTTCGACACAAAACTAAGTATTCTGCAAAAACTTTTTAGCAGGTTTTGTTGGATATTTAACGAAGTAATTTATTACAATTTTTCATCCACATTTTTTTTATAATGGCGGATGCAGCACGAGGTGATCCCACGCGGTACCTTCTACAGCCTCCAAATGTCATCAAAAATTTTAAAATCAAACAAATTCTCAAAATAGATGATATTTGAAGGGCCCTTACAGATCCCAATTTTTGAAAAAATAATTAAAAGCAATTGTCGCACATTCAAAAAAAAAAGTTCGTTTTTCATGCTCTTTTATGCGCTTTAACGTTAAAAAAAAATATTTATTAAAATATTTTCGAATAAAACGCTCCGTCAGGGCCTCCGAAATTCAATTATGTTTCGTTTGAGTTGTGAAACATTGAAATCGGTTGTCTCCTCGAAGCTGTAGAAACTACCGCGCGTCGGAAAACGTTGTTTCGAGAAAAACGCGTTTAAAGTTTTATGTAGTACAGAAATCGTCCTGCAAAATCCTAGACTGTTCCGCCAAATCGAGTATATCTCGAGAACTACATGAGATATCGAAATATCTCTCACGTATTCTCTATAAAATAAAGATACTAATTTAGCCAAAAAAATTCGATTTTTTTCGGCTCTGACGGTAACCTCCCGTTAACAAAAAAATAAATAAAAATATAAAAAATATCTCCTAACAATTCAATATACTTAATTATTTCTTAGGCTGTATATAATCGAGATATAAGTCCACTATTTTTGCTTACCTTATGATCAAAAAGTGTTTGGGCGCCCAGCTCACAGCCAAAGTACTTTGTCGGATAGGTGGCCGGACGGCCAATAGCGCGTGCAACTTCAGCCATATTAACCAAAACAGTCTTGATGCCGTTGCCTTTTCCTTCTACCTTTGCTTGAAGACGCGGCATTTTATATCGATAAAAGATATCTGTCACACTACGGTTAACGTTGACGGTGGCCATTTTGGAACTTTTCAGAAAAAAATATGCAAAGGCTAAATATATGTTGGCAAAATAATTTACAGGATAGTAACCGTTTTTTAAAGCTTATTCTAATTGCTTGTGTTTTACGCGCACCGTCAAGGTAATTTGTTGGCTTTTGCTTCTTTGGCTGTATAGTGATTTTTTTGCTTCTCGTTTCTTTATAAAATTCTCATTTCTTTGTTTTAGTTACGTGGTCGTTCACGTAAACAATCAACTGGGACTGAGTATAGATCTCTATAGTCTCTTGACAATTTCTGTGCCGTTCCTTGTGACGCTTTACTGTCTTTTGATTTTTAACGCCTCGGAGTGGAACATAAAGTCCTAGAGAGCTTAGGCTTCAGCTTTTTCGCACCAGCAATGCTTTTGGGATGTGTTTTTTTTTGCTTTTATTATTTGTTATTTATATGATCTCTGATTTTTTTATAAATATATATATATATAGTATAATTATTTTAGTATATATATAAATGTATTTATTTTATATATATATTTTTTTTTGTTATAATTAATTGGTGTTTTTTAATTTTTATAATTATCAGAAATCTTTTGCAACGGCACAGTATTCGGCTCACGTGTACCTGAACGGCTGTAACTTCCGATGCCTGTTACTTGAAGTCCTGTTAAGACAGAGAATCAGATAAGAACGGTTGGTTTACTTTATCATCATAGCAGGTAAAAAAAGCTGCAACCCTATGAAAGATTTGTTTTTAAGTTTAAATTCTTGTTTTTAAATAAAGTCCATGCATATAATACATCATTTATATTTTCATTAGGGTGTACCTTATTTATCGCTAGCAAATTTTCAACACACTTTTTGAACCTATAATTTTTTTTAAGTTTTATATCCTTATACGCCCAGCGACAAAAAAAAGCCTCACTCTGAAATTTCATGCATTTTTGACTTCTCCAGCCAGGGGTTTGCACAAATGTTACTCGATCCGTACATTTTTTGTAGTTCCGAGTCAATAAATCAATTCCTAACAAAATTACATACTAGATTTTTTGATATCGTATTCATATAATTAAAAAAAATTTGTTATCAAATCACACATTTTTCTACGGTCATTTAGAAACTTGACCAAACGAAGTACAGAATTCAGTAAAATTATAAAAACGATTTATTCAATAAGAACTACATTTGTTCCATTATGTTATTTTTGTTAGGAATTGATTTATTGAATCGGAACTAAAAAAGTAGACGAATTGAGTTGCATTTGGACAAACCCCAGACTGGAAAAGTAAAAAATGCATGAAATTTTAGAGTGCGGCTTTTTTTTTGTCGCTGGGTGTATGTGCTATGTCCAATTCTTTTTTTAAATTGCTAGCTCATTAGCAACCGGTTTTGAATTGTAAGAATCTTACGATTTGCGAAAACCAGAGCGCGCACTTTTGGTTGTCAGTCAATTCGCAACTTTTTGCGATTCGCAATAACCGGAGTAGAGCTGATATTCAGCCATGCTCCTCTTTTTGAAAATTTTTTCGATTATGGGGATTCGATTCGTGGGAATTCAAATCTGTGGGCTTCAAACGATAGTGTTTAATTCCCAAATTGTTTTGGAATATTTCATTCCTTTTATTTTGGAAATTTAAATATTTTAGTCAAATATGCCTTCGTTTTGGCAACCCCCTTTATATGAAACCAAAAGGAAACGAAAAAATTGTGAATTAAGAAACAACCGACACATACGTCGATATTTTGATAAAAATCCTGATTGGTAGTCCTGATAGTCCCTAATTGGGCTTAAATTAAAGCTTGAACTGTTAACTACACGAATCAAGTCGAAAGAATCAGGTCGAAAGTCGACCCTTGAAACAGTCAAAATTTTCATGTAGCACAACTTTTTCATGTGAGCTAACGATCTTCTTGCTCTCAGAGCGGTATAACACTTAATTATCAATTCTATTCGCGTTTTTGGTCGATATTACTGTGACTTGGTATTTTGCTGTCTCTAACGTTTTTAATTACGATTTGCTTAAAACTTGGTATCTTTGCCGATGATGGAAACTTTTGGAGGACGGATTCGTGATCAACGATACAAATCCTATAAGAAAATGTGGGTTTGATCTTTGAAACAGAAAAAAGGTTTTATTTTGTCGACCAGTTTAATTTGCAAAGCTCAAACATTTTTTTGATGCATACTACATTTAGTAGGCTACGCCTTACTTACCAAAAGTGGCGTAATTAATTTGCCAAACTCAAAAAATTATTTACTCAAAATTTACCAGTTTAAGAAACATCAAAAATAAAAACTCTAATTGATTAACAATATTCTCAAATACTCATTCTAACATAAAAACAATATTTATATTAAACAAAAATTATTTAATTGGAAGCAAGTAGTATTTTTGGAAAACACACGATCGTATTCTGATGGAATTCAGAACTACTCTGAAGCAGGGATACTATACTATACGTTATATATCTCTTTCTATGACTAGGTAGAAGCGACAATGGTCTAATTTGTGTGGGACCAGCCCCTGTGGATAAATTAAGGTATTTAATTAAGAACCTTAAGGTAACTTTGGAATTGTACAAATAATACGTCCTTAAAATTTCAAGATGATCCGAACAAAATTAACAAAGGTTGGAGCATTGAAACAAAACAATCCGTTGCGTATACCACTGAATAGTGGGCTACCTTAAAACTTTTAACGCGTTTTTCTCGAAACGGCATTTTTGAATCGGTGACCAAAATAAAATGAAAACCACAGAGCCGATCTTTCCGAAATTTCTGGCAGGATTATTTAACACATAGATTTCTGGTCTTTGATCGTTCAATTTTTTTTTTCGATAAAAGATGTGGATTTTATAAAAAAAAATCCGACCGCGTTTTTTGTGAACATCGATACAAAAATTTTGATTGCCAGCCAATTTGTCAAAAATACATATTTTTACAAATTTTTCGATTAAATACTAGTTTATAGTGTTACATCTTTTGACATTTTTTGTTTGAGATGATCCAGTTCTCTACGATTTTAGTCACCGCAAAACACAAAAAGAGAAAGTACTTTCAGTTAGCTGAACTTTTTTTAATAGAAACTCAATATTTTGTAATAAAAAAATTATTACAATTTGTTTAATATATGTACTTTTGGACAATTAATTAATCGTTCAAAACAGTTTAGAAGTTTTCGTTAAGACAACTTTCCGAAAATAACCTAATTTTCGGCAGGAAATCTCTTTGAAAATGGATGGCCATAGCGCTATAAATATTTCCTGGGATCCTCTGCGGAATATCGCACACTAGGGAATATTTCGGTGTGTCCAAAGCCATTGTGTGTAGGATTATTGATGACATTTTGTCGGAAAGTGACTGCTAAACTCGCTGACGGGTATATGACAGCGGAATTTTTAAGGATTATACAAATGTATATTTGTACCTTTACCCTCAGCCATCATTTTTATGCGTCAAAATTTTCTTCGATTTGCTATTTTTTGTTGTTGCTGGTGGTGATAGTTTCGCTGATAGAAAGAAAATTACGAAAATGTACTGTTAAACGCAAAAACAATCGAATATTTCGAATAGACGCACCTGCGTCGGAAAATTACGCCATTGCCAACACAATGCTTGCTTTATGTAAAAAAAAACTGCGTCTCTGGGAAGATGCAAACAATCAAGACGCAGCCCCAGTATAAACGGAACATTAAAGATACCTTCTGTTGATCTATGAGGGCTGTTCAAAAAGGCCGTGATACCAAGGCTAAGCTTGATAAATACTAAGGGAACTCTGCACCATCAATTTCAATAGGAAAAGAGTAGTTTACTGGATTACGTTGTGGCCGTAAAAGCAAACGATGCTGAACGTCCTGGACGCCCATTTGGGTCTCTACACCAGAAACAATTAAAAAATGCACGATATGGTTTGCTCACAACCGCAATCGTGTGACAACTTCGCAGAAGTGTTTGGCGTTGTTTCACCACAATAAGGACTAGCTTTAGCTCCGTTTCGTAGCCGTGGGTAAAAAGTGGATCCACGACAACACACCAAAGACTAAACAGCAATCAAAGAGCGGGTTTGTCAGGGTGATTATTCGCAATAGGATGTCAGGGTGGGTTTGTAAACCATAAAGTCGTGGCGACCACTTTTTGGTATGATAACGATACTATCAAAGCTAAATACCTTCAAAAGGGTAAAACAATTACCTATGGACCTATGGATTGATTAATCCTATTTTCTAGTAGGCTTACAAAAATTGGACAATCGTTGGACAAAATATATAGAGCTAAAAATATACCTTGTTGGAAAATAGGAATTTTTATCCAAAAACATGCGTATCATTCAAAAAGGCCATGGGCTTATTGAACAGCAGACATATGTATCTGCATTCTAGTAGACATATAATGTGAAATATAATACCGTAACTTTAGATGCGGTTGAGGATGTTTACTTACCGGTGACTTATAGTTCGCCTCTGGTTTTTCATACACAGCCCGAAGCTTTTACTCCGCTTTTGTGGAATTGGAGGTGCGCTTTTTTTCGCAGGTTGTTCTAAAACAAAAATAAAAAATTAAAATGGTAAACTATAGCCGAATAGAAGGCAGAACTAAAAAAGTTCTGTTTGATAAAAGCTATCTTATATTTACCATTGAATTAAAATTAACACAAAGACTATACAAATAAAAAGGATTACAGTGCCTTTTTTTCTTTTTCAATCCCGCCCTGCTTAAACTGCAAACGCTTTCGTTTAATGGGAAGCAATTTTGAACCGAAATTCAACCAAAAATACTACACATCAAAAGGGATTCCGTGGCTGCACTTCGTCTACTTTTACTTGAAAGTGCTTTTTGTAAAATCGCATTCACAGAAAATTTGGATTTGTTCACGTTTTTATTCTTAATGATCTGTATAGGTAATAAAAGAGATGGAGTAGCAAAAAAATAAGTAATATACTAAGAATTTCGGCAGATGTTTGATATAATTTCCATTAAATATCCCGACTAGGATATTGAGAACTTCACCTTGAATCAACTGACAAATATTTCAGTACAACGGTATCTCAAACCAGATTTCATTAGAATATCCAGTGTTTACATGCGATACTAGATGAAAGGCACCGCTAATATTACATACGAGTAGGTCAGTTTATTAAGGGGGTAGTCTGGTATAAACGACTAAAATTTTAACTGTTTTTCAATTAAAATGTGTACAAAACTGTGAAATGCAATTGTTCCAATTTATTAATGTTTTAGGGACATCTTATATTAAAAAAAAAACATTTTTATTTTGATGATTTTATAATATGTTTTTTGTCATAAATTTGTATGGTCAAAGTGGACAAAAAAAAAGGCAAGTGACTGGTCACTGCGAAAGCGGCAGTTTGGGATGTCTGAATTAACAAATTCGAACCTATTCTTAATTATGAGATGTGTCGCTATCTCAGGTAGCAGATTTCAACAATTTTAGGAAAAAGAAACAAAATTGTGGACTTATAAAAAAATGTTCTAAATTCGCATATTTCCTCCATGGAAACTGATCTTAAAAAATTAGAAAAAAGTTATTGATTCTGGTACGGACGATAACTCTTAATGTGTATAACATATCCAATTTTGAAAATAATCGGTTGAATAGATTTTTTGATAGACCTATGACCGACACAGTGAGCGATGTTTTCGAAAAAAATGCGAAAAAAAGTTAAGTGTTGCGAAACTGATGAAGCGCGCTTGCGGCGGCATTATTATTACGACTACAAACATTCTGTTCTACAATTCTATTGTTGCAAGTTAAATCCAAAGTGTCGCCTGCGGATTTTTCATGAGATTTGGAAAACTGCTCGAGTCAAAAAGGCTTGATTTCTGTTGCACCTCCAAATCAGACGAAATTGATAACACAATGCAACATCACATTTCCCCTGTGAACCAAACCAACTTTTTCTGATAGTGTTGAGCAGCTTAGTGCTCAGTTTTTAGCCGTCGATAGTTCATATTCATTCATATTATAACATTCCCTATTCATATGCTCATCATTGTATTGTCCCGCTTAAGCACCTATTTTTACGTGCATCGTTGTGTTTCCATTGCTTGTGCCAAAAATCCTAACTGTAACGCTCTCACACGTATAGCCAAAACCCGCCGCTTCACACGTTTATATCAATGCGTACAGTTTTTGCATTGGACCGTCGCATTGCATGATCTTTCAATTCCCTTTTGCTCGACTTCTTTTCGTGGAGCTGAATTAGTAGAAAATTCTAGTGAAACTAACCGCACGAATATCGCTGTACCGCCGCATATAGACCCCCGTTATTCATAGAATCCACGTTTAACTTAATCTCTAAAGCGCCAATATTAAATTATCCATATATTTATCAAATAACACCAATATTAAAAATGCTACAGACCACTAATTCATAGCCAGATAGATTTGGTTCCTTAAAAACTTTAATGCCATTTTGTTATGGTTTTTTTTAAACGAAGATTTTTTACGGACGCTCGGTCAAAAATATGGGGAGTGAAACGAAAAAAATCGTCACCGTTAACTCGTAAACGTTAACTCGTCACCGTAAATATTCAAAATTATGGGGAGTGAAACGAAAAAAATCGTCACCATTAACTTCCTCAGTTACCTGTGAAATTTTCTTCAATAAATTAGTAAACGTGTTGGTGTCAATATTAATGTCGTGTTGAAATTAGTGTGAAAAATAGGGTGGAAAAAAGTGTAATTATGGAGAATGATAACAGATTCAGTGGGATGGCGACGAAGGGACGAGGACAGCGGAGACTTCTGTTATCAATACAGAAAGTGTAAATAAAACACATATTCACCCAAAGAAGACATGTGACGAATATCAAAGAGAGTACAGACAGAGGATCAAAGTTAAACAAAACGCATTACAAGCAGACAAAAAACAACACAACATGACAAACTGGAACAGGAAAGAAAAAGAATGGCTGCAAATTCAAAAGAATATCAAGAGCGTAAAAAGGAGTGAATTGATTGAATTGACCGAATTGATCGGAGTGATACACGGAATTCTGAAGAATCAGCGACGACACGTGATGAACATACGAATTACGATGAAATAGTACAATCATTTCGTAAGTCTACAGAGTGAAGAAAACAAATGCAACAACGTTCTACCAGGATTGAACTAGAGAGCTATGCATGTAGCCACTGATTCATGCGGCCACTTCTGAAAATCGATATGCAGAAAAACCAATTGAACGTCAAAAGAATACCAACAAAACCAAAGGATGTATTATACAGTAAGGGTAGTACATATCAATATTCAATTAGGTATTTGATAAAATGACTTTAGTAAATTACAGTGAACGACAAGTAGCTATTGACTATAATGAAATATTACGAATTAGAAGTCAATCATTGCAAAAAGATACGCGTCAAAACATGGATCAGGGATCCATTGAGCACGAAAGGCATACAAATATTGACGATGAATTTCAAGAAGAAGAGGATGACCGAATTATAGGCATGATGGAGCCGCAATTCTACATAATAAACAAGATCTAACGAATATAATAACTTCTAATATTTCATGATTTGACGGAAATTGGTTAAATTTGCTCTTCTCATCTTAACCTGCAAGATGGTAAAAGTTAAGTACTAATAGCTATTTATATATCTCTTGGCAAAAGTATGAAAGATATCATTGAATTTCTTGTAAGATCACTCATGATTTATTTTAAACATGGATCACAATTTGCAGGGACTTATTCACACACAATGCCTATAATTATAGGGGGGATTGCCATTCAATTGCCATTTACAAGATTAATATTCCCAGCCATTTTTCAATTTCCTGCGCGAAAAATTAAATCTAGTAACGAATAATGATCCGAACAAATCGACAACGAAATATGGCACAATAATAAATGCTGTGCTCACTAGATTCATTGAAAATATACAGTCAACAACTTTTGTATCATATTTCAGTTACCACAAATCAAAAATTAGTTTCATTGACTACGAAGAGCAAGATGGAATTCGTGAGCAATGAGATGAAAAGCAAATACGATTTCAGATTTGGATATAAGTCTGTTTTACGCCTCATATTTCATATTTATATTTATATTTAAATTGTCTGTAATTAATTCTTGTAAATATAAGTTAATTGTAAACTATATGGCAGTGCACTATGGAAAATGAATTTAAAATAGGCCGCCACGTGACACGGGCCTATACGTAAAATCTTCGCTTCTTTCGGCCGTCCGACGACGGCTAATGTTTTTTAGTTTTTTTTTTAATTGTTGAAAAATTATACTTTTTTTTAATGTTGTTTTCAGAGGAAGGTGCTAGTTTTTACTTTGCAATTCCGAAAAGCTAATAAATGCAGCTATAAATCACTATAAGCTATAAAAGCTATACATTTTGTAGATGGAGCTCACCGTCTGGAAGTTTGCGGTATATTTTCCAGAAATTTTGTCTTTAAATACTCCGCAAAAGTCGAAAAACAGCATTTTCTTGATTTGTTTTTTATTTTGTTTTAAGATATGTACATTCATTAGACGTCGTTTAAGGTAAAATCTGTACAAATCTATGATCGAGGTTTATCGGTCGGGTAGGCTACCTCGATGTGTCCGCTGCTTTCGTAAAGACGAGTTTGCGAAGCTTAATAACCTCATTAGGGATTTTGATTGGTCCGCTTTGTATTTGTGCACTACCGTTACGATAGGCACAAACATTTTCTGATCTCCGAACAGTTAAGCCGGTTTTTTCAAAGGGTCCTGACGGAGTTCCCGGCTTTGTACTCAGGTACTGCGCCGAGTCTCTGTGTGGACCGTTGCTCAAACTATTCAGTCTGTCCATTAACTCTTCATGCTTCCCATCGATATGGAAGGAGTCGTTTATAATTCCTCTCCATAAGAAAGGTAGTAAGTCTGACGCGAAGAACTACAGAGGTATATCAAAGTTACCCGCAATTCCTAAAGTGTTTGAGATAATTTTAACGCCGCACCTGCAGCATCTTTGCAGATCACTTATATCTCCTGCTCAGCATGGATTTAGGTCCCCTTACTCTTTACACTCTTTATAAATGACTTGCCTTCGGTATTAACATACTCACAATCCAGGTTGCAATCCGATCTTAATAGCTTTCAGTCATGGTGTTGTGCAAATTTGTTATACCTTAATGCTTCGAAATTTAAAGTAATTTCATCTTTGTGGCTCCTGTGTGACACCCTAGGCGGGGACTCTCTTGAGAGAAAAACCCTAGTTGATCTTGGTGTTCTTTTAGATCCCAAGTTAAAGTTTTCTGAACACATTTCTACCATGGTAAATAAGGCCATGGGAGTGCTTGGGTTTATATATAAAGATGTGTTCAAAGGAATTTGACGACCCCTATATAACAAAGACTCTCTATTTATCGCTTGCTCGTCCGATTTTAGAATATGGTTCTTGTGTATGAAGCCCTCAGTACAAAGTACACCAGGCCCGTATAGAATTAGTCCAGAAAAACTTTTTACGAGGGTCGTCCCAGAAATAGCCGACCTAACTACTAAAACACAAAAATGTATTTTTTTTTTTTTTCAACATAGGATCTTTTCAGGTTATACACTTTTTCCAGCGATACCTTTTTTATAATAAGAACTGTGAAGCTCTTCAAAATAAGCATTAACCTCGGACTCCACCTCTTCATTGTTGCCAAATCTTTTTCCTCCGAGCAATTTTTTCAAGTTTGGAAATATGAAATAATCACAGGTATCTAAGTCTGGCGAATTAGGGGCGTGAGGTAGCAATTCAAATTTTAATTAATTAATTTTAGCCATTGCAACGGCAGAGGTGTGCACCGGCTTTTTTTGTTCTGAAGTCAGCAAACGCGGCACCCATCTTGCGCATCACTTTTTCATGTCCAATTTTACGGTCAATATGCGATGTACAGCACTTTTTGAAATGCCTTCACATTCAGCTAACTTACGAACTTACAATCGCCGGTCACTCAATACACATTTTTTTAATTTTGGCCACCATTTCTGAAGTGGTCACCTCATTTGGACGCCCATTACGATGTTCATCTTCGCAGCTCAAACGACCTCGATTAAACTCAGACACCCAATATTTTATTGTTGTAAACGAGGGAGCAGAATTACGTAAGGTAGAATCCAGCTCATTATTAATATTTTTTGGACAAAGACCTTTTATATGAAAGTATTGTATCACATAACGATGACCAATTTTGTCCATGTTTGCAAATCAATAACAAGCGTCCTCTATTAAAATCGACAAAAAAAAAATGTGCAAGAGTAGCAAATAAAAGCCGTCGGCTTAAAAGGAGGTTATTCTAAATTTTGACGCAAAATATACAGAACTTAAAACCTTTTTTCTTCGACCCTTGCTTGCAAAAGATTATCCCCCAACTTCAAGTCTGCAGCTTTTTGTAGTTAACTGAAATCAGCAGCAATGACTTCGGTTAGGTTAGGTTTATAGGGCTGCTCGACCGTAGTCGAGGTCACTCTGCCGGCACGAGGTGACCCCACGCGTTACCTTTTTCAGCCTCAAAATGTCAATTAAATTTAAAAACCAAACAAATTCTCAAAATATATGATATTTAGGGGGCCCTGACGGATTCCGATTTTTGAAAAAAAAAAAATTTAAACCAATTGGCGCCCGGTCAAAAAATAAAAAGTTCGTTTTTCATGCTCTTTTTTGCGCTTTAACGTTAGGGCCTCTAAATTCAATTAGCTTTCATTTGAGTGGTGGAACCAAAGATAATATAAATAGTAAGATAAGCATCGCCCATACAATTTAATTTTGTGAGCAGCGCGGAAATCTGTATATGCCTAAGTGCGCGCTGTCTCGCTCGCAAGAAGAGCACACGGATCTAAAAATAGAATGAGCTTGCATGTGTGAGTACACACAGATGGGTGTTTTCTTTGAGAGCGGCGTCGTCAAAAACCAATACAAACAAGCAGACCTAACATGTGTGCACACGTACAGTTAAATCTCAGCCTCCTGTATATGGCGAGAGAGCGGTTCGCTCTCTGTCTCTCTGACTATCTGTGTCTCTCTCTACTTCGTTCAATTCCATTATGAATTCCAGACAGCAAAAATTGAGCTCAAAAATGTTGTATGGAGATGTGCATCTTACTATTTATATTGTCTTTGGTGGAATATTGAAATCGGTTGACTCCTCGAAGCTGTAGAAACTACCGCGCGTCGGAAAACGTTGTTTCGAAAAAAACGCGTTTAAAGTTTTATGTAGTACAGAAATCGTACTGTAAAATCCTAGACTGTTCCGCCAAATCGAGTACATCTCGAGAACTACATGAGATATTGAAATAACCGTTTTCCTACGTATTCTCCATAGAAATAGGATACTTATTAGGCAAAAAAAAAGCGATTTTTTTTCAGGGCATGGTTGCCAGGCAGTCCAGGTTCTCAAGGAAAGCTCTCCCGAGAGTACGGTGCCGCCTTCCCTCTCTATATCCTCCTCATCCATGCAGCTGTGGCAAAAGTCATGGTGGGGTAGTCCATATCTCGTGGCCATGCGCCCCGTGACACAGTGATCCGTTATGACTCCCGTCAGACCTGCGGACCTGGCCTTTCCTGAAACTCAGGAGAGTCTTGATGCGTCGTGATGCGGCCAGACTGAACGTGAGATCCCACAGTTTGGGGCAGTGTTCCACCGCCTGTCGTCTCTCGTTCTAGCTAGGCCCATCATCTGCGAAATAATGTCTCGTAGTGGTTTCCGTATATCACTAACCGCATCTGCAATCGGCTTGCCCGATCCTGCAGAAGATCCCGTCTCCTGTCCCCTGGCTGTCTTTGAGCCATCAGTGAAGATGGAAAGCTCGCTCTTTGTAAGGACAGTGTTTTGCTTCCATTCTTCCTGTCCGGTATGTGCCCACTGAAATTTATTTTCCACGAGAGCTCTGGCACACAGGAATCACTCAGCATAACCGTTCCACTCTCTTCCTTACGGAGTATAGTGCGATGGCTTGAAGAACCCTGCCGCCAGAAGTCGCAGCACTTTTCTCCGCCTGGCACTTCAACATCCAGAGCTGCCTGGGAGGTGGATATAAGAGATCCAGTGACCCCGAGGAATGCTACTCGGTGGACTCTTCGGAGGTTTTCCAGGTGGGATTTAGTGTTTTAGCCTCCCACCATACCAAACCTCCGTATGTCAGAATGGGTCGTACAACCGATGTGTACAACCAGTGGATGATGCGTGGTTTTAAGCCCTAGTTTCATTCGAAGGTCTTCCTACAGGTGTAGAAAGCTACCATTGCCTTTCTCTTTATTTCCTCCGTGTTCAGTTTCCACGAGTGTTTGAAATCAAGGAGTTAAGGAGTGTTGGGCCCCCAATCGCGGGAAGTTTCAAACTCGGTATCTGATATCTTCGTGAGAACAACACCAGTTCGGTTTTCTGAGGGTTTACCCCTAGGCCGTTTTGGCGTACCCATCTATCGGTCGCTCTTAGTGCGGACTCCAGCAGTTTACCGATTGTGGGCGGAAACTTGCCCGTTACCAGTATCACTAGATCGTCTGCGTAGGCCGTGACCTTGTGGCTACTGCTCCTCAGCTGCAGAAGAAGGTCATTGAGAACTAGGTTCTTCCACAGTAGTGGAGATATAACTCCTCCCTGTGGGGTGCCTCTCGTGACCGCTTTCCTTGAGGAGGAGATACCTAGGTTGGCATTTATCGTTCTGCTCCTGAGAACACTATCCAGCTATCTGGTTACCATCGGGTGTGTGCCAATCTTGGCTAATACAGCTATAATTGACCCGATCCTGACATTATTTAAGGCGCCCTCTATATCGAGGAAGGCCGCCAATGCGTATTCATTATGGCTAAGAGTCTTTTCGACTTGCCCACCTACTTTGTGCAGTGCGGAATCCTTTGGTCTACCTATAAAGAAGGCGTGTTGAGCGCCGCTAACGACTCGTTCGTTGAGCATAGATCTTATATGTAGATCCATTAGGGGTTCCATCGTTTTCAACAAAAAAGAGGATAGACTGACTGGTCTGTAGTCCTTGGGTGAGATTTGGTTTATTTTCCCAGCCTTGGAGATGAAGATCACTCTCATCTCCCTCCATTCTTGGAGTACGTACCCGGTTAGAAGGCATCCTTTAAATATTCTCTCCAGCCACGGCTGTAGGTGTGAACATGCCATCTGCAGCATGGCTGGTCTGATCTCATCTGGCCCCGGGGATTTGTAGAGACTGAATGATTAAATGGCCCATGTGATCTTGACTGGTGCCATTATTTCTCGTACGAGAACATCGATTTCTTCTTCCTATTGCTGCTCTACGCCGTTGGTTGGCGGGTTGGTTTCGCCGCCAGTAACACTAGAGCAGCCAAAAAAATTGGTTTCTAATAGCTCTAGGGATTCTTGGCTGCTTTCCGCGAACTTACCGTCCTGGTTCCGCAGTCCTTTGAAATCACTCTTCGAAGCCTTGAGGCCTCGGTGGTGCTGTCTATTGATTCGCAGAAGGCTGCCCATGATTCCTTTTTCGCTTTCCTACAGGCGCATTTGAAGATGCATCCCAGCCTTCCGGTGTGTTCATCACTTCGGCATTGTTGAAGAGTTTCCTCGATTCCTTCCTGACTTCGCTCAACTCTCGTGTCCACCATGAGTTGCGGTTGGACTTTGATGGTCGGCTGATCGAGCAGGATTTAAGAAACGCCTTCTGTAGAGCCTTGGTAACGTTCTGTACCGCTTCCTAAAGTAGTCCCGTGTGGAGGATGCCTCCTTCGGGGGGGTCGGGTAGCATCCTCCTCACGGTATTTGAGAAGCGAGACCACTCTGTCCATTTAGTATTTTGGTAGGAAACGACATTCTCTCTTTCCCAATTAATATTGTATAGTAGTGGTCCGAGAAGGAGCACTCACTGGACACGTGCCAATCCTCAATAGTGAGGCAGCCGCTGTTTGAGGCCAGGGTTATATTCATAACCTCTGCACGGTTCCTGTTGTGAAAAGTGGGGTCAGTCCGGTTACACACAGCAAGATTTGTGAAAATAATTTTGAAAAATCCCATAATCTTTTTCTTTGTTTTTGACTAATTTATCAAAGTAACATAGTCTAAGGTCGCGGCTCTACTTTATACCCGGTACTCAGTCAGTATATATGTATGTGAGCTTACGATATATTTAATTTATTACATGTTCGGAAAACGGAAAAATTGAATTTTAAAATTTTGAAAATAAAGTCGAACCCTTTTCATTTTTGTTTGCATTTGTTTTGAATATCAATCTTCTCTACATTTCTACATCTACATACGTGTTAACTAAGACTCGTGGAGATGTGTGCGAGAGAGAGAGAGAGAGAAAATGAGTAAGCGATTGGAAGGCCACTGAAATTTCATTTGCTCTTTCTGGCTATAATAATGATCCCACCTGATTCAAAACTCTGATAGATATGGCCATTCTCTTTTATTCTGTGTGAAATACACTTGTAACAGTGTGATATGACAGCAGTCTGGACGCAAAATTTTGTTGCTCTAGCATTTATGGTTTCTGAGATATAGGCGTTAATGATGACGGACGGACGGACGGACAGACGGACGGACATACAGACATAGCTATATCGACTCGGCTATTGATGCTGATCAAGAATATATATACTTTATGGGGTCGGAAACGCTTCCTTCTGGGTGTTACACACCACCGTTATCTCCACAAATCTAATATACCCCTATACTCTTCAAGTACCGGGTATAAAAATTATCACTTCAGTGAATTCTTGATAACATTTTTCTATTCGAAGGAATCAATTTAGTTTCTTCACTGACGTTTACCTAAGATATCTAGCTTTTAATCGTATACATAAGTTTGTATAATATGCTCTTGGTCAAAAGTTATGAGGAAAAAATTAAGCGAGCCCATAACTGGTATGTTTTCCCTACGTATAAGCATAACACAAAAAATCTTTGCAAAATACCACGAATATAACAGAGAGAGGCAAAAGGCACTATCACAAACATTTTTACATTTACTTTTGAGTATACATAAATTCACAAAACGAAGGATTCAGTAGTTTTCAAAACGTAAAAATTTTCCTGCGGTTTTTATACAACAAAACTAATACTAATTTCAAAAGGAAAAAAAAAAAGACTTATTGGTCCATTAAGATAAATTTGACACCATTACCAGCGCAATTTACCTTGTGACTTCTTTATATATCATTTTTTTGTAGCCCAATCTCAAAGGGGAGAGGGATGAGGGCAAGGGAGGGAAGGGATGAGGGCAAAAGCTCAGTATAAGGCGGCCCTGAAGATTTTTAGCAGGCTACAAGGCAAGGCAGATATCTCCCCGGAGGAGAAATCCAAGCTAGCTTGGGCCGAGCTGAAGGTGGAAGAGGGCTGTATATACTACGCACGGTTGCCTCAAATGAAGGCTTCCACTAGTGAACACGCAAATAAGGTGGAGGAGTTGCTAGCTACCAAGAGGCAGCGCTCGACCGACAACACCGCCACCCCGGCAGGCAAGCGGCAGCGCGGGCCCAAGAGAGCGGAACCATCCCCACCACCACCGAAAACGGCGAAGCAGAGGTCTGTCAATGCTTCAAAGGTCAGCGATGTGTCCAAGAGACACCTGATCGTAGCTCTCATCGACAGACGTGATGAGAACGGGAAGATGACGGCGGCGCAGTGGAAACTGGTCCACGCACGGCTCGTCGACTCCCTGCTTGCACGGATGGAGGAAGACCCCACAGTGCCCATGCCCACTTTTGATGGCGCTGGATGGCTGAATGGGGTCAAAATCCTGAAATGCAATGACGACCCGACGCTGAGGTGGCTGACGCAGACGGTCTGCCAATTGGAGGCGTTGTGGGAGGGGGCCAAGCTGGAGGTGGTGGACAGGGAGCTAATCCCGTCCATTCCAAAGGCAAAGGTACTCTTCCCCATCGTCATCCAAGGAGACCGCGCGCTGAAGCTCCTTCAGCGTCAAAACCCGAACATACCAACCGCAGACTGGAAGGTACTGCACGCTGGTAGCCCACTACCCAACGAGGGGGGCCACCATGTGATCCTCCAGATCAACAAAGACGCAGAGGACGTCCTTTACCCCAGATACGGGAAAATGGCGTGGGGCATGGGCAGTGTGTACCTGCGCCTCAAGAAGCGCCGCCCCGAAGACACAGACACACACACCCTGCAGGCAGGCGAGGTGGAGAAGGACCTCGGTCTAGACACCATCGTGAAGGCCGCCCAGGGTCTGGCTCTTGAAGACTCCCAGGAAGATGAGGACGGTGACCTGACGATTACAGTCAACCCGTCGTATGCAGTTGAGCCAGCCGCCCATGAAACTGAGTGTGCTGCAAATCAACCTGCATAAAAGCAAGGTAGCATCGGCGGAGCTCCTCATAGCCATGGAGCAAGGGCCCGCCGACATAGCTTTGGTCCAGGAGCCCTGGATTGCGTCAGGCAATACAGTGGCCGGACTGAAGTTCGCAAATTACAACTCGTTCTACCCAACATCGGTAAGCAGGAATAGAACCGTCGTACTAGTACGAAAGGGAATCCACGCTTACCTTATGTCTCATTACAGCACAGACGACCTGACAGTAGTGATGCTGGAGAGTGAGGAGAAGCGCCTTCTGGTAGCCTCCTGCTACATGGCACACGACAGGCCCGCACCACCTGAAGAACTAAGGAGTCTGGTGGAAAAAGCCGACTCCAAAGACCAGCAACTCATCATTGGTACGGACGCCAATGCCCACCACAGTGTGTGGGGAAGCCCCGATATCAATGACCGAGGTGAGTCACTCCTAGACTTTATATTATCAAATAACATAGACGTAGCAAACGTGGGAGAGGACTACACATACGTAGGTCCCACCTCGTCCAACGTGCTAGATCTAACCCTCGTAACAGGAAAGAGTACCTTGGTATCTAGATGGAGAGTCCTCGAAAGACCATCCTTCTCGGACCATAAGTACATTCAGTTCAAGTGCGAATTCAAATACACTCCGAAGGTAACAGTCTTCAGGAACCCCCGGAACACAAACTGGGAGAAGTTCAGGAAGACCGTTACCTCGAAGCTCGCGAATCCGGGAATAGTGAAATCCGCGGAAGACATAGAGAAGTCCTTGGAGACCCTCTCCAAGGAACTTCTGTCTGTCTACCAAGGAGCATGCCCGCCATCAAGAACGAGAAAGAGGACCAAACCACTCTGGTGGAATAGGGACCTCTCCCTCAAGAGAAATAACCTCAGGGAACTCTTCAAAATCGCCAGAGTAGCGAATGAGGAGATCATCAATGAGGACTACAAAACACTACTTAGAGACTACAAGAAGGAAATACGCAAGGCACAACGTTGCTCGTGGAGGACCTTCTGCTCGAACATCGAGAAAGTGCCTGAAACAGCAAGACTCAGGAAGCTGCTCTCGAAGCAGCCCACCATACAGAGTCAGCTACAATTAAATAACGGACAGTGGTCAGAAGACAGCGAAGAGGCTCTGACAGCACTAATGGAGGCCCACTTCCCGGGATGCACCGAGGTCACTGATGCTGAAACGCATCAGGACCTAGCAACCGAGGAACAAACACCCCCGACAGATCTAATAACCCACAAAAAAATCCAATGGGCCATAGACTCCTTTGCGGGCATCAAAGCACCTGGACTGGACGGAATATTCCCAGCCATGTTGCAGGCGACCAAAGAGACGATCATCCCATGGCTCTTCGCAATATACTCGGCATGTCTAAGTACAGGCTATATCCCTATCCAATGGAGAACGGCTAGAGTTGTCTTCCTCCCAAAGGCAGGAAAGTGCAGCCATGCTAGTCCCAAGGACTACAGACCAATAAGCCTTACCTCTTTTATGCTAAAAACACTGGAAAAGCTGCTGGACGGATACATCAGGAAGAAGGTGGGAGGACTGATGTCAACCAACCAGCACGCTTATACCAAAGGGAAATCGGTGGAAACAGCTCTTCATTCACTAGTAGCTACCATCGAGAAGGCTCTCAACAATAAAAAGTATGCACTAGGAGTATTCGTAGATATATCCGGAGCATTTAACAACGTAGCCACGAACGTAATAATGGATCGCCTTGAAGCGACCCACACACACCAAGCAATCAACCTATGGATAAAGAACCTCCTGAGTTGTAGACGGGTGCAATCTGAGTGGGGCACCGCTTCCACGGTAAAGGGAGCGCATAGAGGCACACCGAAAGGTGGAGTCTTGTCGCCCCTCCTGTGGAATCTGGTGGTCGACGACCTCATCAAGAGATTCGAAAGGAAGGCCCCAAAAATAACAGCTTATGCAGACGACATAAGCATAATTATTACGGGCGTATGTCCATCGACTCTCAGCTCCATAATGGAACGAACACTCAGGGAGATATGCGAGTGGGCGGACGAAGTAGGACTCGATATCAACGCGGACAAGACGGACCTCATCCTCTTTACAAAGAGGTACAAGGTACCGGCATGGATCCCCCCAACAATCAACCAAATAAGGCTAACCCCGAAAACACAGGTCAAATACCTCGGCACAGTACTGGATAGCAAACTGGCATGGAAACCCAATGTAGTGGAAAGGGTGAAGAAGGCCACCATTGCGCTTTATGCATCCAAGAAGATGCTTAGCAGCACATGGGGCCTGTCACCCGCCCTAATGCATTGGATCTACATCTCGGTGGTGCGACCAACTCTGCTGTATGGAGTCCTAGTGTGGTGGCAAGCAACTGAGAAGAAGACGTACCACAAGCTTATGGAAAGGACCCAGCGACAGGCTTTGCTATGTATCACAGGGGCGCTGAGGTCAACCCCAACTATAGCACTAGAAACCATACTCGGAATCGATCCCCTCGACATCCACGCTCGGCTGACTGCGGGTAAAGCAGCACAGCGACTTATCGCATCGGGGAACACCCCAAGGATACGGGCACAGTTCAATTGGAAGGAACATGACCAGTCATACAGACTACATGACCCCCCAAACTTGCCTAGAGGTCAAAACCAACACATTTTTGGGACCCGAAGACTGGAAAAAGGGACGGGACCAGACTCAACACCTCAACATATATACTGACGGCTCCAAGATGGACGGAGGAGTAGGAGCGGGCTTATATTGTACAAACCCCGAAATAAGGGTGTCATATAGGCTACCAGACCGATGCAGCATATTCCAGGCGGAAGTTTTCGCTATCAAGAAGGCAGCAGAGGTCGCTCAGCAAATAGAGCGACCACACAACGTGGTGAACATATTCGTCGATAGCCAAGCAGCGATAAAATCCATGCAGTCGTTCGCAGTCGGCTCCAGAAGTGTCCTGGCAAGCAGGGAGGCATTAGACTCATTATGCACGACCAAGTCAGTGCGAATCTACTGGGTTCCCAGCCACCAGGGCATCGAAGGAAACGAGGCTGCGGACGTTCTGGCTAAGGAAGGCGTTGGGCTGACGAGCGAAAGAATCGAAAACGTGCCTATCTCCCTTAGAACGTTACAAAGCGATCTAGAGAAGCAGGCCGCCCTACAAACCAAGAACAGATGGAGGAACGCAACCACCTGCAGAACCTCGAGAACCATGTGCAAGGAGCGCAATGAAAAGCTAGCTCACTATCTACTGCATCTTCCACGGAAAGACTGTAGACTGATAGTGGGAATACTCACAGGTCACTGTCTGGCTGCGGCGCACGCGGCCAAGCTAGGCATTACCAACATAGACAGCTGTAGGAAATGCGATGAATCCGGGGCTATCGAAACCCTGGAACATCTCATCTGCAACTGCCCGGCTCTTTCACGGGCAAGGACAAGATACCTAGGCGCACCGGAGATGGCATCACTAGAAGATGCCTCCAAGAGGACGCCGAGGGAATTACTTGCCTTTGCTAAACACACCTCGATACTCGAGGACTTCCAAATCTCAGCAATACCCCCGTAAAGGTCCATCTACATCCGGATCACTAAGGGCCAGACTGGCCTATGAAAGTCCCCGCTGAGGGACGTCCGGGTTAACCTAGCCTAATCTCAAATTTGACTCGGAAAAAATTAATCTAGACAAATACATTTTTTGTATTCGTGGTATGAGCTGACGTAGCCCGATTCGTTTATCGAAACTGGTAAAATATACATTTTTGCGCATAACAGCACAAATATTACTAAATAAAAGCTTAGACTGTGCTCGCAACATGCGCGTAACCGAACAGCTGGCTAGAGACTCATGTTTCCTGCCAAATTCAATTCAAAATGTAAGTGCAAGAAATTAATTGTTTGACCAGCAATTCAATTTTCAATTCGCATGCTGTTTCTCACAGTTCGTCAGACATGTTAAATGCACAGGTGTTGCCTCTAAAATGTCTTGATATTCTTAAATAGCGAATTTCTGCCGTCGTTTTGCTCAAAAACAAAAAATTGAAAAAATATCACGCAATATTATTACAAAACAACCAGGTCAGCTGTTTTTTTTGCCGATGAGAAAATGAAACATATCGATAACAAGAAATTGTATAAGCGGGAGCTCTTCAAAATGAAAAGGAAACGTTTTGGTTGAAAAAGTAAAACGCAAAAGCATGTGAAACCCGAAACCTGCCTGATATACTTAGAAAACATTGACTTTTATCAATAAACAAGTTTCATTTGAGGGCGAGACGGGGATCACAACTTTTTATAAATCTTAAATCAATATATAAAGAAAATTAAACTACTCATCTTGTCAGTGGTAAAACAATAACCTTAAAACAATAGGTCAACATATTATTACATAAAAATTACTTCGTTATATAGCCATTAACTTTTTTTTCAATATTCATTATAATTTAATGATTAAACGCGATTTAAGGGGAGGTTCTCATTGAAATGTCCCAAAACACACAGAATTTCGAAAATTTGCTATGGGATAATGAAAAGACATAACAACTTCTGATTTTTATTGTTAAATTGGCTTATTATTTCTTAAGAAGTTTTTGTTTTTTTTATGCCACAATTCAAAATGGCGGGTCTCGTCGACATCTGTTCGAAAAAGATGGTCCCCGAACTTCAAGTCTGCAGCCTCTTGTAGTGAAATGAAATAAACAATGACAAAACATGGTTTCGAGAAAAACGGGTTTAAAGTTTGTTGATAGTAGGGAGATGCGCCCGAGGTATGTGCGTTAAAGACGCACAAAACAATTATTTCACACACATGTTTTACAAATATGTGGCTTTCATTTTATGTAAAAAAAAATAATAATGATTTTTTCAAAAAATTCAATGAGAACCTCCCCTTAATATTAAAATGTAATATTTGTATGAGAGTTACTCCGTTCACTGCACAGTCGTCGTGTTTTTATTGTCTCCCTTCTTCTGCTGTTCGTATCACGTACGAATGGGATAGAGCAAAAATGAATTTACCGCTTGTTATATTGTTTTTTCTTAAGAAATAGTTTAGATACATACAGCGGCAAATTTAATTTTTTATTTTTATTTTTGGCCTATGAAATCGACAATGTAAAACGCCTCAGTTTCTGCATCAATTGTCTTGGGAATGGCCATAAAGTGGCACAATGTTCATCGACTTATCATTGCCAAACATGCAATCATGTTCCCAGGTTCATTTTGCAACCAAAATCTTTGCACAAAAACTTGCCTTCGTCGTGAGAGACACCACATTGGAATTCGTAATATAGGAGACTCCCTTACTTCGTACGGCGGCCCATACGACGACCTCCATTAAGTCACGTACATCTGGAACTGACATCTGACTCAACTTTGCATCACTTTCAGCCGCAATCTTAAAATATGGAACCGATACGTCGACCGTTGCAAACCCTCTTGGCAAACAAGCTGACACTAATCTTCATCGAGCGTTGCTTGATTCATGTTCCCAGGTTCATTTTGCAACCAAAATCTTTGCACAAAAACTTGCCTTCGTCGTGAGAGACACCACATTGGAATTCGTAATATAGGAGACTCCCTTACTTCGTACGGCGGCCCATACGACGACCTCCATTAAGTCACGTACATCTGGAACTGACATCTGACTAGAGGTATTGATCATTTACTGGGAACCGATGCCTTCTATGGAGCACTAGCACAGATTCGATTTGGTCCCAATCTTCCCACTTTACAAAAGACTCTTTTTGGTTGGGTTGTTGCTGGGAGGTACCAGCGCCAACATAAAAGATAGCTACCACTGTGTTTGACGACTGAAGAGGAGTCGATCGACAATACCTGCAGCCACTATGGAAAGCTAACTCTCGATTTTCGACAGAAGGGCTTCAATTCTACTAAACCATAGTCGCTGTGAGGACCACTACAGGGACATAAAAACATAAAAAGATGCCAACATAAAAAGATGCCAGTGGACGAATTGTTGTTCGCTTGCTATTCCAAGAAGACCCAGCAATGCCTTGGAAGTTCGGTCGACAGCTCGAAATCGTTGTACTTGCAATTGCTGACGTCACAAAAATGTACAGACATGTAATTGTGGGTGAGGAGAATAGAGTATCCAATATCCGAGGATCCAGTACATTCTGTGGCGAGCGTCCCAAAATATTGATCTTAAAACATACCAACTCAATACCGTGACATATGGGACTATGTCTGCCCCATTTCTCACCACTCGGTGTTTGCAACTCTTGGCTGAGTAGTGCAATATAGGTCAAATAGGCACTTTTTCTGATATAAATACCATTTTTAAAAGTATTAAAATTAACTATCTAAGGTTATGTTTATTCAATAAAAAATCAGGTGCTCATAAATTGTATTAGAATTTTTTCTACATTCAAGTGGCTCCAGTTTTTTCAAATTCAAATTTTGTAATCAAATTTATGATGAATAGTGATCAGTGTGGTTTGTACTTTATGTGGCAAAAAGTTTTTTTTTAAAACTTTATCTTTCGAAAGAGTTTTACAAAAATGTCAGCACTTGTCAGCCAAGTGACTATATACATATGGCAGAATTATTATTTGTTAACTTAGAAAAGTTAAGCATTTTTCCCCTTCACATAACCTATACCTAAGCAATATATATATTATATTCTAAGCCCAAAATACACCGATCTTTGGAAAAAAAATTTGGGATAATGAAAAGAAATAGCAACTTCTGGTTTTTATTGTCAAATTGGCTTATTATTTCTTAAGAAGTTTGTATTTTTTCATGCCAAAATTCAAAATGGCGGCTGCGAAATATCGGCTCTCGTCGACCATTGCTCGAACGAGGGGGAACGTTGTGAGCCGCGTCTACGCTTTATACCCGGTAGTCAGTCAGTATATATGTATGTGAGCTTACGATATATGTAATTTATTACATGTTCGCAAAAGGGACAAATTTAATTTTAGCCAAAAGAGAAAAAAAAAAAATTAAGTCGAACCTTTTCGGAGATTTGTATATATTAGATGTTTCCATTTTTGTTTACATACGTTTTTTACATCTGTCTTTTCTACATGTCTAAATCTACTTCTTACATATACATACACGGCTATGTGCGAGAGAGAGAGGGAGTGAGTCTGCGCTTAGAAGGCCACTGAAATTTCATTTGTTCCTTCTGGCTATACTAATAATCTGATCAGATCAAGATTCAACACTCTGATAGATATGGTCGTTTTCTATGATTCTGTGTTTTTGGTTTTCCCGTATCTTCCAAATTGTGGATTCCACAGATTTTCGTTCTTTGTGGGGGCGGAAGAGGGCGGGGCGAAATTTTAAAATACACACAATAACAGTGCGATAGGACAGGAGTCTGGATACAAAATTGTGTTCCTCTAGCTTTTATAGTCTTTGAGCTATAGGCGCTAATGAAGACGGACAGAAGGACAGACGGACGGACAGACAGACCTGGCTATATCTACTCGGCTATTGATGCTGATCAAGAATATATATATTTTATTGGGTCGGAAACGCTTCCTTCTGGGTGTTACACACATCCACTTTTGGCTCAAATCTAATATACCCCTATACTCTTCGAGTAGCGGGTATAATAAAAGATTAGCTGTATTCAGAAAGTGGTTTATATTGGGTACTATACTATTAAAGGATAATTCAGGGGATAAAATATGGCAGAGTGTATTAAAATTATGGCATAATACCGCAAAAGGTAAATGCTGGGCATAGTTTGACCTATATAAAGAAAGCATAAAGGAAAGAATCTACCAAAGTCCCAGTTGAGATTACAAAGCGCAAAAATTAAAAAAAGAATTTTGGATTGATTCGAGCACAGCTTGTTGCTCTTTATACTGCGGGCTCCACACACAAGAACAATACTCCAAAATCGGACGCACTAATGAAATATAGAGTTGTTTGTTCACATACGGGTCGTCAAACTCCTTGGACCAACGCTTGATGAAGGCTTAAACACCCTTGGCTTTATTTACAGTTGCGGATATATGGCTATTCAAATACAATTTGTGATCAAAAAGGACTTCAAGGTCAGTTGAGCTCGATATTCGATCCAGGGAATGATTTCCAAGAGAATATGAAACAAAATGTGGAGCGCGACGATAAAAGGTCAGAAGTTTGAATTTCGAAAAGTTCAAAAAAAGCAGATTGTTTGAGCACCACATTTGGAGTTCATTAAGATCCAGCTGAAGGTGTGTGTGCAAAGACCAATCAGAGTAGGGCAGACAGATGTTTACGTCATCCGCATACATTAGCGATTGAGAGAATGTTTTAACTTGGGGTAGGTCATTCATAAATAAGATAAAGAGAAGCGGACCCAAATGACTTCCTTGTGGAACTCCAGACAACACATTAGAAAATAAAACCCGTTGTGTGCGATTTGAAAGATACGACGAAATCCAATGTAGAAGATTTGCAAGGTAACCTAATAAAGACAACTTCTGAATTAACAAGGTATGGTTTACGGAATCAAAAGCCTTCCTAAAATCCGTAAAAATTACTTCAGTTTGCAGACCGCTTCGAAATCCGCGGTTGATTATGGACGAGAACTCGAGAAGGCTAGTCGATGTTGAACGATGTTTATAAAAACCGTGTTGTCAGATTGGGAGATATTAAACTTGAGCAAAGGTGTTGCAATTGCTGGGTGACCAAGAACTCAAGAAGCTTAGGGATGGCGGAAAGCTTTGCAATACCTCGGTAATTCTGGATTTTGGATATTGAACCTTTCCTATGAAGTGGAATTATGTAGGGCTCGTTCCAAATCATTGGGAGACAAGATTTTTCCAAAGATTGGTTGAAAAGAAAGGTCAAAGGTTGGCAAAGGGATTCGGAACAATATTTTAGAATACATCTTAGCACTCTATCAGAACCCGCAGAGAAAGAAGTGACCAACGATTCCAAGGCTGCCTGAACATCGCTTTCCTTCAAATATGGAAGAAAAATGCCGTTGGCCTGAGGTTGATCTTAGGGGTACGGAGTGGATGAGCTGTATATATGAGAGAAGTATGTAGACTGGAAAAACGTGGCGTCTCTTCTGCGCTTGGTCTCAAATTGTTCTTGAGAATATCAATATACGCCTTGTGATCCATCAAGCCATTATTTATTTCAAGGTTTCCAACGCCGCTGGCCGCCAGGCTTTCTCCACACACGTAGCCTTCCATCAGACCCAAATATGTTATATTTGGACTCGACAGAAAATATAACTTTTTGCCAAAGCTCTGGAGGAGCATTTTTGTACTGCCTGGCGAAGTCCAAACTTTTTTTTTCTATTTATTAGACTGACCAACGGCTTTCGCCGAGGAGTGCGTGACTTGTACCCGGCATCTGCAATCGCTCTCCTCACTGTCTCTGCACTGACCTCTCTTTGGCTGGACTGTGCAAGCTCTTCCTTTATTTTTTTAGCACTTATAAAAGGATCGGTGGCCACCATGCGCTTGATTTTCAACATGTCTCCGTGTGAGAGAGCTGCAGGTCTTCCCGATTTGCTTTTGTTTTCCACACGTCCTTCATATTTAAAACGGCTAATAATAGATTGAACTATAGATCGTGGACTGCCTACTAATTTGGAAATTTCTGCGTATGATTTTCCCTGTAAATTCAGGATAATCTTCCTTTTTTCAAGCGATAAATACTTTCCTGGCAGATTTGAGCTTGACTGGCAGACGCATTCTAAGAATTCGGTAAACACATATTTTGCAAAGAACCGTAACATTTCTATCGTCTACAAGCGTGCTTTTCCTTGTTGTGGACTTTTGTGGAGTCAATTTTGCGACATATTGTGTTAAACCTTGAATTATTTAACCAAAAAATTTACTATTGAATAAAAATATACGTTTAACAATAGATAATTAAGGGTTCTAACATACTGCATTTCAATTTTGTTCGTATCTTTGTCGAATTGGATTTTGTTGGCCAACGAAGTAAAAAATGACTGCTGTACGAAGACATTAGTGGTACACTGTATATCGAATAGCAAACGGACGCGCTTTTGTTTACTCCACGCCTTAAATAATTTAAATTAGTATAACAACACTAAAAATAAACAAATTTGTTGAAAATAGTCACTTTATTCACAGAAACTCTCAAAGAAACACACTTGCAGCGGCAAGAAACAAAGAAAATCGCTTCTTTTATAGCTGGGAAATAAACACAGTGTTTGTTGTTGTTTCGAGTGCAACCAGCGAAAATTTCCTCATACAAACATACAAAAAGGCACAAAAGAGAAATACAAAAAAAAAAACAAAAACAGGCAGATGGGTGCCCGTGTCATGGAGTTGGAGAGTGAGGTGGTCGAATTTCGCTCTCAGAGAGCCCAAATGGGTGAGCGGGTCGAGCGGCTGGACCGGGAGGTGACGGATTTGCGCGCACTGAGTAGGAGATTGGGAGGCATCGAGAAGCAATTGGTGGCCGACCACAATGCAACCAGCGAGTGTGATCTGCGCATCCACGGTGTCCCTTATGTGGAGGGAGAGAATGCCAGAGCGCTATACAACAAGCTCTGCTTCAATCTACAGCTGACCCCACCACCTAGAGTCCGTGATGTTTTTCGAGCCAGACAAACACAGAACACTAATGTCGATCCCGTTATTATTGTTAAAATGGAAAACGTCCGCGAGAAGGTTAACCTACTTAAAACAATTGCGATATACCGGCGTGAGAATAAGAGACAACTGAATTTACAGATCATGGGGTTCGACTCGGAGGCTGTTGTCTACGTAAATGAGCAGCTTTTAAGAGAGCATTACCAAATTTTTTAAGAGGCCATGCGAATGAAGAAGCATAAAATGCTATCAGCTGTCTTCACTCGGCGCGGCCTCGTGTAAGTACGTAGTAATACGAGAGAGGGCGTTCAATGCGTTGAGCGCAAGGATGAGCTTTTATCGCTCGCGCCAGCTAGCGAGCCTCACACCCGCTCTACAGCTGCCTCCCCCACTGACGCCTTGGCTGGATTGGAAGACGCAGCAGGGGTCTCAAATAGCTTTCGCTCTTAAGCACCTATGTACTACTCAGTTATTCTTTATAGTTAGGCCTTTACTATTAATATTCAATGATCACAGCTTTTATTATCAACTAATTAATTGTCTTGAGTTTGCGCCCCTAATATGTTCACTTTCTATCAATGAACGGTGAGATAGGTAGTTCCATGGCCGGTAGCATGATTAAAATTATTAGCAACCATCGAAAGGGTCTCAAAGTAGTACATATGAATGCACAAAGCTTGCTTAGGAAAATCGATGAGTTTAGATTACTGTATACCCATTAAAATGTAGATGTTATATGTGTGTCTGAGACGTTGTTTGTACCTGAGTTATGTGACTTGTGAATTGTGTGTGACGGCTATGTTGTTTTTCGTTCGGATCGCATTGGACATGCAGGTGGTGTTGCTATACATATATGTTAATACTAGATTAAAATGTAATGTTATATGTAAAGAACCGAGTGAATGTCCCATAGAATATTTAATGTTGGAAATCACAAGTAAAATGAGTGAGAAAATTCTACTTGGCTGTATATACCGACCCCATCGTACGATAGACTATCAGCCGCTATTGGATATTATCTCAAACATTTCAGTGTCATACACAGACATCATTCTGGCTGGCGATCTCAATAGCAATCTATTGTTGGAGAGTCATCTCTTGGATAGTTTTGCTTCCTTGGGGTTGCTTGCCGTAAATGTAACCATGCCTACTCACTTCAGCAGTACCTGTGATACACTTCTTGACATCTTTTTCACCAATGACCCTAGTAAGACTCTTCTATATGACCAGGTTTCAGTACCAGCTTTCTCTAAACATGACCTTATCTTTCTGACACATGACTTGACATGGAATTATAAAACTAATTCATTTACGTATAGAGACTATGAAAATATAGACTATAATGAACTAGAACAAGACTTTAATGCATGTGACTGGGAATCAATATACCAATCTCCCCATGTTGATTGTCAATTGAGTGTTTTAAACAGCCATATTCTGTACCTCTACAACAAGTTTGTACCACTAAAAAACAAGATTATAAAACCAGGACAGAATGCTTGGTTCACCAGTGAAATTAAAAGACTCAGTCATCAGCGTGATGTTGCTTTCATTAAATGGAAGCGATACAAAACTCTCGACTTTCGTTTAAGGTACATAAAGTTAAGAGCCACTGTTACCAAAGGAATAAGGTCTGCTAAGTGCGAATACTATAAATCTAAGTTTCAAAATTATTCTTCCATTAAGCAAAGATGGAGTGAGATGAACAGTTTAGGTATAGTAAAATGCAAGCAGAAGACTGAGCATAATATAGATGTCGAAGATCTCAAGAAAAAGTTTTCGATAATTGATGTACCTGAAGCGACTTTTAATAACTACACAATAACTACAATCCCACTCTGTGATAATAGTTTTGGCTTTGTGTGTGTCGATCAGTGTGACGTCCTTGCGTGTATACTTAAGGTGAAGTCTAACGCTGAAGGCCTAGATAACATTAGCCCGAAATTATTAAAAATCGTACTCCCCAAAATCTTATCCCACGTCACCTATATTCTGAACACGTCCATAACTACGTCCATGTTCCCGACTGAATGGAAAAAGGCGAAAATTTTGGTGATCCCAAAATCTAACAATGACTTTAGACCCATTGCCATACTTCCGTTACTTTCAAAAGTACTAGAAAATCTCATATCCGTACATATTGAAAACTTTTTGATTAACAACTCGTTTTCGAAAAAAAGAAGCTGTGTGAGTGCAATAATGGATATTGTAGAAGATATTCGGCAGCATCTCGGCAAGAACAAGGTAACATTTTTAACACTTCTCGACCACAGTAAAGCATTCGACTCAGTGAATCACAATATTCTCTGCACAAAACTGGCGAACTTATTCAACTTTCCTGAGACTGCAGTCAATTTCATTAAATCGTATCTATCAAACAGATTGCAGGCTGTAGTATATGGTACGTTTGTTTCCACTTTTAGCGAACTTATGCGGGGAGTCCCTCAGGGATCAGTGTTAGGCCCTTTACTGTTTTCCATATATGTTAATGATCTACCTAGTGTCTTGTCAGAATGCGAAGTACACTTATATGCCGATGACCTTCAAATCTATGTTAGTAGTCCAGTAAAAGATATAAATGTTTGTGTTAGTACATGTAACAGAATGCTTTCCATAATTGAGAAATGGGCAAAAGAGAATGGCTTGGGTATAAATCCAAAAAAATCGAAGTGCATGGTAATTGCTAAAAAGGTGATTGATACTGACAATCTCGACTACATATACATGACAATACAGCTATTTGCTATGAACATCATGCAGTTAATCTGGGTATAACCTTCATTAGGACAATGTCATGGAGTAAACACATTACAAAGGCAACTGGACGAACTTATGGTCTGTTGCGTCAGCTTTCAGCGTCTAAAACCTTCTTGCCAGAACAAATAAAACTATTAATTTCCATAGTCATTCTTATCCCCACCCTACTTTATGGTGTAGAAATATTTGGTCATTGTGACGCAAGTGACATGCGTACCCTAGTAGTAGCCTTTAATTCCATAGTTCGATATGTGTTTAATTTAAGACGTTTTGACCATGTATCACACTTGACTCATAAAATACTTGACCTTAACCACCTGGATAAATTTTAGAACTCTAGTGTACTTTCATAAAATTGTGATGACCAAAGAACCGATCTACTTACACCGCACACTTATCCTTGCTACATCACAACGAACTAACAATTATTTTTGCCCTCAAATTTAAACACTTTGCTCGAAAAGGCAGTTCTACTTCAATGCTATCCGCCTATGGAATAATCTTCCCCATTACCTTAAATCAATTAGGAGCGCAACTCAATTTAAAAATAATATTAAAACATATTTAAGAAATAAGTAAAAGTTAAAGAAAAAGAAAAAATAAAATAAATAAATATATAAATAAAAAAGGTTTATAATAAAAAAAAAATAAAAAAAACCAAATTTTTAAGTACTAATGTTAATGTTAAATGTTAATATTTAAGTATTAGTTTTAAGAAGATACTCCTCCAAACGATATATACAACCTAAGTGACTAGCGCAATAAAAATAAGTTAATATTTGTAGCATTAAAATATATAGCATGAAATAAACAATAGTAGTAAGTAGTTAGGTCTGCTGGACTGAGCACAGCTCATATGGACTAGTATCTCATACTCTGGTGTTGGCGTATTTGACAAAAATGTGTATTTCATCGATCTTTAGAATACATTACATTAATATTCCATTTGAAAAATGCTTCTCAAAATGATATTTCAACAGGATAATGATCCGAAACACTTACGAAAGCTCACTAGGCATTGGGTTGCATTCGAATAAATCCACTTTTTGCCATGTCTAGCTCAGTCACTGGAATTACTAAATTTTGGCAAGTGGTTTAAGAACGTTACAGTGTGTTCCCTTTTAAGTACTCTTGGTACAGTGGGTATTGGCTATATATATGCATACTACATATTGGCTCAAATCCTATTGAAATTTTGGCAGGACCTTATTGACTCATGCCAGGCCGGGGAAAGGCCGTAATGAAAACAAAATTGATTAAGAACTAAATGTGAAACTTCCAGAAACATGTAGAATATCTAAAATAGGTTTTAATTTGAGCTTCATGGTTTTTTTTTTATTTAAACAAAAAAACTGCTATTTCAATGAACAACAGATTTTAAGGGTAATTGTCTAAAGTAATGAAAACAAGCAGTTGGAACGGAAATGTTACGGGATTTCTTCGAAATTCTAATTCTTACATTCCAGGCTTTCTAAAGAGGTTACATTTGTTCAATTTAGAAGACTAGAAATATTTAAAAAACAGTTTTGAGGATGGTGACCTGCAGCACTGCTATTTTATTGAACACAGCCGTATATGTACGAAAGTAGATGTATACATGTAGAGAAGACAGATGTAAAACACTTATGTAAACAAAAATGGAAACATCTGATATATAAATATCTCCGAAAAATTTTCTTTTTTTGAAAAAATTAAATTTGTCCCTACGTACAGAGTATAAAGAAGAACCGCGGCCTTTGCCGCGGTTCACAACGTTCCTCCTCGTTATAATTACTTTCGTGCTGTCGGGTCTTTATTTCAAAATGTATCGCCAAAAGTATTTACCACTCGTGAATATTTGAGTTATGAAGAAAGGGAGCGTGGTTCGTTGAATTATATATTTGAAAAAAAGTATGAAAAGTTGATCCGTTGTTACAATTGTATCGGACCATAAAGGGATTGACCATATCCCTTTAGTAAGATTAGTTCTAATTTTCCTCGAATACTAGTCTAACATCTATCTTTCCTGCATGATCGCGATCGGTTCGGTTAACGAGTCGCGCGTTTTGCGACAGCGCCCCTCGGTCGGTTGGGTGGGCTGCGTTTTGGCCTGGGATTCGCGCGTAACAGCATTCGGCTGGTGTCCCATGGGCCACTTGATGGTGCAGTCATTGCACGTCAACGTCCAAACAAAATATGAACCGTGCAAAGCGATGGGATCGGAAGGCAGCCAAAATGCAGAATTTAAAAATGCCACAGATTCTGCACGCCTATAATAAGCGAATGGGCGTCGTTGATCTCTTCGACAATATCACAAATAACTATCGAATTAGAGAACGAGCCAAAAAGTGGTATTGGCCTTTTTCACAAATCATGGAGGCTCCATTGTGTTCTGGCCAAGCATGCACGCACTCTAGTATCACAAGAGATAGGAACTGATCGGGCTAGCAACCGCCGCACAGTGGCACATCAGACGCAAAGAGTCAAACATTTTATGAGCGCTTTGGATAAAATAAATACACGCGTCTAACAGAGAATTTCCCAGAGCTTTCAAAATTCAAATTTTCAAGATAATCAGATATCAGAAACATGTATTCAACTTTTTTTCACTTATGGCATCTTTCAGGATGAATTAAAAGTAAAATACTTTACGTATTATTCTGTTTTTAGTGTGTCCTTTTAGGTATATTCACTGTTATCAATATTCAATAAAAACCTAGTCTGTCTGTCTCTGCAGCGTCATGCGTCATATGCGTCCTATTGTGAAAACTGAATCCAGCCCAAAACATCAACGAGCCACCTCCACAGTTTCTCTTTGTTCAAAAGCGTTCAGATCCTTGCAAATCATGCCAATAATAATGGAAACCATCAGGGCCATCAAGATAACATTTTTTTTTTACCAAAAAAATCACTTTGCTTTAGTCTTCTGTCCACGCCATATGGTTCTTTGCAAAATTCAGCCTTGCTAATTTATGGACTTTAGTAAGGGCTGGCATCGACTTCATTTTCTTCCACTTTAGTCGGTTACTGCCCGAGCAAATTTTCTGTACACGGCGTGTAGATATTGGCAGCTGCATATAAGTTTTAATTTTGGAAGGCATTGCGTTTTGCTTTAAACCGGAGGGAATAATTGCGGTTTTAGTCCTTGGATAAATTTTTGGGTTTGTTGTTTTTTTTTACCAATTTTTGTTATAGTTTTCCTTAAGTTTGATCACATTGTGCACTGCTGAGGCTGAACGTTTTAATTTCAGTGCAATTTTCCGGTTGGACATACCAGTATCCTTATAAGCAAGGACCTTTGCAATTTCTTTGGATGAAAGTGTTGTTCCCTTTCCCATTTTAAATATTGAATAGAAGTCAGCGTTTTTAAGTTATTTTCTGGTCATAAGTAGACTCGGCCCTTGAAATTAGTACGGACAAAATGTTTTCGACTTCACAATCTTTTACTAGAACGGCTACAAAGACACTGCCTTTAATTGAATTTCGCATCGGAATTTGCAACTAAGCAGACTATTCTGCGAAAACAATCTGAAATCTAACGGTAAATGCATTTCTGAAACTTAAGATAGACTACGAATAAGAATAACAAAAGGAGATGACAAATTCAAGGTAGAGTCATCTCCAATAACGATTTTTAATTAAATTTTGGGGAGTCTATAAGATACTATTTCCAATGTAGATAATTAATAAAAAAAAAAATTTGACAATTTGTAAATTTAAAAAAAAATATTTTTTATCAAAAATTCTTGGAAATATATTGGGTTTATTTGAGAGATGCGTAGTGGTTCGGTTGAACATTTATTTCAGTGTGTCCGGAAATGAGAACCATACATTATACGTGCATACAAAGCAGTGTGGCCAGATTATTGTTGCTTATTAAACGGGAACTATCGATTACATTTTTAACACTTCTTCTTAAGCTACATATAATCATTTTAAACTAACGCATGTTTATCTTTGTCATTCCAAGTAATTTAACAAAATCGTCGTGCTTTTGCTTGCTTAAACATTTTGTCAGTAGATCTGCAACATTGCCGTTTGTGGATACGTATTCCAGTATTATTTCATTACATTCTACTTTTTCGCGAACAAAATGATACTTAATATCAATGTGCTTGGTGCGTTTGTGGTGTACCGGATTTTTGGCAATATGCTGCGAGCTTATGTTGTCGCCATAGATGGTTAGCGGCTCTGCAACAGTTGACCAACCAATCTCGTTCAAAGGTCTTCGTAAATAAGCGGCCTCCTTAGCAGCCATAGATAGAGCTATGTATTCAGCTTCAGTGCTGCTCAATGCGACAACAGTTTGCTTAGTTGAAGTCCAAGAAAACGCACTGCCTGCTAGAAAGAATGCGTAGCCACTATAAGATCTTCTATCGAGCCTGTCATTGGCCCAATCTGCATCTGCGAAGCCTCTTACTGGTTCGCCACACTTGCGATATGTGATGCCCAAATTCTTCGTACCAGCCAGATACCTTAGAATGTGTTTTGCAGCAGTCTCGTGTTCTGCATGGGGATCGGTATTTCGTTGCGACAGTTTGCTTACTGCGTGCAAAATGTCCGGTCGGCTCAAGACGGCTAAATACATAAGGGAACCAATTAATGACTGATATTGTGTTATATTCACCTTGACACAATTATCGTTAATGCAGTCAACTTGATAACCTGGGTCGAGCGGTGTGCTGACTGGACGGCACTTGCTCATGCCATACGTCTCCAATAGTCCTTGAATATGCGATTTCTGGCAAAGCGAAATCGAACCCTGTTCACCGTCTCGCTCGATTTCCATTCCTAGGAAATAGTTTATGGGGCCGCCATCTTGCAACTTGAAGTTTGATGCGATCTTCTTCTTAATTACGGCTATATCTTTTTTGTTTGGACACGCAATAATTAAATCGTCGACGTATACTGCAATATAGCTGTATGTTTGTTTATCTTTCTTGACGTACAAGCATGCCTCGTTCTTGCATCTCTTGAAGCCCATGGAAGACAATACTTCGTCCAGCGTTTTATTCCAGACACGTCCGGATTGCTTGAGTCCGTAAAGTGCTTTACGCAGCTTTATAACTTTTTCTGGATGATGCTTGTCGACAAAATTCTGAGGCTGCTTCATGTACACAGTCTCCTGAAGTTTACTGTTTAGGTAAGCATTTGATATATCCAGTTGGTGCATATATAGCTGTTTTTCTGCAGCTATCGCGAACAACATGCGAATGGTCTCATACCGAATTACAGGTGAAAATGTTTCCCAATAATTTACTCCAAATTGTTGCCCACAGCCTTGAGCAACCAATCGAGATTGAACTTCTCAATGAGACCATCCTTGTTTCTCTTGATTCGAAAAACCCATTTTGAGCCAATGGCTTTTTGTCCTGGAGGCAGTTCACACAATGACCACGTGTTATTTTCCTGTAGAGCGTCGTATTCCGTTTGCATTGATTCTATCCAATCTTTAGAGTAATGGCTTTGCAAAGCTTCAGCAACTGACTGCGGTGTCTCAGTGTCATCCACCTGATTGAGAAGACTATTGAGCACTGCCTGGTACTGTTTTCTCGGTCGTCCAGGTTGACCGCTGCGGATAATTTTGGGTCTGCCACGCCCACGCTGTACTGCATTCTCTTGTGGCGGTGCTTGGCCGCTCACGTAATTTTCGTCTGGTTCACTTGCGCTCAAAAACTCCTCCTCTTCTTCGCCGGAGTCACTGCTTGAGTCTGAATGATCGGCTATTAAAGGTACATCTGAGTTTTGATCTGGAACTTCAATTGACTCAAGGCGAAGTATGTTTGTCATGAAATTGTCATTTCTATCTGAAATATCACAATTCGCAATGCTTTTTGTGTCAAACTCACCTTCTACAAATTTGACATCACGCCTTTCAATTATTGTCCGCTTCTCTCGATCGAACAGCCGGTAAACTTTTGCAGCTAAGGAGTAGCCAACAAAAATATATTCTTTGCCCTTTGGCTGGAATTTGCTTCTTCTGGTCTTATCCAAAGCAAATGCGCGAGATCCGAATACTCGCAGGTGTTTTACTGACGGCTTGCGTCCTTTCCAGGCTTCGAATGGTATACCGCCGTTTAAGGCCTTTGTGGGGCATCTATTGCGGATGTAAGCTGCCGTAGTAACAGCCTCTGCCCACAAGAACTCATCCAGATTTGCATGGATAAGCATACTCTTTGCCATCTCTACAATTGTTCGATTGGCTCTCTCGGCTACACCGTTTTGCTGAGGGGTGTAGGGAACCGTCAATTGCCTTTGTATGCCGCACTCGTTCAAAAAATCTGAAAAATCCTTGTTTACATACTCTGTTCCATTATCGCTGCGCACAGCCTTTATTTTGTTGCCCGTTTGGCATTCCACAAAACTTTTGAATATTTTGAATTTTTCAAAAACTTGGCTTTTCGCGTGCATAATGTAAACAAATATCTTGCGCGAGTAGTCATCAATAAATGTCACAAAATAGCGATTGCCACCGATCGATTTTACATTCATTGGGCCGCATACATCTGTGTGCACTAGCTCAAGCACTTGCTTCGTTGTACGATTTAACTTCTGTTGGAAAGGCAATGTACATATTTTTGCCCTGTTACATGTATCACAATTAATTTCCATTTTAAATTTTTCAACACTCATGCCATGAACAAGCTGCTTTTCGCTCAGCTGTTTTAAATCTTGGAAATTAAGATGGCTAAATCTATTATGACACTTCATTTCCGGCGAAACTGTGTTCAACAAACACAGCACATACAAGTTGTTTTCTTGCTTGGCTTTTAAAATGGTTTCTCCTTCTTTATTTTTAATCAGTGCCACTTTTCCAATAAATGTAGTGGAATTCTCGAATTTAGCTGCTGTGCTCACTGAGAAAAAATTCATATGTAATTCAGGGACATATAACACATTTTGCAAGTTTATTATCATATTTTCACTTTGAATTTTAACATTGCCAGATCCGGGTGATGAGACGAATTTATTTGTAGCCAACATTATCGATGTTTCCTTCTCAGCATAGTTAAAAAAAATGTTGCGATCGCAACACATGTGAGATGTTGCGCCACTATCTACGCACCAAACTCTTTTTTGCTGCTCTCCGACAAAACAGTGCATTAAACTGCTTGCCTGTTCTCTTTTTCCACTTGATTTGCTACCCTTTTTCTTGGATCTGCACTCGCTTGCTCGATGACCAGTTTTTTCGCATTTGAAACATTTTCCATTGAAATACTGCTTTGCGCCTATGTTCCCGTCGTTCTTTGTTCCGTTCTTCTCGACATTCTCGTCTTCTCGCGATCTGCGCTGTGTATGTGTGTATACTGCTTGTGTGGTCGAATGATTTTCGCGTTCTGCTTTTCCCTGTTTAGTGCCTTCTTCTATCATTTTTACTTTAACAGCTTCAAATTTTGGCAGCTCGTCACGCGTTTCGATCGCGACTACAAAATTTTCCCATGAATCGGGCAAACTGCTTAGTAACATAATTACTTTTAGCTCGTCGTTGAGTTTTATATCCAATTCTGCCAATTTTTCAATTGTCTCTACAAAAGAATTGACATAGGCGGACACATCATCGCCCTGCTGCATATTTAGTCGAATTAGTTTTTGATAAAGTTGCACTTTCTGAATGGGGCCTTTTGGCATGTGAAGATCCATTAATTTTTTCCACATAGATTCAGATGTTAAGCACGTCTTTATGTGCACAAACTGCGATGCCTTAATATTTAAGGTTATGTACGCCATTGCTTTCTGATCAAATTTTTCCCATTTCTGAACAGATGCGTCATCTTCTTCAATCTTTTTTCCACACACTACATCCCATAAGTCTGCCATTACTAGGACACTTTTCATGGCCATGTTCCACACACCGTAATTGTTTTCATCAAGTTTTTCGATTTGATTTGACAAATTCATGTTGGCTTATTGTTCCGTGTTAATTCGCAAACGATACTAACTATTGACAATTTAGCACAACCGACACTCAAACTTAGACGCTTTCTAGTCAGTTATAAAACCGAAAACAACGAACTCTGGGCCCATAACCAATGTTGGAAATATATTGGGTTTATTTGAGAGACGCGTAGTGGTTCGGTTGAACATTTATTTGAGTGTGTCCGGAAATGAGAACCATACATTATACGTGCATACAAAGCAGTGTGGCCAGATTATTGTTGCTTATTAAATGGGAACTATCGATTACATTTTTAACAAAAATAAAGTATAAAAATATTTTTTATTGTAAAATTGGCAATTTAACGTTCTTTATTTATGCTAAATTTATCTTTAAAACGCAGTTTATTTCATGAATATACAAATATGACAATGTGCTTATTGAGGCATTCAAATGTGTGAAAAACCACGTCGTTGTCGCGTTTGTCACAGCAGGTTACATTTAAATGCTACAAATGTGATGTGGCTGTTCACGAAAAATGTTATAATAAATCCCATAATTTGTAAAATTATCCAAAAAATATTTCACATAAAAAAGATCATAAAAATTGAAAATTACAATTTTGGTGTTTTTGCATATGTGTATCGTTAAAATCCAGTGGTCGAAAAATCGACCACTTCTCAGTCCAAAGCAGAAGACAAAAAACATTAAATATAGATCCTTTCCTAAATGTTTATAGCATCTGTATTAAGTTTTGTCGATTTTAAACCAGAGCTTTTCAAAATTTTTTCGATAAAATCAATTTTTTTGTACACAACAAATGAAAGCCAAGTACAGTTGCAAAAAAAATAATAGCACCAATACAAAAAAATGTTTCTTGATAAAAAAAAATATTCGATTACTGTTGCGATTTTTTTAAATAACGATTTTTTTATATTGTTTAGTATTCCCCATAAACAAAAACAGTTCTAACGTTCTTCAAATTTCTTTCTATTTTTTTATTTTTTTTTTTGATTTTAAGAAAAAATATCTAAAAATACAAACAAAAAATTGCATCATTAGCCATCTTTTTTTAGTGAATCCCTTACATTTCGACGAATTGCCTTTGTAGATACAAACGTACAAAGAAGTTGGTCAATTGGTAAGATGCTCCAATAAAATGAAACTTTGAAGAAAAGTCTGAAACACTTGGACGAAAACGATCTATGACCCCTTCTTCATGTCAAAACACTGATTCGTCAGAGCAAGAAGGATCCCTTCAAGCCTGCTACCAAGCTTAAACGAGTGGGAACGTTGTGAGCCGCGTCTAAGGCCGAGGCTCTACTTTATTCCCGGTACTCAGTCAGTCTATACATATGTAAGTGAGCTTACGATATATGTAATTTATTATATGTTCGCAAAAGGGAAAAATTGAATTTTAGACAATAAATAAAAAAAAAAAACGAGATGGAACGTTGTGAGCCGCGCTAAGGCCGCGACTTTACTTTATACCCGGTACTCAGTCAGTTTTCGTTCGCAAATGGGGAAAATAGAATTTTAGACAAAAAACAAAAAAACTAAGTCGAACCCTTTCGGAGATTTTATATATTAGATGTTATAAGTTTCTATTTTTGTTTACAGAAGTTTTTACCATCTGTCTTCTCTACATGTACATCTACTTCCTACATATACATACACAGCTGTGTGCAAGAGAGAGAGAGAGAGAATGAGAAGCGCTTGGAAGGCCACTGAAATTTAACTTTTTTTTTTGCTATAATAATGACCTAATACAGATTCAACACTTAGATATGGTCATTGTCTATGATTCTGCGTTTTTGGTTTTCTCGTATCTTTAAAATTGTGCATGCTACCGATTTTCGTCTTTTGTGTCGGCGGAAGGGGGCGGGGCGAAAATTTGAAATACACTTGTAACAGTGTGATATCCAGGAATCCCGATACAAAATTTGGTTGCTCTAGCTTTTATAGTCTCTGAGCTATAGGCGCTAATGGGGACGGACGGACAGACAGACATGGCTATATCCACTCGGCTATTGATGCTGATCAAGAATATATATACTTGATGGGGTCGGAAACGATTCCTTCTGGGTGTTACACACAACCGTTATCACCACAAATCTAATATACCTCTATACTCTTCGAGTAACGAATATAAAATATATGACGGATAATACGAAGCTATTTGATCAATTTTGATAGAGCTCCTTAAATAACTTAAAAAACGTTTAAAAAAAAAAAGATTTTATTTTTATTCCCAGATTGGTAGGGGTCTTCCATTTCTGAAAATGTGGAAGAACTTTAAGTTTCCTTAAACTCAAACATTTTAATTGGGTAAATATTTAAAAATTTCTTGTGGTGGTGGTGCTATTATTTTGTTCACAGCTGTAAGTGTGGAATATGTGTGTTAACAATTTTTTTTTATACATCTTTCTCGATTTGGATCGTTCTGAACGCACCTGTCTCGGATGCACCTCAACAAACTTTAAACGTTTGTTCAGTCGAAAAATTATGCATAAGTAGCATTATACATACATTGTTCAAGCAGAACATAATTATTGTATCACACTGAACTGATCTATATATAACTGAGGAACGTACATAAAATAAGTAATCTATGACTTCCAGGGTGTGTGTTCATAAAACATGAACAGGAACCGACAAAGGCCAACCAATAAACAATACAGTCCACTTGAAGGAGGCCACTTGAGAAAAAGGACACATAGAGTTCGACCATAAAATCATATACATGGGCACGTCGAACCCAAATCTATTAACACATGTTGTTTGCATGTAGTTGGTGTCATTAGACGGGATGAGCGTGGGAACAAGTGCCGCACATCCCTCCTTTTCTTAGCGTTGGTCTTAGTTTTAATTACCTTACATTTTCCTATATATAGTGCATAAGTTTTGAAAATAAAACAGTTTGAATTTACAACTCAACTCGCAAGTGTTTCGACTTTTCTTTTAACGTCTTAACATTTTGGTCCTTCGAGACCCTCCGTTGTTTGCCCCCTGTGGTAAGAGCACGGAGTTAAACCAGCTCCTTAAAGACTGCAGAAGTGTCAAGTACACCTACAGCTAAAGGTAGCACAAATAGAAAACTCTGGTTTTCCCTCTTGTAGTAAGAAACCGAGTATAAAATTAATGAAACGTAAGTTTCAATTAATAAACAAAAATACATGCTATACAGGCAGTATTTTTAATAGATAATAAAAATATCTATTTTTTTGTCGTGTAAAACAATATATTACGCAAAAGTGGCGTGTTCAAGGACTGAAACATCGAACAAAAATTTAAAAAAAATATATATGTATATATAAATCCAACATCGGAAGTGCTAGGTGAAGTGGAGGCCAGCGAAGGCCGAATAATATGAAAAAAAAACGACTAACTGAAAAACATTTTGTGTGTGTTTCAAAAATAAAGCCACAACAAACCAAAAAAGGCAACAACGACGGCAGCGACGAAAAGCATCCACGGCAACGTCAACTACGGCATCAAGTAGCAGCAGAGACAGCAGCGGTAACAGCGGCAAACAACGGCAGCAGCGGCATCAACAACGACGGCAGCGACCAACAGCAGCATCCCCGGCAGCGTCAACTACGGCATCAAGCAGCATTAGATACAGCAGCGGCAGCAGCAGCAGCACCAGCAGAAGAAGAAGTCCTCAGTTAAGTCAGAAATTTTTTTTATATATAGATATTACTTTTAGTTTACTTAATAAGATGTTGTCGGATAAAATCATTAAGCTACTAGAGGCTCAGGCCGTAGTAGCAAATGAAGTTAAAGGGATTGAAGCTGGTATATTGACCAGTGACGTAATCTGTAGGCTAGGAGAGCTTAAAAAAAAGGCTGCAGCAAATAACACTGTCGATCATGACTACTACAAGAAAAATCCATTTGTTAAAATGATGAAAAATATATAGGACATGGAAAAGAGCTATGATGAAACTACTACTGAAACTTTGACGAAAGGGAAAGAAGAAAAGGCAAAGCTAGAACCAGTGGTGACTGGAACTTTGAAAGAAGATATGGAGCCAAAAGTTGACCAGAGTCTTGAGAAAATATCGGCAGTATCGATACATTTGTGGAAAATCTAAAGACTTATTTAAAAGAAAGTATGGAGAGGTTAGATCAGGCTTAAACAAGGGAGTGTAACCTAAGAAAAGCCAAAATTGAATTCTTTAGTAAAAGGCTAAAAAAAAAAGTTGAGGAATTCTATAATGTTTATGAAACATATGACAGCTTCGACGAACAGATCACCGAGGTAGACTTTGATATTCAGAACACGTTAAGCAACTTAAAAATAAGGATGCAGGAAGTTATGGAGGAAAAAGCTAGCGTTAGTAAAGCGTCAGTAGCAAAGAAGGAAGATGAAGATTTTCCGGTTCTACCAAAGGCAGAAGTACCCACATTTTCGGGAGAAGAAAAAGAGTGGGATGGGTATTCACAATTATTTTTTGAAATAATTCATAATAGAGATGGGCTTAGTACATCTCTAAAATTCAATTCTTTAAAAATGACAATAAAGGGTGAAGCAAGGAGTATGGTTGCTCACTTATTAACGGGGCCATTGGAAAATTATAATGCCGCTTGAGAATTGCTGACCAAGCGGTATTCAAATAAAAGAAAACATATTAAAACATATTAAATTGTTTTCTGACTCGATAAATGAGTCAATACATTTAATAAAGTTAAAGTCACAATTAACAGAAGAAGTTGATGTGATTTTTGCCCACATAATTTTGAGACAATTTAATAAAGATGCCCTTCAATTATATAAAAGTCATATAAAAAGGACAAAAGAGATGGAATTTCTGGAACAATTCTCTGTACTCATCGCAGGATGCAGAGAAAAAACCGTTGAAAAAAGTGGTGCAATATAGCAGTATTAAAGAAAGTTGTCCGCTGTGTAAAATGGCAGGCCATACAACAATGCAATGCTATAGGTTTAAGAGAATGAGTCCGATAGAGAGAGGCCAGGTTATTCAAAAGCAACGCTTGTGCAAAAGATGCTGTAGGCACGACATGTATAAGAAATGCTCCTCGGAAATGTTTTGTGGGATTTGTAAAAAATCCCATCACACGATGCTCCATATTCCCTATGAAAAAAGGGAAAATGTTAACACTTGTTTCACAAAGAAACAAGCGTTTTTAGCCACAGCACTTATAAAAGTAAGAGCGGTGAATGATTGATCGGTGAATGAATGATCTAATTGATTGTGGGTCACAATGTACCATCATTTCAGAGGAAGCAGCACAAATATTAAAAGTGGCGCGCAAACGGGAAAACACCGAGGTGAGTGGAGTATCATCGACAGACTCTTCCACTTCAAATTATAAGGTAACTTTAACACTAAAAACTCGGCATGCCGATAAAAAACATCTTAATATTGAAGCAATCATTCGTTCAAGATTGACAAATCGAAATGGAAAGATTATGTGTTGGCTGATCCTAACTTTAATAAACCAAGTAGGGTAGATATAATAATTGGGGTAGATTTGTATGCCCATATTGTAAAAGACGGAGAAGTGAAAATAGATGGACTACTTGGTCAAAATACAGAATTCGGATGGATTATATCCGGTTGCACCAAGTCAAAAGGTGATAAATTGATTGTAGCGACAACAATTGAAGTCGGAGATTTAGAGCGTTTCTGGGAAATGGAAAGCAAAAGTACTGACGTGGAAGAAGATGTTTGTGAGAAGCAATTCTTGGAAACCACAAAAAGAGATGAAAATGTGGTGAAAATACCATTCAAAAAAGATAAGGATCTAGGAGATTCAAAGGCACAAGCTATAGTGCGATTTTACAATTTAGAAAAGAAACTCAGCAAAAATAAAAAATTAAAAGAAAATTACATAAAGTTCATGCATGAATATAAAAATTTAGGACATATGGTAGAGTCCAAGAAAGAGGGAAAATATTATTTACCCCATCAGAGAGTCATAAGAGATTCCAGTCTAACGACAAAACTCAGGTTTTGATGCGTCAGCAAAAACCACAAATAATAAAAGCTTAAATGATATCTTGTGGGTGGGACCAAGAGTCCAAAAAGATATCTTCGATATTATGGTAAAATGGCGAAAGTGGCCAGTTGTAGTATCAGCGGACATTGAAAAAATGTACCGGCAAATTAATGTTGATGAAGAAGATCAGCATTATTTGCATATAATCTGGAGAGACGATCCAAACGAAAAATTAAAAGAATATAAACTAACAACCGTTACGTACGGACCAGCTTCAGCACCCTACTTAGCAATAGCAGATAATTGCGGAAATAAAGCAATTAGAGAAATTAAAAAAAATGATTTTTATATGGACGACCTGATGACAGGTGCTGATTCCATATTAGATGCCAAAAGGCAGGTAGAGAAAGTTACCAAGGAGTTTGATAAGGTTGGGTTTAACTGAAGAAATTGGATAACAAATATCCCAGAAATTATTAAGGACGTTAGAGATAACGAAGAAAATAAAGTATTAACCATTGAAGAGAATGAATCCGTCATAACATTAGGACTTCAATGGGAGCCAGTTAAAGACGAGTTTAGGTTCAACTTCCAATATGAACCTACTAAGAAAACTGACAAAAGAATAGTTTCATCTACATTAGCAAAGATGTATGACCCTTTACGCTAGTTGTCTCCAGTTACAATTGTAGGAAAATGTGCAAAAATCTTTTCGGATAATGGAACCAGTTTTGTGCCCTTAAGGACAATATAAAAGTGGTTCCAATATAAGAAAGAAACCAAATCGAGTGGCACTTTATCCCCCCAGCAGGACCTCACTTTGGAGGTATTTGGGAATCTGGGGTAAAATCGGTGAAAAATCACTTGAAAAGAGTGATTGGGGACAATAATTTAACCTATGAGGAAATGGCAACACTCTTATGTCATATTAAAGCTGTACTGAATTCACGCCCGTTGTATACTGCTTCAAATGATATTGACGATTTGGATGTATTAACACCAGGTCATTTTATTATTGGAAGGCCAATATTCGGCCCCATTGAAACAGTGTCAGATGAAAGAATTGGAAATCTGGATAGGTGGAAATTAATTAAAAAAATGAAGAGAGACTTCTGGATTAAATGGAAAGAAGGTTATTTACACACTCTTCAACAAAGAAATAAATGGAAAATAGGAATACAGAATATTAAAGAAGGACAGATGGTTTTAATAAAAGATGAAAACTGTCATCCAGCTAGATGGCCGTTGGGAAAAATAGCAGAAATACGTAAAGGTAGGGACGATAGAGTCAGAGTAGTCACCATCATCATCAAACATCAAGATGGGTCGATTAAAAGACCGATTACTAAAGTTTGTCCATTAGCTGGAATTGAGTCTGAAGAATAAGACTCAGAAACACCTCCAAAAGAAGCCAGAAGTACTCGCGGTAGACCTCGAATACCCAAACTAGGACTCATGGCAGTAATGTTAATGCTTATGTTATTTTGCCAAGTATCAAATGCAAGCATAGCTGCCAGAGGAAAAGAGAAGTGGTCAATTTGAAAAAATGAAAAGCTCCAGCTAGCAGAAAATAATAAACTTTTTATGACTCAAGATAACAAAAGAAAGAAACGAGCACGCTTCGAGTTTATGGGCTCCCTTTATCATATATTGTTCGGAATAATGGACGCCGAAGATAGGGAAATATGAAAAATTTGTTAGAAAACCAACATAATATAGACGATTTAATTAAAAGGCAAACGTCAGTAGTAGAGTCAACGGTAAATATTCTCAAAGGACTACAGAGGAAATAAACGTAAATTTTAGAAGTATGAGCACTAGAATAGAAAACATAACGGAAGTGTTAAAGGAAAGTTACTATGTATACAAAGAATCTATAAACTTCGTTATGGTAGCAAAGCAACTAAGTTCATTGATTGATGAATGCGAGAAAATCCAAGCAGGAGTAATAAGTCTACTGATAGATATTAATCATGGCAGACTGAATCCAAATGTTTTAAAACCTATATAGTTAAAAGCAGATATATCAAAAATAAAAGATAGGTTATTAGAAACATTAGTTCTTCCAGGAAAAAGAACAGGTACGGAATTGAAGGAAATTTATAGCCTATTAACCGCGAAAGGGATTTTCGTGGATAACAAATTAATTTTGAACGTGAAGATTCCACTGTTTGGTAGACACTCATCCCATTTTTTTACGATTATTCCAATGCCAGTTGAGCACGAAAGGGAATTGGTCAAGGCAGAGTTGAACTTTAGGTACTTAGTATATAACTTCGAAATTGATTCCTATCATTCGATGAATGAAGCTACTTTAAACAAATGTCAAAAATGGCAAGCAAATAAAAGAGTATGTTAAGGTAATTGGCCTTGGAGCAGCGCCAATGACAATTCTTGTGAGACTCCATTCAAATCAAATAGTCATTCAAATTGTGTTTATAAAAAGATATCAGAGACAAGGTCATTTTGGGTCGAATTAGAAAAGAAAGGTAGTTGGCTCTTCAAAGTTCCAGTCAACACTAATGCTAGAATTCAATGTATTAACTCAAATCAAGAGTTAATTGATCTCCCTCAACAAGGAATTTTCACAATAATAAATGGTTGCACTGTGCGAACCGATGATAAAATATTAGTACATCATCATAGTCTTCATACAGAAACCTACGAGACAGTTTCATCCTCTTATATACCATTAATTAACCATACTGAAGAAATTGATAAGTTGAAAAACGAATTAAAATTGTTAAGTGAAGGTCATCATGAATTAAAAGGACTTAAGTTCTATTATGTATCTGGACATGCAGACCACCAGGACATGAGCACCAGCCAATAAAATCATATTACATCAATATTAATTCCACATTAATTATCATTTTTACCATTTTACCATATTCTTATTAAATCAGCGCTTTTTGTAGCTTTTTTATACCCGGTACTCGAAGAGTAAAGGGGTATATTAGATTTGTGCAAAAAATAAATGTGTGTAACACCCAGAAGGAAGCGTTTCCGACAGCATAAAGTATATATATTCTTGATCAGGATCAATAGCCGAGTCGATATAGCTATGTCTGTCTGTCTGTCTGTCTGTCCGTCCGTCCGTCCGTCCGTCTGTCCGTCTGTCCGTCTTCATTAGCGCCTATAGCTCAAAGACCATAAAAGCTAGAGGAACACAATTTTGTATTCAGACTCCTGTCCTATCGCACTGTTACAAGTGTATTTCAAAATTTCGCCCCGCCCCCTTCCGCCCACTCCAAGGACGAAAATCTGTGGCATGCACAATTTTAAAGATACGGGAAAACTAAAAACGCAGAATCGTAGTGAATGACAATATCTATCAGAGTGTTGAATCTGGATCAGATCGACTCATAAATATAGCCACAATGAAGAAAACCATTTCGAAATGCATCATTCCCTCTCGCTCTCTCTCACACACAGGGTTGAGCGCTGTGCCCATTCGTCCAGATGAGCGCCTAGATCTCAGAGACTATAACAGCTAGAGCAACCAAACTCTCTATCCATGCTCCTGTGATATCACGTCAGTACAAGTGTATTTCGAAATTTGGCCACGCCCCCTTCCGCCACCACAAAATATGAAAATCTACAATTTTGAAGATACGGGAAAACCAATCATAGAAAATGACTATATCTATCAGAGTATTGAATTTGGATCAGATCGGATCATAAATATAGTCAGAAGGAACAAATGAAATTTCAGTGGCCTCCCAAGCGCAGACTGATTCCCTCTCTCTCTCGCACACAGCTGTGTATGTATATGTAGGAAGTAGATAAAAACATGTAGAAATGGCAGATGTAAAAAATTTATGTTAACCAATATGGAAACATCTAATAGATCAAAATCTTCGAAAAGGTTCGACTTAAATTGTTTTTTTTTGGCTAAAATTAAATTTTTTCCTTTTGCGAACATGTAATAAATTACAACAAGCTCATATACATACATACTGACTGAGTACCGGGTATAAAGTAGAGCCGCGGCGCAGACGCGGCTCATAACGTTCCCCCTCGTTTTACCTATATATAGAGTTAAGTTTTGTTAAATGAAACAGTACCAAAGCTGCCTGTCACTCAATTCCCACTGCAATCATTAGAGTCTGTCGCTGTGTCTTCAGACCCTCATTTGCACATCAAGGGATACCCTTTCCATCGCAATCATCAGAGGCTGTCGCCGTGTTATCAGATCCTCAATTGCGCACCGCAGGATACCCTCTCCACAGTCCAACTGGTTCAAGTTCTAGTTGCGACGACCTAACTGTAGACGGTTTATGTACCATATACAACCCAGCTTCATACACGCACAAACACACATTAACAACGTTTTTTTCGAAACCATTTTTTGCGTCCGAACTTCAATCGCAGGGCTTGACCTATTGATCCGATCAAATTTCTCAGCTCTAGGAGAGGTTCTCATTGAATTTTTCGAAAAAATAATTATTTTTTTTTACAAAAAATGAAAGCCACATGCTTAAAGTACATGTGTATGAAACAATTGTTATACCCGGTACTCGAAGAGTAAAACCCAGAAGGAAGCGTTTCCGACCCCATAAAGTATATATATTCTTGATCAGCATCAATAGCCGAGTCGATATACACTACTGGCCAAAAAAATAAGTACATAGGTATCTTGCTAGTTTGTTATTATATATCTTGAATGTTTTTGAATGCATGGCTGCCAATTCTTTATATTTTGAAAGGTTACAGTGTTGCCAAACATTTAACCTAAAAATGAAAGTAGGGAACACTCTTTATTCCATTCTAAGCTTAATTTTGTGTTGGTTGGTCATTTTCGGTCTGGTCAAAATAATAAGTACACTTTTGTTATTTAAACATTTTTAAGGATTGAAAAGGATCTGGTCAAAGGTTTGCTGGTTTTTATTGCATATTGCATTTTTAAGTACATGAGAGTTTAAAAAAATCTTTAGATGGGCTGAAAAAAGTATTGCACTGCTGAAGTAGATAAGGTTGCCATGAATCTTCAAAATGAAGGGAAAATCCTTTGGAAAAGTGCGAAAATTATTGGACGATTGGCATGTTTTGTTCGGAATTCCTCAAAATCATGGATGCTTACTGAAAATAAAGGACGGAAGAAAAAAAACTTCACAAACAACGGACACCGGCGTCGACAGTCCTGCAAAAAGGCATCTCTTCATGTCTTCCAAGGCCATTTCCTCTCAAATTGGCAATGATATTTCATATCGAACGGTTCTTCGGAGACTTCAATATACAGACTTACCAGGACGTATAGATCAAAAAGTTCCCTTACTCCGAGGAAAAAATTTTAAGATGATGCAAAAATTTTTCGAAAATGATTTGGCAGGGTCTGGGCCAGATGGGTCCTAAAAGTGGAATAATATTCTATGGAGCGACGAAACAAAAAAAATCTTTTTGGTAATGACTTCAGAATATATGTACGTTGACCCAAGGACAAGGAATTCGAAGTCCGGTACACAAAGAAAACGTTTAAGCACGGAGGCCGGTGTATAGTGTTGTGGGACTTTTTTTTCGGCATGGCGTTAGGCCTATACATTGCCCAACTGATACGTTGACCCAATTGGGGTATAAAAACATATGGACAGACTTTATGCAACCATATGCTAGGGAAATCAATTCCTTGAGATGGGTCTTTCAACAGGATAACGACCCAAGGGACACCTCAAAACTTGTCATGGCTTGGTTTAGCGAGAACATTGTAAAGGTTATGAGTTGACCAAGTCAGTCTCCTGGCTTAAACCGAATTGAAAACCTATGGGGAGACTTAAGGCGTCGAATTGAAACAAACACGATTCAAAAAGCCCGAGAATTGATGGAATTTTTAGAAAAAAACATGGTATGAGGTTTCAATGGAGACTTGCCGCAAACATATGGCTAGTATGCCAAAAAGAATCGCTAAAGTCATGCAAAAAAGGAGTGGATATACCCTATACTAGCGTACGATTACTATAAATAAAAAAATATTTAGAAAATTTTGATATGCTTTGAGTTTTTGGCTTTGTAGAATTGGTGTACTTATTATTTTGGCCACCCCTTTTTTATGTTTTTTAGGTTTAATCGATCACAATCAATATATGTGAAGTGAAAAATGCTTGTGTTAAATATTTCTATAGTCTACTCTAGGTTAGAAAACTTAAAGTGAATTTAATTTTTGCTTTATGTTTCTTACAAACGTCTTACGAGACGTGAAAGAAAGCTCATAAGCGTGTACTTATTATTTTGGCCAGTAGTGTAGCTATGTCTGTCTGTCCGTCCGTCCTTCCGTCTTCATGAGCGCCTATAGCTCAGAGACTGTAAGAGCTAGAGCAACCAAATTTTGTATCCAGACTCCTGTCCTATCACACTGTTACAAGTGTATTTCAAAATTACGCCACGCCCCCTTCCGCCCACTCAATGGACGAAAATCTGTGGCATGCACAATTTTAAAGATACGAGAAATCTATAAACGCCGAATAATAGACAATGACGATATCTATCAGAGAGCTGAATCTGAATCAGATCGGATCATAAATATAGCCACAATGAAGAAAACCATTTTGAAATGCATCGTTCCCTCTCGCTCTATCTCACACACCGGGGTGGGCACTATGCCTGATCGAATTTTTTGACGCCTAGATTTCAGAGACTATAAGAGCTAGATCAACCAAATTTTCTAACCAAGCTCCTGTGATACCGAACCGAGACGAATTTGTTTCAAAATTTGGCCACGCCCCCTTCCGCCACCACAAAGGACGAAAATCTGTGGAATCCACATTTTGAAGATACGGGAAAACCAAAAACACAGAATCATAGAAAATGACCATATCAATCACGAGTGTTGAATCTGGATCAGATCGGATCATTAGTATAGCCAGAAGGAAAACACGAAATTTTAGTGGCCTTCCAAGCGCAGACTCATTCCTCTCTCTCTCGCACACAGCCGTGTATGTATACAGTAGCGGACAAAGAAAACCGGACACCTAGGTGTGGCCTCTATATGCAAGCTTTGAACGGGCGTAAAATATGTAAAAAGAGTTCAATCGGTTTGCATCTTTTTTTGTGTTATCTATTAAGTATTTGGTTTTAAAATGCCGCCCAGCTTGGTGCATTTAGGATGCTTTTGATGTGAAAAAAAAAAATAAAAAGTGAAACATGTCGAAAATGACTGAAGCTGATAAAGGTGCCATATTGGCTTTGCGATCGGAAAATTTAAGCCTCTGCGATATAAGCGCTAAAGTTGGCTTTAGTAAATCTTCTGTCGGGGATTTCTTAAAGAATTTTGAAAAAATCGGTACTCTGAAGCGAAATCCCGGGACAGGAAGAAAGAAGAAGACCAACGACCAGGAAGATCGTATTCTGAAGCGCTGAAGGCCAATCGATTCAAAACTGCAGAAGATATAAGATTCGAGTTTGTTCAGTCGGAAGGAGTCGATATTAGCACTCGAACAGTACGAAGACGCCTTCAGGATGCAGGATGCAGGGCGCAGACCAGCAAAAAAAAACCGGTTTTGACCGTTAAAATGCGTAAAAAAACCGCTACAATGGGCTAAAATCCACGAATCTTGGACCTTAAACGATTGGGGGAACGTTATATTTTCAGATGAGTCCAAAATAAACCTTTTTAGTTTCGATGGTATGTCCTACGTGAGACGTAAAGTCGGAGAAAGGTTCAAAAATGAGTGCCTACGACGGACGGTCAGGCATGGTGGATCCCGTATGGTCTGGGAATGCTTTTCTTACTTTGGAGTTTTTGGGAGTTGGAGATCTGGCACTAATTGATGGAACAGTAAACGCCGAAAAGTACCAACAAATTTTAGAGGATCATCTTGTACCATCTATTCAGGAGCATCTTTCGTATACCGATGATATCATTTTTCAGGACGATTCTGCTCCTTGCCATCGTGCAAAAACGGTAATTCATATTTTTTTAAATTCCTTTATTTATTGTATAAATGATACTTAAACTCCTCAATTTACAATATTTTTTCTTCTTTTTAGATTACAAAATATTTGAAGCTGGTTGGAATAACTTCATTGGACTGGCCAGGCAATAGTCCTGATTTAAATCCGATTGAGAATCTTTGGCATATTTTAAAGGTTAACATAACGAAGAAGAAACCCAAAACTTTAAGAGAGCTTGATTCAATTGTGGAAAATGTTTGGTACAACGATTCAACCGTTGAAAAAATCCAGCATCTAGTGGATTCTATTCCGACACGGATAAAGGCGGTCATAAAAAACAAAGGAGGTCCAACAAAATTTTGAAAGCTAATTTTTTAAGTAGAATAATATTCCATTAAAAAATACTATTTTCAAATAATTTGTAACCTGCTTTGAAAGTAAAAACAAAAAATTGGTTTTGTTCCTCAGTTTTTGAAATATGATCAATACTTTTAATTTACCGATTTTCCTAAAAAACAAACATCACTGGAATCGAAATAAGAGTTGTTTTGGTTAGCAAATGCATTCATTTAATAAGTTTAATACAAATTTTCTTGAAACAATAAACACAATTTGAAAAAATTTACGAAACGAACATTTTTTTGCCTGTCCGGATTTCTTTGTCCGCTACTGTATGTAGGAAGTAGATAAAGACATGTAGAAAAGACAGATGTAAAAAACGTATGTAAACAAAAATGGAAACATCTAATATGTAAAAATCTCCGAAAAGGTTGACTTAATTATTTTTTTTTTATTGTTGGGCTAAAACTAAATCTATCCCTTTTGCGAACATGTAATAAATTACAATAAGCTCACATACATATATACTGACTGAGTACCGGGCTCACCGGCTCACAACGTTCCCCCTCGTTTGTTTTTCGAAAAATATTAAAGCCGCATATTTGTAGAACACGTTGGTGATTTTTGATGCGATACATAGTGCTCGAACTAGAGCGTCTCAAACTCACCTACCTCGGCAGCAACTACCTACTCTTAACAAACTTTAAACAGGTTTTTTTTTCGAAACCATATTTTCCGTCCGAACTTAAATCGCAGGGCTTGACCTATTGATCCGGTTTTCTTCAAATAAACTGTATCTGGAAGTTAACACTTTTTTGTATGGCTTATACCAACCATTAGCCTAAATATATATAAAATTATATTTTTTAAACGAGGCAAAAAATACAAAAAAAAAAAACGAGGGGGAACCGCGGCACTACTTTATACCCGTACTCAGTCAGTATATATGTATGTGAACTTACGATATATGTTTGCATTTTTTATTTACATTAGTCTTCTCTACATTTCCACATCTACATACAGTGGCGCCGAAAAAAATAGCACCGCTAGGTACAACAGCCATTATTGTTTCATAACATGACCACTGTCCAATATTTGTTGGACTTTATTGTAATTTCAAGTAGCCTCACATATCTCCTCTCTGAAAGAAGTGAGCTTACTCTCTTAATCCTAACGATTCTTATTACTTTTGACAATTTTGCGAAAGAGGAGCGAAATAGAACGCCAATAAAAATAGCACCAAATAACGCTTTTGTATCAAAACTTTTTTTTTTCTCACCTTTTTGATATTTTAAGTTTTTGATTGAATTAAAAATCGATGGCTTACGTTGATTGTTACAAGAAAGTTACAAAATATAAGTAGTTATGGGTCGTGGAAAACACTGTAGTGAAGAAAGAAGCCAAAGGATCAAAACTTAAATTTCAGAAGACAGGACCTATACTAAGGTGGGGCAAATTGTCGGTTGTTGAAATAAAATTATTCTTAATGCTTCAAATTATGTTACCAACTAGAAACACGTGAAAGAAAGGCCGCGATATGCAAATTTCTGATAAAACTACTGGTTCGTGAGAGCAAGAACGACGATCTTAACAAAACGGCAGGTACCAGCAAAGTTAGATATTGCTTAAAAAAACATAAATTGGGTGCCCGTAGTCCGAGGAAAATTCCAATTTTGACTGCAAGGCATGGGGCAAATCGAATTCAGTATACAAAACAGGACTCAAGTTGGCCCAAATAAAAATGGAGAAACATCCTTGGGTCCGACGAAAGACAAAACTTTTTTTTCGGTGTTAAAGGGTCTCGATCTTATATGAGACGACTGTATAATTCAGAATGCAAACCCCAGATTCACATATAAAACCATTAAACAGAGAGAAAAAATCATATTGGTATGGGCATAATTTTTGTTTTAGGAAGGTGATCCAATACGTGGCGCAAATGGATGTTGGATCAAAATGTTTCTATAGGAAACAGTGATGCTGCCTTATGTGGAATACGAAATGCGGTCTTTCAGCAGGACAATGACCCAAAAAGTACCAGAAAAAAAGGTCGAAAGAGGTTTGAGAAAACTTCACTTAAGGTAATGGATTGGCCTTTTCAGTCCCTAGATTGAACCCCATTGCAAATATTTGGCGTGAAGTTAAAAAATATGTTTCTTATGCGAAACCAAAGAGCAATAAAGATCTTTGAGGTATCCTGCATGATTCGTGGATAAATATTCCGAAGTAAAGATTCAAAAATTGGGTGAGCTTTAATGCCTAGACGTTGTGCTGCTGTTATTGCTGCCCAAAGGATTACACCTAACTATTTACCTTCAAATACAACTTAAGTTACAGATTCTAATAAAAATTTCGGACAAATTCTTTGTATTTCATTTTTTTTTTAATTTTTTGGTAGATCGGTGCTATTTTTGTTGGCGCCCTAATTTCGGATTAAATCCTTTTCTTTTGAAAAATTTTCATTTGGAGTCTTGCAATATAAACCAATCTTTGCGATATTTTAATTTACACCTTAAACTTTATATATAAGTTTAGAAAGCATTCATTAGAACCATTGTTTAAACAAAAACCATCAAGACAGACACATAAAGACTCATGGTGCTATTTTTTTCGCCACAGCTGTACGTCTTTACAACGACTTGTGGAAATGTGTGCAAGAGAGAGGGGATGAGAAAGCGCTTGGAAGGCGTTGCGTAGCCACTGAAATTTCATTTGTTCTTTCTGGCTATAATAATGATCCGACCTGATCCAGATTCGGCAATCTGGTACAAACGGTTATTATCCATGATTCTGCGTTTTTGGTTTTCTCGTATCTTAAAAATTTTGGATTTTCGTCCTTTGTGGGGGCGGAAGGGGGCGTGGCCAAATTTTGAAACAAACTCGTCTCGGTTTGGTATCACAGGAGCTTGGATAGAAAGTTTGGTTAATCTAGCTCTTATAGTCTCCTAGATCTAGGCGATCATCTGGACGAATGGGGATAGCACCCACCCCCGTGTGTGAGAGAGAGCGAGAGGGAACGATGCATTTCGAAATGGTTTTCTTCATTGTTGCTATATTTATGATTTCATTTGATCCAGATTCAACACTCTGATAGATATCGTCATTGTCTATGATTCTGCGTTTTTAGATTCCTCGTATCTTTAAAATTGTGCATTCCACAGATTTTCGTCCATTGAGAGGGCATAAGGGGGCGGGGCGAAATTTTGAAGTACACTTGTAACAGTGTGATAGAACAGGAGTCCGGATACAAAATAAGGTTGGTATAGCTTTTACAGTCTCTGAGCTATAGGCGCTAATGAAGACGGACGGACGGACGGACAGACAGACATTGCTATATCGACTCCGCTATTGATGCTGATCAAGAATATATATACTTTATGGGGTCGGAAACGCTTCCTTCTTGGTGTTAACACATCCATTTTTTCAACAAATCTAATACACCCCTTTACTCTTCGAGTACCAGGTATAATTATTCTTTTGTTCCAATTTAAAAAGAGGGAAAAAAACATGTTTTTATTTTTCTATATTTTGGTTAGTTAGTCGTAAAAATTTTTTTTTCGGTACAAGTAATAGAGAACTTCACAAATTTTGATCAATTTAAGTCATTGCGTATTTCAGTTCACTACAATTAGCTGCAGTCTGGGACGATGTTTCGCGTGCAGAGTTCGTCGAGAGCCGCCATTTCGAACTTCGGCATAGAAGAACGTTGATAACGTATTCAGATATAATAAACAAATTAGACAGTCAAAACCTGAAGATGCGATGTAATTTCGTAATCCCGAAAAAAATCCTCAAAGTTCGATATATTTTGGACGAGATACAATTTTTTTTATATGATTTCGTACAAACTAATAACAAACTCATTTTAATTCAGAACTATTTTTTTTATTTTGTAATTGATGAATTGTTTATATAGTTTTACTGAATTTTTTTTTCTTCGTTTGGTCAAACTACGAAATGACCATTGAACAATTTGTTTTTTGGGAAAATATTAATTTTTAATTATATATCAAAAAGTGTAGTTTTATGCAGCGCTCTGTTCTAATGACTGTAACTTTTATGTTTAATAAGATAATTTTAAAGTCGAAGTAAAAATAATCGTAAAAATGTCGTATGCTTCAAAATTAATCAATTATAATAAATAATAATTTTAAAAAAAATGTCAAGAAAATTCCTTGAATAGTGTCTTGAATAGTCTTAGCTCCGAGTTGCTCAAAACAAAATAAATAACAAATGGGTGTCGTCATACTAGCAACAAACGAGGGGGAACGTTGTGAGCCGCGTCTACGCCGCGGCTCTACTTTATACCCGGTACTCAGTCAGTATATATGTATGTGAGCTTGTTGTAATTTATTACATGTTCGCAAAAGGGACAAATTTAATTTTAGCCAAAACAGAAAAAAGTAATTAAGTCGAACCTTTTCGAAGATTTTGATCTATTAGATGTTTCCATATTTGTTTACATAAATTTTTTACATATCTTTACGTATCTTTAAAATTGTGCATGCCACAGATTTTCGTCCTTGGAGTGGGCGGTGGACGCTTGTAACAGTGCGATAGGACAGGAGTCTGGATACAAAATTGTGTTCCTCTAGCTTTTATGGTCTTTGAGCTATAGGCGCTAATGAAGACGGACAGACGGACGGACAGACAGACATAGCTATATCGACTCGGCTATTGATGCTGATCAAGAATATATATACTTTATGGGGTCGGAAACGCTTCCTTCTGGGTGTTACACACATTAATTTTTTGCACAAATCTAATATACCCCTTTACTCTTCGAGTACCGGGTATAAAAAGCATCAAGAACACGAGAAAGAATCACACTAGGCATCCATATGCGTAGCGGGAGACGATCAACTGAAAATGGCAGGAATTCTGCATAGCGAGAATGGGAGCCAATTAACTGGCACGAATTCTGCACAGCCGGAGCGGTAGAAGATTAATTGAAGATTGTGGAAATAAGATTTATCATACGATTAAATTGTACTTTTGAAACAGTCAATCACATTTCGAACGAGGGGGAACGTTGTGAGCCGCGGCAAAGGCCACTTGTAATAGTGTTATATCACAGGAGTCTGGATATTAAATTTGGTTGTTCTATCTTTTATAGTTTCTGAGATCTAGGCACTCATGAAGAAGAGGGGGACAGACAGACGAACGGACTGACAGACATCGCTATTGATGCTTATCAAGAATATGTATACTTTATGGGGTCGGAAACGCGTCCTTCTGGGTGTTGCACACAATTACCATCAACACAAATCTAATATTATTGCTAATATTGCTATACTCTTTGAGTACCAGGTAAAGGAAGTAAAATCACCCCTTAAAATAGATTGTAAAATACCATGTAAATACCACTTTCAATTCCGCATGTATGTAGATTATGCGCTTATTTATCTCGAGTTTATTTGCTCAAAAACTGATAAAATCAAAACAATTAACATGGTTAAGCCATTCTTCAATAAATCAATGATATCGTAGCCACTTTTTTACTTACCACTTAATCGTTCAAAAGTCATATAAGATATTGTCTTTCCCCTCCTTGGGGTGCGGAATGCCAGCTCACGAATAAAACACGTAATTAATCGAGCTCAGTTTCTCTTCATATAGTCACTTGCAGTATGACTTGGTATACGTAAGTGCAAATCAATTGCAAACCATTCGCACCTATTTAATAACTATTCAGTGCTTATATGCAATGATTGTGATCTGCGTAGCCGAACTCTGAACAATTTTATATGCTGTAATATATCAGTGTTTAACCATTTGAAATAGTAACCCAGGAAACGCTTGTACTTCAAAATATTTATGTTTCCGTTTGGTCATGCGAAATTCTGTAAAAGAAGAAAAGGTTTGTTAAAGGTTTGCTAATACACAAATTATACTATGCAACACCACATTTCCCCTGGGAACCAAACCATCTTTTTCTGATAGATTTGGGGCTTTGAAAATGTTTAATGAATTTTTTGTTTCTTAGTTTTTTAACACAACTTTTAAGATCTTGTATTTTTTTCATGTTTTTTTCAGAGGTAGTGCTTCTTTTTTTTCACATAACTAATATATCCTACATCTGGTTGTAATTAACTTTGCAATTCTGAAAAGCTGATAAATGAAGGGGACCCAAACACTTTGTGGCTTCAGCTCACCGGCTGGAAAATATTAAACTTTCAAATCAAACGAGGGGGAACGTTATGAGCCGCGGCTAAGGCCATTTTAGACAAAAACATAGATCTTGATCTCCTCAAAATTGATGACCATTTTTTGAGCTTTTGCCCTTCATTAAGGAACAAACACCCCTCTTATTTAAAAAGAATTTAGATAATTTCTCAGATCTTCCGTTGACAGAAAAGGATTTCTTTATTGATTTTCTAACAAGGAGGGTGTCGAATTCCTCCGATGTTGCGCTCGGTTTTCCGCGTGTATTTGAGTTATTTTTGTAGTGAATCGCCGTAAAACCTTTTTTTACAGTTTAGAATTTTGTTTCATAGACTTGAGATCTGTTTTCTATTAATATCCGTACAATGTATGCCACGATCCATTCTGCAACGAATTACAAGAACAAGCAAATCGGAATCCGCAGGAATAGTTATTCCATATCTTCTTTTATCTTTAGTTTATAGAATTTTATCTGTAAAACTCGATTTCAACCGTTTTAAAACAAGATAAGAATAAAAGTTGAGCGCGTTTCCATTTTTTTTTTAGACAAAAACGTAGACTTTCTAAAAAAAAAAACGAGAGGGAACGTTGGGAGCCGCGTCTACCGCCGCGGCTCTACTTTATACCCGGTACTCAGTCAGTATATATGTATGTGAGCTTGTAATAAATTACATTATTACATGTTCGCAAAAGGGATAAATTTAGTTTTAGCCAAAACAGAAAAAAAAAATTAAGTCAACCTTTTCGGAGATTTTTATTAATAAGATGTTTCCATTTTTGTTTACATACACGTACGTTTTTTACATCTGTCTTTTCTACATGTCTAAATCTACTTTCTACATATACATACACGTTTGTGTGCGAGAGAGAGAGAGGGAATGAGTCTGCGCTTGGAAGGCCACTGAAATTTCATTTGTTCCTTCTGACTATATTTATGATCCGATCTGATTCAGATTCAATACTCTGATAGATATGGTAATTTTCTATGATTCTGAGTTTTTGGTTTTCCCGTATCTTCAAAATTGTAGATTTTTGTCATTTGTGGGGGCGGGAGGGGGCGTGGCAAAATTTTGAAAAACACTTGTACTGAAGTGATATCACAGGAGCATGGATAGAGAGTTTGGTTGCTCTAGCTCTTATAGTCTCTGAGATCTAGGCGCTCATCTGGCCGAATGGTCACAGCGCCCACCCCTGTGTGTGAGAGAGAACGAGAGGGAACGATGCATTTCGAAATGGTTTTCTTCATTGTGGCTACATTTATGATTCGATCTGATCCAGATTCAACACTCTGATAGATATTGTCATTCTCTACGATTCTGCGTTTTTAGTTTTTTCGTATCTTCAAAATTGTGCATGCCACAGATTTTCGTCCTTGGAGTGGGCGGAAGGGGGCGGGGCGAAATTTTGAAATACACTTGTAACAGTGCGATAGGTCAGGAGTCTGGATACAAAATTGTGTTCCTCTAGCTTTTATAGTCTTTGAGTTATAGGCGCTAATGAAGACGGACAGACGGACAGACGGACGGACGGACAGACAGACATAGCTATATCGACTCGGCTATTGATGCTGATCAAGAATATATATACTTTATGGGGTCGGAAACGCTTCCTTCTGGGTGTTACACACATCAATTTTTTGCACAAATCTAATATACCCCTTTACTCTTCGAGTACTTAATATTTATTACTAAGGAAGCCCAAAAGAGAGATCAAAATAAAGCACCGCTATCCTCAAACCAAGCCCAATGGGTTTTAAGTATGAAAATTATTCCAAAAAATAAATATTATTAGAACCAAATATGAATGCGAATGTCGTTTCTATTATTTTTTTTAATCACTGTATATACACCCAACGACAAAAAAAAAAGCCGCACTCTGAAATTTCATGCATTTTTGACTTCTCCAGCCTGGGGTTTGTCCAAATGTTACTATATTCGTCTATTTTTTTTGTAGTTCCGAGTTAATAAATCAATTCCTAATAAAAGTACACACGAGATTTTTTGATATCGTATTCAAATAATTCAAAAATGTTTTCCCAAATCACACTTTTTTCGACGGTCATTTAGAAATTAGACCAAACAAATAAAAAAAATTCATTAAAATTATAAAAATGATTTAATCAACAAGAACTAAATTTTTTCCATTAAGTTATTTTGTTTCCTGCAAATTAATAAAAAAAAAATGCATAATAATTAAACTTTTTTTTTGTATTTACCAATTAATTAATATTTTGTGGTACCAATCTTGGCAATGGGTTTAGGAAAGATCGTGTTATTATAAAACGAGCCTCAGGATTGATTTAAAAACTATGCTGAGATAGCATCAGAGGTGCAGCAATGTTTTGCAAATGATATTTTGGCTTGAACTATTGAACTTCGGCCAAAGGAAGTTTTTTAACTGTAAGGCCACCTGCCAAAAAGATAGTTCGACATTTTCAAATTAAAACGAGGGGGAACGTTATGAGCCGCGTCTGCGCCGCGGCTCTACTTTATACCCGGTACTCAGTCAGTATATATATATGTGAGCTTGTTGTAATTTATTACATGTTAGCAAAAGGAAAAAATTTAATTTTAGCCAAAAACGAGGGGGAACGTTATGAGCCGCGTCTGCGCCGCGGCTCTACTTTATACCCGGTACTCAGTCAGTATATATGTATGTGAGCTTGTTGTAATTTATTACATGTTCGCAAAAGGAAAATATTAAATTTTAGCCAAAAAAAAACAATTTAAGTCGAACCTTTTCGGAGATTTTGATCTATTAGATGTTTCCATATTGGTTAACATAAATTTTTTACATCTGCCATTTCTACATGTTTTTATCTACTTCCTACATATACATACACGGCTGTGTGCGAGAGAGAGAGGGAATCAGTCTGCGCTTGGAAGGCCACTGAAATTTCATTTGTTCCTTCTGACTATATTTATGATCCGATCTGATCCAAATTCAATACTCTGATAGATATAGTAATTTTCTATGATTCTGCGTTTTTGGTTTTCCCGTATCTTCAAAATTGTAGATTTTCATCTTTTGTGGGGGCGGAAGGGGGCGTGGCCAAATTTTAAAACAAACTCGTCTCGGTTTGATATCACAGGAGCTTGGATAGAAAGTTTGGTGGTTCTAGCTCTTATAGTCTCTGAGAACTAGGCGTCAAAAAATTCGATCAGGCATAGCGCCTACCCCTGTGTGTGAGAGAGAGCGAGAGGGAACGATGCATTTCGAAATTGTTTTCTTCATTGTGGCTATATTTATGAGTCGATCTGATCCAGATTCAACACTCTGATAGATATTGTCATTCTCTACGATTCTGCGTTTTTAGTTTTCTCGTATCTTTAAAATTGTGCATGCCACAGATTTTCGTCCTTGGAGTGGGCGGAAGGGGGCGGGGCGAAATTTTGAAATACACTTGTAACAGTGCGATAGGACAGGAGTCTGGATACAAAATAGTGTTAATCTAGCTTTTATGGTCTTTGAGCTATAGGCGCTAATGAAGACGGACGGACGGACAGACGGACAGACGGACGGACAGACAGACATAGCTATATCGAATCGGCTATTGATGCTGATCAAGAATATATATACTTTATGGGGTCGGAAACGCTTCCTTCTGGGTGTTACACACATTAATTTTTTGCACAAATCTAATATACCCCTTTACTCTTCGAGTACCGGGTATAAAAAAAAAAATTTAAGTCGAACCTTTTCGGAGATTTTGATCTATTAGATGTTTCGATATTTGTTTACATACATTTTACACATCTGCCATTTCTACATGTTTTTATCTACTTCCTACATATACATACACGGCTGTGTGCGAGAGAGAGAGGGAATCAGTCTGCGCTTGGGAGGCCACTGAAATTTCATTTGTTCCTTCTGACTATATTTATGATCCGATCTGATCCAAATTCAATACTCTAATAGATATAGTCATTTTCTATGATTCTGCGTTTTTGGTTTTCCCGTATCTTCAAAATTGTAGATTTTCATTTTTTGTGGGGGCGGAAGGGGGCGTGGCCAAATTTTAAAACAAACTCGTCTCGGTTTGATATCACAGGAGCTTGGATAGAAAGTTTGGTGGTTCTAGCTCTTATAGTCTCTGAGAACTAGGCGTCAAAAAATTCGATCAGGCATAGCGCCTACCCCTGTGTGTGAGAGAGAGCGAGAGGGAACGATGCATTTCGAAACGGTTTTCTTCATTGTGGCTATATTTATTATCCGATCTGATCCAGATTCAACACTCTGCTAGATATTGTCATTCTCTACGATTCTGCGTTTTTAGTTTTCTTGTATCTTTAAAATTGTGCATGCCACAGATTTTCGTCCTTGGAGTGGGCGGAAGGGGGCGGGGCGAAATTTTGAAATACACTTGTAACAGTGCGATAGGACAGGAGTCTGGATACAAAATAGTGTTCCTCTAGCTTTTATGGTCTTTGAGCTATAGGCGCTAATGAAGACGGACAGACGGACAGACGGACGGACAGACAGACATAGCTATATCGACTCGGCTATTGATGCTGATCAAGAATATATATACTTTATGGGGTCGGAAACGCTTCCTTCTGGGTGTTACACACATTAATTTTTTGCACAAATCTAATATACCCCTTTACTCTTCGAGTACCGGGTATAAAAATAATCTAAATTGACCGTAAGAAAAATCAAATTGGGTTGATTCTGAATGGTCAAGATACAGTGACTGAGCTAGACATGGCAATAAGGAGTTTTTCGGATGCAACTAAATGCCTACCGAGCTTTCGTAAGTGTTTCGGATCATTTTCCTCTTGAAAGATCCTTTTAAGAAGGATTTTGCAAATGGAATATGAATGCAATATATTCTAAAGTAGGAATATACGCCAACACCAGAGTATGAGATACTAGTCCATATGAGCTCTCCTCAGTCCAGCATACCTAATGTTTTTTTTTCAAGATTTTGGGTGGTAGTCGGGTTTCTTTGAACGCCAAACATATTCTCTGGAGACTATAGTATACCAAATACAATATAAATAGTAAGATGAGCATCGCCCATACAATTTCTCATTTTGAGCAGCGAAGTTTTTTGTATATGCCTAAGTACGCGAAGTCTCGCTGGCACGAAGTTGAGAAGAGCACACGGATCTACAAATAGAATGAGCTTGCATGTGTGAGTACACACAGAGCTGCAAGCTCTTTTTTTTTTTCCTTTTTTGTACAGAGCTGCCGAATATGGACGAGACGCAAACATTTCTGAGACAGAAATGTATTTGCTGGAGTTGGGGTGGGCTGACTCGACCCACGAATACCACGAATAATCTATTGTGAAGTCATGTATGAAATGGATTATGTATTTTTACACAGGTAAATTCCTTCATTATATTCGTTTATACTACATTAAACAAAATTGGCATATAAAGGATATACAAAATCTTACTTTTTTTTTTATTATGGGCAAGCGTCTTCAAAGAGGGTCATAATCTCCAATGAATTCTAAAATAATGGGTGTTTTTTTTGAGAGAGGCGTCGTCAAAATACAATACAAACAAGCAGACCTAACATGTGTGCACACGTACAGTTAAATCTCAGCCTCATGTATAGGGCGAGGGAGCGGTTCGCTCTCTTTCTCTCTGACTACACTACTCAACAAAATTGAACCTTTTTTCCACTGTGGCCAAAAATGACTTTTTCTGATAGATTTTGGTCGTGCTGTATCAATCACTTCGACCATACTCTAAAAGAGTCGTTTTTCGCATTCCAACTCGATTTTCAGTCTACTTTTTGTAGTTATTTGGGTTAAGTACAATAGAGTACAAAAAGCATTGTATTTAATTCCTTCAAGCCTCCTGCCTTGAGTTTTTTAGTCAAATTCTTTGGTCTCCTCTTCTGGACCGAGCAATGGTTTCTTTTAGGCTTCAAAAACAAAATTAAATCCAAAAATTTCTTTCACCAATATATTCAATAAGTAAATTGAGCTTATTGATGGCGACTTTTACAAATTCATCGGTTGTTTTTTTTTTATTTTTTAAAAATTAATATAGCCTCGCACTGCTATTTCAATGAACAGATTTTAAGGGTAATTGTCTATAGTAATGAATACAAGAAGATGAAATGAAAATGTCACAGGATTTTTCAGTATTCTATCGCTTATACACTTTTTTGATAGAAGAAGACAATGATGCAGCCGCATTTTTTATGATGCGGCGTATCATTGGCAAGTCAAAGACAATATAAATAGTAAGATGCCGAACGCCAATTTCATATCTTGAGCAGCGCTTATTTCTGTGAATGCTCGAGTATGCGCTGACTCGCTCGCACGAAGAAGATAAGAGAGAATGAGTTTGCAAGTTGAGTTGAGTTTTGAAATGATCCAGTAAAATATTGAAATGATAATAGACAATACAATTTTTGGTTATATCCAACCTGTTCAATCGCAAAATCAACCCCTATACCGCAATTCGCCTTTCAGGAAATTGTATCAAATTGTCTTGTCTTCTTTGCACAAGTTTACGTACAAACGCACATACATGCATACATAAGAACTTCAAAATTCTTTGCATATTAAGTCGACCCACAAATACCCAACAGACATTTAATCGAATGTGAAGTCATTTATTACATAGATTATGTATTTTTACATAGGTACATTCCTTCATAATATTCGTGTATAGTACATTAAACAAAATTAGCATATAAGGGATATACAAAATATTACTTTTTTTGTATTATGAGCAAGCGTCTTCAAATAGTGTCATAGTCCTCAAAGAATTCTAAGGTATTGGGTATTTCGTTGAGCGCGGCGTCGTCAACAACCAATACAAACAAGCAGACCTAACATGTGTGCGCTCTCTTTCTCTCTGACTATCTGTCTCTCTCTATTTGAATCAATTCCACAATGAATTCCACCGAGCCAAAATCGACCTCAAAAATGTTGTATGGCGAGATTTATCTTACTATTTATATTGTCTTTGGGCAAGTGTTGTCATATTCTGTCTAGTATTTTTAGAAAATACTGAAATTATTGGGGATATCGATGGGATATCGATTAGGTATCGAGAGCAAACAGCTGTTTTTGGCAAACAATAACCGCCAAACCGTTCCTAAAAATTTAAATTATGATGAGTCTGATAACAAACCACAAAATGGTAACACAACAACTTACGAGGGTCCACAAAGATTTTTTGGGATGCACTGATTCCAACTCGGCAGCACGCAATTTGTGCTTGATGGAGCCAACGATAGCTTCACATACATTGGACTCCTCCTTAACAAGCTACATCAACAATTGGCTCGTAGTGAAACTCCCAAATGCACCGTTTTCTTCATTTAAAAATAACTCGCTCATTATTTTGGTAACTTATTTAAATTTCAATAAAATGATTTTCCTCCCTTCTTCTTACTCACAGAGTTTGTTTACTTTAGCAGCCCGAACAGTTGACAAAATAATGTGGCTTAAGTGTAAACGCCTTGCATCATTTTTCCGCATCTTCGACAATAATACGGCAGTTTAGAAAGTCTATTCCATTCCAGGCTTTCTAAAAAGGTACTTCATACAAATAATTTTTTTTTTTCTGGTACTTTTTGGGTCATTGTCCTGCTGAAAGACGGCATTTCGTATTCCACATACATTGGACTTCTCCTTAATAAGCTACATCAACCATTGGCTCGTAGTGAATACGAAATGCCGTCTTTCAGCAGGACAATGACCCAAAAAGTACCAGAAAAAAAGGTCGAAAGAGGTTTGAGAAAACTTCACTTAAGGTAATGGATTGGCCTTTTCAGTCCCTAGATTGAACCCCATTGCAAATATTTGGCGTGAAGTTAAAAAATATGTTTCTTATGCGAAACCAAAGAGCAATAAAGATCTTTGAGGTATCCTATAGATTAACATAGACATTTTGATCCAACATCCATTTGCGCCACGTATTGGATCACCTTCCTAAAACGAAAATCATGCCCATACCAATATGATTTTTTCTCCCTGTTTAATGGTTTTACATGTGAATCTGGGGTTTGTATTCTGCATTATATAGTCGTCTCATACAAGATCGAGACACCCTTTAACACCGAAAAAAAAGTTTTGTCTTTCGTCGGACCCAAGGATGTTTCTCCATTTTTATTTGGGACAACTTGAGTGCTGTTTTGCATACTGAATTCGATTTGCCCCATGCCTTGCAGTCAAAATTGGAATTTTCCTCGGACTACGGGCACCCAATTTATGTTCTTTTAAGCAATATCTAATTTTGCTGATACCTGCCGATTTTTTAAGATCCTGTTTTAGCTTTATGGGCGACTTAAATGGGTCCTTGCTCTCACGAACCAGTAGTTTTATCAGAAATTTGCATATCGCGGCCTTTCTTACACATGTTTCTTGTTGGTAACATATTTCGAAGCATTACAAATCATTTTATTTCAACAACCGACAATTTGCCCCACCTTAGTATTGGTCCTGTCTTCCGAAATTAAAGTTTTGATCCCTTGGGTTTTTTTCTTCACTACAGTGCTTTCCACGACCCATAACTATTTATATTTTGTAACTTTCTTGTAACAATCAACGTAAGCCACCGATTTTTAATTCAATCAAGAACTTAAAATATCAAAAAGGTGAGAAAAGAAAAAGTTTTGATACAAAAGCGTTATTTGGTGCTATTTTTGTTGGCGTTCTATTTAGCTCCTCTTTCGCAAAATTGCCAAAAGTAATAAGAACCGTTAGGATTAAAGTCCAACAAATATTGGACACTGGTTATGTTATGAAACAAGAATGACTGTTGTACCTAGCGGTGCTATTTTTTTCGCCGCCATTGTATGTAATATATTACATGTTCGCAAAAGGGACAAATTTAATTTTAGCCAAAAAAGAAAACCAAAATTAAGTCGAATGTTTTTTACATCTTCTTTACGTCTTCTCTACATTTCCACATCTACATACGTCTTTACTACGACTCGTGGAAATGTGTGCGAGAGAGAGAGGGGATGAGTAACCGCTTGGAAGGCGTTGCGTGGCCACTGAAATTTCATTTGTTCTTTCTGGCTATAATAATGATCCGACCTGACTCAGATGCGGCAATCTGGTACAAACGGTTATTATCCATGATTCTGCGTTTTTGGTTTTCTCGTATCTTAAAAATTGTGGATTTTCGTCCTTTGTGGGGGCGGAAGGGGGCGTGGAAAATTTGTAAATACACTTATAACAGTGTGATATCACAGGAGTCTGGATACAAAATAAGGTTGATCTAGCTTTTACAGTCTCTGAGCTATAGGCGCTAATGAAGACGGACAGATAGACAGATATATCTATATCGACTCGGCTATTGATGCTGATCAAGAATATATATATTCTATATATTGTATTGAAGAGATATCACAGGAGCACAGACAGAAAGTTTGATTGCTCTAGCTCTTATAGTCTCTGAAATCTAGGCGATCATCTGGACGAATGGGGATAGCACCCACCCCGGTGTGTGAGAGAGAGCGAGAGGGAACGATGCATTTCGAAATGGTTTTCTTCATTGTTTCTATATTTATTATCCGATCTGATCCAGATTCAACACTCTGATAGATATGGTCATTGTCTATGATTCTGCGTTTTTAGATTCTCGTATCTTTAAAATTGTGCGTGCCACCGATTTTCGTCCTTTGTGTGGGCGGAAGGGGGCGGGGCGAAATTTTGAAATACACTTATAACAGTGTGATATCACAGGAGTCTGGATACAAAATAAGGTTGATCTAGCTTTTACAGTCTCTGAGCTATAGGCGCTAATGAAGACGGACAGACGGACGGATAGACAGATATATCTACATCGACTCGGCTATTGATGCTGATCAAGAATATATATACTTTATGGATGTTCCTATCGATAGTGTTTCATTCCAAAATTCTTTCGCATAATATGAAACCAAAAAAAACAAAAGAAATATTCGTGTGTTAAAGAACAAACGACATGCCAACTATTGATATCTTTAGTTTATCTGTCAACTATAATTCGCCATTTGTTGCTGTTTTGGTTTATTTGGGGGCGGTAAAATTTGAGGTGTCATTTTAAACACATTTTTTTAACATGTACGAAAATCGAATTAAAATTCAAAAAATAAAAACTTAAAATATCAGCAATTATGTCTATATTTTGTACCGCTCATAGCAATTTTTATATATGTGATATGTGTAATTAATTTTAAAATCGCAAGCTCATTAGCAAACGGTTTTAAATTGTAAAAATTGTTTCAGCGTGCAAAAATGTATTAACTTTTATTCACATACTGCAACTTTCAGGTGAAATAGAAAGTAAAACATGCAACGTATGTTTTTGACACTGGCTTAATTTATTAGGTATGTATATTCATTGGTATCAATACTCAATAAAGAAAAAAACAGCTTCCAACAACTAACTTAAAAATTATAACCATATACTAATTTCATAGATTACAACAAAAATGTTAAATTATGATGATTGTTATCAATTTACAGGACACAAAAGAAACTAATGGAAAAAATTTACTTCTTGTTGAATAAATCGTTTTTATAATTTTACTGAATTTTTCCTTCGTTTGGTCAATTTAGTGTTAATTATATGAATATGATATCCAAAAATCTAGTATGTATTTTTTTAGGAATTGATTTACTGACTCAGAACTACAAATAATAGGCGAATCGAGTAACATTTGTGCAAACCACAGGCTGGAGAAGTCAAAAATGCATGAAATTTCAGAGTGCGGCCTTTTTGTTGTCGCTGGGTGTAGCTGTGTTGCTATCGTCTCTTCGCTAAACTTCGCGCACACTGCACAGAGTGTTTGAGACAGAGAGAGCGATAATGCCTTCAGTCAGATTCGACTCACCCCGAATCACTAAAAACTGAATCCGAGTATTGCGAATCAGTATCAGCAAGATTCATTCACATGTTTCTGAAGTGGTTCGACATGTACAACGGAGGAATCATTTTGTGCATTCGTGGAAATGTACAGTGGCTCCCATCGCATAATCGGACACTAGTTTCCTCAGTACAAATGTGCTCAAAAACTATAATGAAATGCGTTACAATTGTTGTTTTTTCACATTTATTATAACTTCAAACTATTATCTATTTAAAACATAAAAAAAACTCATACTTTCTAATGAGAAAAGTTAATTTTAATCGAAAATCGAAATTTTTTTCGATTCAAAGCATAATCGGACAGTGCAGAAGTACGAATGGATTTTTTTTTCCTAAAATACTCTTCAAAGCTATTGCAGTTCTTATCGCATTTGCTGGCTGACTGGTTGACACAAAAAATTTTTTTGTATATTGTAAAATGGCTCCCCAAGGAAAAAAAATCCTCTGTCGAAATATGGCAGTTAAAAGTGAAATTTAACTTTGAAGGAAAACTGCACGGGAAATAGCCAAATTTGTTGTAAAATGCAAACTGACTGTGGACTACATAAATATAGGGTTCCGTGATGAGGTTAGGCTTGACATCAGCATTCGGGAAGGTCAAGGCAAAATTTTACATGAGTCGAAAGACCGTTCGATTTTGAAATAAATTAATGAATTTTCCTTCCAAATCACAAAATCTCGGCGAATTTCTTCCAAAATCGATCTAAAAAGACGTTTTCCTAAATACTGTGCTTAATACATTGCATACGTGCGATTAATATAGGAGATTTCTCCGGAATAATCAAATTTCTAAGCCTTAATAGTAAAAGAAATAATATAAAAATACCTACTGAGGAACAAAATTTGTCGAATATGGTAACTTGATGGTATATGAGCTTAAAATCAAATTTTATTGAAAGCTTTCATTACTTAAAGGATTTATTAAACAAATACTTTCAATAAAATTTGTTCCTGTCGAAGAAGAATTTACCCAAGATGATGATAGTCGCTGTAGAGCATGTTCTATGGACTGTGAACAAATAGCGCAATACCCTGTGGTCGGATGGAGCCAAATTTAATATTCTATACGCTGATTATAACACTCAGTATGTTTGAAGACCAATATTTGAAGCAGTTAAAACTATTAAGCACAAAGGCGGATCAATTATGGTATGGTGCAGCCACCTTGCATGCCTCACAGCGACTATAATCATTTTGGATACATCCTTCTTCGATAGGATAACATTTTTACATGGTTCTTTTGGACTTTAGATTGTTAGATATTAGTATTACTATTAGTTTAGGAGGGTTTACATCTATGGAACATTTGTTTAATAACTAGAATATTTAAATGGGACTTGTCTCACGATTCTCAGCATATTTTTCCTCTAGATTAGTCCAGGTGTTTCCTCTGGAGTTTTATTTGTTATTGCATTATCCATCATTACCTTGGAACACTTAAATGTTTCGGCAAATTTCCGAAGCAAAAATTCTTCATTCTGGACGTTTTTCATGTCCATGCGTACCTGGGTGCTACAATGTACGTCCTTTAACATCCTAAGTATCTGAACTTTTTGTTATGGATGTTTTTACATCTTGAATTAGCAACACTAATTACTCGCAATAGGTGAAAGCCAAACAACTTTTAGAAAACCGGTTCTCTTACGAAATATACAGGCATGTTCCGGGTTTCACATTCACATAAATTTTTCTATTTACTTTTGAATTCACATAAATTGTCGCTCTTACACTCAAAATACTAAAGATTTTTTATATTTCAAAACGTCAACCCTTTCCTATGCGAAATGAAAAACGGGTTTTATACAACAAAACAAATCTTAATTGCAAAAGGAAAAAAATAGATGACTTATTGGTCCATTCAGATAAATTTGACAGATTGTGACTTCATTATATATAACCCTCAAATTTGGCTCAGAAAAAATTGGTCAGGGCAAATTCACTTTTCGGATTCGTGGCAACAGCTGACGGAGATCGATTCGTTTATCGGAACTGGCAAAAATACATATTTGCGCATAGCAGCACTAAATAATACTAAAAACCATGCGCATGTTTGCTGAAAGCTGATATTTCCCACAAAATTTTATTCAAAATTTAAGTGCAACAAATTAATGGTTTGACCATTAGAAATTCAATTTGCATGCTGTCAGAAATATTAAACACACAAATATTGCATCTCAGATATCTTGATCTACGCAAATCGAGCACTCTCTGCCGTCGTTTTGCTTTAAAATAAAATAAAAGTCATCAAAACAACCAGATCAGCTGTTTTTGTTTGAGAGAGAAAGATGAGAAAATATAACCTATCGGTAACAAGAAAATGTGAAGAGGGAGCTCTTTAAAATGAAAAGTAAGCGAATTGGTTGAAAAAGTAAAACGCAAAAGTAAATGAAACCCGGAACATGCCTGATAATATGTTTTATGTGTGTGTCCCTATTATTTTTCACAGTTTAAAATATATAACATATCGAAAAAAAATGTTATTAATTTTTTCACCACTACTCTTGGGTTTTTTACTTTTACATTAGGGAGTGCAAATATTGAACAACCTAAAAAAATGAAGATCACTTCGAAAGTACTAAAAGTAGTCCCTTTATAGACCTTATTCTGAAACAAAGCTAAGTGTCCTTATTATTTTTCACACCACTGTATATGAATTAATTTGTTTCAGTGCAAAGCAAGAAACGTTTTGCCTCGGTTTGTTGCTTCGGCTCTATGCACGGCCTCATCACTCTGATCAGCAGCGACGCGGCAGAGAACACTTTCTTTTAGTGCTTCGTGCCTGTTGTCTATTGATTGTTGTAATATTGATTGGCCGAAATTTTTTTTCAATTTATCTATTTTTCTAGTTTTTTAGCTGGTTAAATAACAACGATGGTATAAAAACGATGGGGGAACGCTGTGAGCAGAGGCAAAGGCCGCGGTTCTACTTTATACCCGGTACTCAGTCAGTATATATGTAAGTCTTCGATTGTAATATAATATATGTTCGCAAAAGGGCAAAAAATTATTGCTTCTGGTTATAATAATGATACGACCTGATCCAGATTCGGCAATCCGATTGATGCGGCTACTTTCCATGATTCTGCGTTTTTGGTTTTCTCGTATCTTACAAATTATGGATTCCACAGCTTTCCGTCCATTGTGAAAGCGGAAATGGGCGTCGCCAAATTTTGAAATACACTTTTATTGAAGTGATATCACAGGAGCATGGAAAGAAAGTTTGGTTGCTCAAGCTCTTATGGTCTCATCTGGACGAACAGGCATAGCTCCCACCCCGGTGTGTGAGAAAGAGCGAGATGCCTTTCGAAATAGTTTTCCTCATTGTGGCTAAATTAATGTTCCGATGTGATCTACATTCAGATCCAAAATAAATTTCATGCCGAGGTCCAGTTTCTAAGTTATTTTCCACAAACTTGAGTCAAGCTATTTTATGGTGGGGTTTTAAGGAAGGAGCCTTCTTTAAAACTGCTCGGACCATATTTTCCGACGGCTGCAGCGTCCGCCAAACAGTCATCCGTGACACAGGCGGACTGCAACAAGCAGCAAGTGTCGAGCACAATTCAAATGAGTTGTTCGCCATTAGTATTATGCGACGTTTATCGCAGTCTGAGAGTTTTTCTTCCTGTGGTATGCTTTACACCGTATTTACTGGGATCGCTTAAAAATTTAGCAATAACGCAGCGTGTACGACCCAATTGGAGCGAAATTTCGCTTATATTAAGGCCAGCTTCATTGTATGCACTTATTCTCGGTCTTTCCTCTTCGTTTAACACACTTCCGAGCGGCATTTTACTAAAAAAAAGCATTACATTTCAAACAGAAATAGAAAAAACTTATATGTGACTAAACCTTTCCCTCTAGCCGCTATAGTTCAAATGTGTCCTATAGTTTTGATACACTTGCAGTCAAGCTTAAAATCACTAACCATACAATATATAGATATGTCATTTCATACAAACGGCTGTCGCAAGCGAAGTCTGAGAAATTCAGCACTAAGCGTTCGGCTCGGTACTACAACTGTTCGGCTCATGACGCGGCGCTAGCCGAAGCCGACAGCAACGAAGCAATGGCATTGGTGTGTGTGTTATTATACACAACAAATTTTGGATTGTAGGCATTGTCAGTTCTTGGGCTCTTGGGTTTTTGGTTTCTGTTTTATTTTGTTTTGCTTCAGCGTATTTGGATGTATGGGTGCACATATATGCTCACGTACATTGTTTAAGTATTGCTGCCTGGTAGAACGAAATTTCTCAATTCCCTTAAGATTCTTGGATTTCTGTGCTCTTGTTACCCTTTACTTTAGCATTTTTAGAGTCGACACGTTTTGAATATATTATAATATCAGAATAACTCTTGTTTTGTATATGCTCTAGATGATAATTTTGTTTAATATATAAAATATGAATATAATGAGTGGATATGCATATGTAAATATATACATATAATATATTTCATACATAACTCCCATTGGAATAATTGTCCATTCGAGTATGCAGGGTGCAAATTGTGAATAAGCAAATAATTTTCATTTAATATATATATTTGTATATAATTAAGTCGTATAAACATAAAGACTATACAGTTTGTACTATATATACACATATGTATATTTAATTGTATGGTATATCATATAATATATTAATATATATGATCACATACAAAAAAGTTATATGCGCTGAAAAAATTATATATGTATATGTATATCATCCATTATTATGGATATTAATGACATATAAATAGGTATTGAATGGGTCTATACACATTTTAGTGTCATAGCCCAACAATCGTTCCTCGCTTTCTGAAGCGAATGCAAAGAATTCATTGGAGAGTATGACTTTATGAAGACGCAGCTCGGCACACAGCTCTGTGCGCACTCACACATGCAAGCTCATTCTATTTTTAGATCCATGGCTCGACTTGGAGCTGCCGAATTTGCGACGAGAAAAATGTATTTACTGAGTGCTGCATAGGTAATGACGATAGAATACCCTACAGACAATTAATCTCATGTGAAGTCATGTATGCTATACATTTTGTATTTTTACACATTTACATTCGTTCATTATATTCGTTTATAGTACATCAAACAAAATTAGCATATAAAGGCTATACAAAATATTATTTTTATTTGTATTGTGGGCAAGCGTCTCCGTCTCTCTCTCTTATGTTTATACGACTTAATTATATACAAATATATATATTAAATTAAAATTATTTGCTTATTCACAATTTGCACCCTGCATACTCGAATGGACAATTATTCCAATGGGAGTTATGTATGAAATATATTATATGTATATATTTACATATGCATATCCACTCATTATATTCATATTTTCTATATTAAACAAAATTATCATCTAGAGCATATACAAAACAAGAGTTATTCTGATATTATAATATATTCAAAACGTGTCGACTCTAAAAATTCTAAAGTAAAGGGTAACAAGAGCACAGAAATCCAAGAATCTTAAGGGAATTGAGAAATTTCGTTCTACCAGGCAGCAATACTTAAACAATGTACGTGAGCATATATGTGCACCCATACATCCAAATACGCTGAAGCAAAACAAAATAAAACAGAAACCAAAAACCCAAGAACTGACAATGCCTACAATCCAAAATTTGTTGTGTATAATAACACACACACCAATGCCATTGCTTCGTTGCTGTCGGCTTCGGCTAGCGCCGCGTCATGAGCCGAACAGTTGTAGTACCGAGCCGAACGCTTAGTGCTGAATTTCTCAGACTTCGCTTGCGACAGCCGTTTGTATGAAATGACATATCTATATATTGTATGGTTAGTGTTAAAATGGAACTCTTGGGCTTTTTTTCCCCGTTACTCGAAAATTCGAGTTGCAATGAGATATAAGAAAATCTGCTTTTGTGCAGAACTCTTTCTGCTATTAATCTGCATACTTTTTTTTATTTCATTATGTTTTGCCCTTCTCCAACGAGAGTCGAAACTAAAATTATTGAGGTGTCGTATAGTTTTAGGCAGGAGTGTATATCGACTCGGATATTGAAAAATCTAATATACCCTCTTCGAGTACCGGGTATAACAAGGGTACAAAGCCGAGTCGCTAGGAAAAAGCTATTGCTATCTGAGCACAGCCGAAAATTGAGGAAACCTTTGCTCAGGAGTACTTCAAAAAGGACTAAATTTGGTGGGATGATATAATTATCTTAGACTTCAACTTTTTTTTTCAGCGACGGGAAGACTAGGGTTTGACGGAAACCAAATACTGAGCAGCGGAAGAATCACTTAAGACTAACCATAAAACTCGGGAGTAGTGTTATGATTTGGGGCTCCATTTCCACAAAAGGAGTGGGAAACCTCGTATTTATTGATGACATAATGAACCCAGACTCTACTTTATACCCGGTACTCAGTCAGTATATATGTATGTGAGCTTGTTGTAATTTATTACATGTTCGCAAAAGGGAAAAGTTTAATTGTAGCCAAAAATGAAAAAAAAAATTAAGTCTAACCTTTTCGGAGATTTTTATCTATTATAGCCTGTTCCCACAGGCGACCATCCACCATCCCCCATTTCGGGGATGGTCCGTAAGGTTTTGCCGTTCCGAAATTTCCCAGTTATTTCCACCATCCATTTTGGATGTTCCTAAACCGTACGTTTCTGTGCGATATTTAGCCGATGTTTTCAAATACAACTCTGAAAAATTTAAATTCACAGCGAAAAAATGGAATTCACAGTTAAATTGTAAACAATGAATGACAAGAATAACTGATGTTCTCTAGCAAATGGCGAGGAGCCAGGAGGTTTTTTAATAGCGGATGCTCAATTTTCAATTCGAAATGCTCCAATTTCTTCGGGAGAAGAATAAAAAAAAAACAATTGTAGCTTAACAAATGATTTTATTTGTTTAAACAATGTTTTACTTATTACTGGTACCGACACTCGGCAAATTTCCTTGGATTTTTCCCCCAATATTGCCGACGCTTCGATCCATTGTGCAAGGCTCGACTTTTGATATAATGTCGAATCGTTGCACCTTCCTGGAGCGCCCATGCTCACTTGCAAAAATCTATATCTGTAGTTAATTAAAATGAAGTACATTTGGAAGACTATGACTTCTTCCTCGTCGAATTCCCTCATTTTTGACCAACGCCACCATCAATTTTTGCAGCAACATTTGTTGCTGGTGATTCACAGTCGAAGCTATAATTAAATGTTCCATATTTGTTGTTTATTTTCAAAAAAATGTAGAACAAAAATTTTGTGTTTGTTATTGTCAACTGTGTTTTCAACGGATGGTGGATGGGGGATGGTGGCCTGTGGGAATCGAGGTTTCACATCTGTCAAAAAATCCCACCGTTCCTCGTAAATGTGCTGTATGGGAAAAGGCTAATAGATTTTTCCATTTTTGTTTACATACGTTTTTTACATGTATTTTCTACATGTCTAAATCTACTTCCTACATATACATACACGGCTGTGTGCGAGAGAGAGAGGGAATGAGTCTGCGCTTGTAAGGCCACTGAAATTTCATTTGTTCCTTCTGGCTATACTAATGATCCGATCTGATCCAGATTCAACTCTCTGATAGATATGGTAATTTTCTATGATTCTGTGTTTTTGGTTTTCCCATATCTTCAAAATTGTAGATTTTTGTCTTTTGTGGGGGAAAAGGGGGCGTGGCCAAATTTTGAAACAAATTCGTCTCGGTTTGGTATCACAGGAGCTTGGTTAGAAAATTTGGTTGATCTAGCTCTCATAGTCTCTGAAATCTAGGCGTCAAAAAATTCGATCAGGCATAGTGCCCACCCCGGTGTGTGAGATAGAGCGAGAGGGAACGATGCATTTCAAAATGGTTTTCTTCATTGTGGCTATATTTATGATCCGATCTGATTCAGATTCAGCTCTCTGATAGATATCGTCATTGTCTATTATTCGGCGTTTTTAGATTCCTCGTATCTTTAAAATTGTGCATGCCAAAGATTTTCGTCCATTGAGTGGGCGGAAGGGGGCGTGGCGTAATTTTGAAATACACTTGTAACAGTGTGATAGGACAGGAGTCTGGATACAAAATTTGGTTGCTCTAGCTCTTACAGTCTCTGAGCTATAGGCGCTCATGAAGACGGAAGGACGGACGGACAGACAGACATAGCTACACTACTGGCCAAAATAATAAGTACACGCTTATGAGCTTTCATTCACGTCTCGTAAGACGTTTGTAAGAAACATAAAGCAAAAATTAAATTCACTTTAAGTTTTCTAACCTAGAGTAGACTATAGAAATATTTAACACAAGAATTTTTCACTTCACATATATTGATTGTGATCGATTAAACCTAAAAAACATAAAAAAAGGGGTGGCCAAAATAATAAGTACACCAATTCTACAAAGCCAAAAACTCAAAGCATATCAAAATTTTCTAATTATTTTTTTATTTTTAGTAATCGTACGCTAGTATAGGGTATATCCACTCCTTTTTTGCATGACTTTAGCGATTCTTTTTGGCATACTAGCCATATGTTTGCGGCAAGTCTCCATTGAAACCTCATACCACGTTTTTTTCTAAAAATTCCATCAATTCTCGGGCTTTTTGAATCGTGTTTGTACCAATTCGACGCCTTAAGTCTCCCCATAGGTTTTCAATTCGGTTTAAGCCAGGAGACTGACTTGGTCAACTCATAACCTTTACAATGTTCTCGCTAAACCAAGCCATGACAAGTTTTGAGGTGTCCTTTGGGTCGTTATCCTGTTGAAAGACCCATCTCAAGGAATTGATTCCCCTAGCATATGGTTGCATAAAGTCTGTCCATATGTTTTTATACCCCAATTGGGTCAACGTATCAGTTGGGCAATGTATAGGCCTAACGCCATGCCGAAAAAAAAAGTCCCACAACACTATACACCAGCCTCCGTGCTTAAACGTTTTCTTTGTGTACCGGACTTCGAATTCCTTGTCCTTGGGTCAACGTACATATATATTCGTCGCTCCATAAAATATTATTCCACTTTTAGGACCCATCTGGCCCAGACCCTGCCAAATCATTTTCGGAAAATTTTTGCATCATCTTAAAATTTTTTCCTCGGAGTAAGGGAACTTTTTGATCTATACGTCCTGGTAAGTCTGTATATTGAAGTCTCCGAAGAACCGTTCGATATGAAATATCATTGCCAATTTGAGAGGAAATGGCCTTGGAAGACATAAAGAGATCCCTTTTTGCAGGACTGTCGACGCGGGTGTCCGTTGTTTGTGAAGTTTTTTTTCTTCCGTCCTTTATTTTCAGTAAGCATCCATGATTTTGAGGAATTCTGAACAAAACATGCCAATCGTCCAATAATGTTCGCACTTTTCCGAAGGATTTTCCCTTCATTTTGAAGATTCATGGCAACCTTATCTACTTCAGCAGTGCAATACTTTTTTCAGCCCATCTAAAGATTTTTTTAAACTCTCATGTACTTAAACAAACAAACCTTTGACCAGATCCTTTTCAAATCCTTAAAAATGTTTAAATAACAAAAGTGTACTTATTATTTTGACCAGACCGAAAATGACCATCCAACACAAAATTAAGCTTAGAATGGAATAAAGAGTGTTCCCTACTTTAATTTTTAGGTTAAATGTTTGGCAACACTGTAACCTTTCAAAATATAAAGAATTGGCAGCCATGCATTCAAAAACATTCAAGATATATAATAACAAACTAGCAAGATACCTATGTACTTATTTTTTTGGCCAGTAGTGTATATCGACTCGGCTATTGATGCTGATCAAGAATATATATACTTTATGGGGTCGGAAACGCTTTCTTCTGGGTGTTACACACATCCACTTTTGGCACAAATCTAATATACCCCTATACCAGGGGTGCCCAGGCCTATGCTCTTGGGCTCGCTTTGTTTTTGTTTTTACTCTTGGGATAGGAACTCGCAGATCGTATACATGAACGGCACCAAGAATAAAAAAACCCAACACATGCAAAAATTCTGTGTGTGTATGCTATGCGTGGAACCGAAACCGGTTTTGTTTGCTTGTGTGGGTCGTCGTTGCTCGCGAACGCAAACTGACCAACAACAATTTCGATGCTTTTGTTGTTGTCTTACTCATTTTGCTTCTGCCTTATCTTCGAGCTTGCACTGAAAAAAACCTTTTTTGTGTTCAACCTGGCGGTAAAATGTTTAATAGCGCATGTTTGAGTACATTTTTTTTCGCTCGAAACTATTGTTGCGAACAGCAGTGCATTATATATCCTACAAAATTGATTTTGAATACAAAATTTAATCAATTGGTAAACCTTATTTTTCACATTAGTGAAAATGTATGCAAACTTTTTTCTTTCAGTGCACAAATTGAAATACAAAAAATCGTTCGCCTCTTGGTATTAGTGTTTTTCTTTGTAAGTGTTGGTGATTGCTCTTCCGTATGCTGGCTTTGGGCACCCCTGCCCTATACTCTTCGAGTACCGGGTATAAAAAAGAAAAAACGAATATTAATGTTATCCACTGTATGTACCAGAGATCTGCACCGGTGGCTGTTTTCGACACCAGTAGTGTACTCATCTTTTTTGCGATCGCGGTGGTACATAAGAAGTGCATAAGAAACGAATAAGTGTGTGAACCGACAAGAAAATATGCGGTGCCTGAACACATGCACAAAAATTGACTCGCTCAAATTTTGACGAGTTAATTTTTTTTACTGCGATGTTTTGACGCAGAATAGTGAAATAAAGTAGACAAAATGTTTAGTATATTGGGAGTGCAAGATCAATATTTTACCGAAATATTTTATTTCTTTTAATGTATGCGTCTTTACATCATTTTCGGGGTAGTTCTTCTATACACACTTTTTGTGCGGTCCTGCTTGTATGCCCACTCAAAATGTGACGCACACTTCAGGCACCGCATACGAATGAGCAGTAAAAGAAACGAGTAAAAAAACACCGTATCAATTTTTGTTGCGTTGCTTCAGTACTCATGTATGAAAATGATATTGTACGAATGCGGTACACTAGTAGTTGCGGTGGACCGCTGCAGTTCTCTGGTATGTACATTAGAGTGGGTAAATTTTTATAGAGTAAAAAGTTCACCAAACAGTTTTCAAAATCATAATGTACGACGAATTCTAAATAGTTTAAATTTTTTGTTTTGCAATAAAGAGAATTATTAAATTTGTTAAGTTTATGTATTTGTCTATCATTTCGCCAAATTGATATTGGACCCAGGTTTTTTTTTGGCACACCTTCTTAGAATTCATCGTAGACTGTGATTTTGACAACTGCTTGGTCGCGAACAAAATTGACCCACTGTAATGTACATACAGTGGCGTCGGAAAAAATAGCACCGCTAGGTACAACAGTCTTTATTGTTTCATTACATGACCACTGTCAAACATTTGTTGGACTTTACTGTAATTTCAAGTAGCTTTACATGTCTCCTCTCTGAGAGAAGTGAGCTTACACCAAAGACAATATAAATAGTAAGATAAATCTCGCCATACAAAATTTTTGGAGTCAATTTTGGCTGTGTGGAATCTCATGTGGAACTTCACGAAATAGAGAGAGACAGATAGTCAGAGAGAAAGAGAGCGAACCGCTCTCTCGTCCCATACGTGAGGCTGAGATTTAACTGTACGTGTGACCACATGTTAGGTCTGCTTGTTTGTATTGGTTGTTGACGACGCCGCGCTCAACGAAATACCCATTACTTTAGAATTCATAGGGAACTATGACACTATTTGAAGACGCTTGCTCATAATACAAAAAAAGTAATATTTTGTATATCCCTTATATGCTAATTTTGTTTAATGTACTATACACGAATATAATGAAGGAATGTACCTATGTAAAAATACATAATCTATGTGATAAGTGACTTCACATTCGATTAAATGTCTGTTGGGTATTTGTGGGTCGACTTAATATGCAAAGAATTTTGAAGTTCTTATGCATGCATGTATGTGCGTTTGTACGTAAATTTGTGCAAAGAAGACAAGACAATTTGATAAAATTTCTTGAATAGCGAATTGCGGTATAGGGGTTGATTTTGCGATTGAACAGGTTGGATACATACAACCAAAAATTGTATTGTCTATTATCATATCAATATTTTACTGGATCATTTCAAAACCATAATAATTGTATACCTAATATCAAATGTTCAAAATGGGTCATATATGTATTTACACTGTATATTAAATAATTATATTATTATTACTAATTAAATGAATAATGAAATTTTATTATCCAAATTTCAATCGCCAACGAATTTTTTTCCCCCCACCCCAACTCCCAGCAAATACATTTCTGTCTTGTTTACGTCTCGTCAAAATTCGGCAGCTCGGCACAAATACGCACACATAAGTGCTTGCAGCTCTGTGTGTACTCACCCATGCAAACTCATTCTCTCTTATCTTCTTCGTGCGAGCGAGTCAGCGCATACTCGAGCATTCACAGAAATCAGCGCTGCTCATGATTGAAATTGTATGGGCGTTCGGCATCTTACTATTTATATTGTCTTTGCTTACACTCTCATTCCCAGCGGTTCTTATTACTTTTGGCAATTTTGCGAAAGAGGAGCGAAATAGAACGCCAACAAAAATAGCACTAATAACTGTTTTCTGTAAAAGCTTCTACTTTTCGGAGCTTTTTGATGTTTTATGTTCTTGATTTCAATGAACATCAGTGGCTTAAGTTCGTTGTTACAAGAAAGTTGCAAAAAAAAGTTAGTAGTGGGCCGTGGAAAGCACTGCACTGAAGAACACAGGAATACAATCAAAAAGTTGATTTTACAGTTTTTGAAACTTACGGTTTTACAGGAATAATATACTACGACGAAAAGATGGCTGTAATATACATATATCACATATTATGTTACATATATATATATATATTATATTACATATATATAGGGGAAACATACTAGTTATGGGCCCCGCTTCGTTTTTACCTCATAACTTTTGACCAAGAGCATATTATACCAACTTAAGTATACGAATTAAAAGCTAGATATCTTAGGTAAACGTCAGTGAAAAAGCTATCCGCGAAAAGTTAATATATATGAAAGGAAAACACGACAGATAAAGAGAAAATTAAAATTTATTTATTTTCAGAGCCTTCACTGGCCTCCATTTTCTTGCTGCGCTTAGCTGATGGCTTAGAAAGTTAAAATACATTTTTTATTAAATTAATTGATTGATATGAATATACAGTGAAGGAAAAAGTGAACATACATAAGGCCAAGCTATCTACCGATGGTTTCAGATTTTGTTCCAATATGTTCTTATATTCAAAGCGATCCATATTACATTTAACAAAGACTATTTGGCCGACTCCAGACGACGCCATAGCTCCCCAAACCATTACCGCCTCCATGTTTGACAGTAGGTATAATATTCTTAGGGTCAAGTGCTTTGTTTGGCTTCCTCCAAACTTTGGCTTGGCCATCACTACCGAAAAGATTCAATTTGCTCTTGTCAGTAAATAAATCTTGATTCCAAAAACTCGCATCCTTGTTTAAGTGAGCCTTGGTAAATTCTAGGCGTAGAATGGGATATTTTCTTAAATTTTGGCTTTTTTCGGGGAACTTTGCTCATATAACCTTTGCGATTCAAGAAACTTCTTATTGTTCTTGGATAAACAATAAGGCCGGAAGATTTCTCAATGTGTTCCGCCAATTTTGGACTACTTATTTAAGGGTTTTGGTGGACTTATTGAAGGATACTCCGTTCATCTCCTTTCGAAACTGAATTTTCTCTTCCTTTTCGGGGCTTATTCTCGGCAGTATTTGTATCATTATAGTTGCGAATGATGATATGCATAGTAGATCGACTAAATTTAACTATTTGTGCGATCCCGCCATTTGATTTGTTATCCTTGCGCAGGCTAATAAATAAATTGCGCACAGAAATATGTATTTCCTTCCGTTTTTCCATTTTTGACGAAAATAATTGCAGCAATATTACGTCTTTTGACTTGGGAAGAGGTACAACAAAGCAGACAGTCAAAATAGTCGGGGATTCTCTTCTTTTGACTTCAATTTTTAAACTTATTTATCAATTCTCCACTCTGTATGTAGACTTTTTCCCGCTTCTTTTTATGTTTTTCCTAATAACATTCACACCTTATATTTTCCTATAAAATTTGTTCCTGATATGCTGTTAACATTGAGGGCATATGTACTTATTTTTTTCATTTTCATTGCGCTTTCCCGGAAACTCGGAAAAATGGGGGTGTATGTTCACTTTTTTCTTTCACTGTATTTAATTAGACGATTCTGCCGGAGTTTACTTGACGTAAAATGCATAAAAACAGTGTTAAAATATGTCACGATAACATAGACAATTATATTAAGCAAACACACGCAAAAACAGAGGGCTTCACAACTGGCTATATGAGGTGTCCCGTACTTGTAAATAACAATAATAATTTCAAAAAACCTAAAAATGATGTTATGCATACATTTTGGTTAAATATGCATGAAGATAAATCAGAGGGTACATACGTTGACAACACTGCAAAAAAATTCAAAATTCACATTTTTAAAAACATTTTAACATCCATATATCGCAATTCTAAAATTACTATAGTGTTTTTATATTGAAACTTTTTTGTAATTTGCCCACAGCTACTACAAAAATGCATATATTGGTTTCGTTATCGGCATAAAAACTTCATACTGTCAACCAACACGAATCTTCATACTCAGATCAGTAGCTTCTGCTTGCTGTCCACATTTACGTGGGGGGGGGGGGGACTGTAACTGGGGGGCTCACTGTAGGCATGTTTCCCCGAACATTTGTCATAAACCGTTTGGATGTATATATGTACATATGTGTGTACATGCATATGTAAATGTTTTTCACAACAAAAATTCTTGTATTTATATATATAAAAAAGACCTATGGATACCCAAAGTCAAAGGAAATACAACACGTGTATGTATTAGTTAGTTTTGTCAGATGCATTAATAAATAGAAATATGCAGATAATTTTTCCCCAAAAGTACATTATTTCGTGTTTATAGATATAATTTGTGAAAACAAGACATTAATAAACAATTCCCATTTTGGTATATTATTTGCAAAAGTAATAGTCGAAATATAATCACAGAACTCACTTATACATAATAAAAATATATGTGTGTACAACATTTTTGCAGAAGCCACGCCATTTATTCTTTTGAGGTTGTGTTTAATTTTAATTAAAATGCTAAAATGTTTACCTTTTTTGTATAGTTTTTATTTCTTTAATTTATTGCCCAAAATTTTCAAAGCACATCTGACTTGCATGTATTTAAGCGATTAGGGCATATATTTTCATAAAAATTGCAAAACGTACGAATTTTTCTTTTTTTTCAGTATGACCGCAGTGCAATGGTAAAAGAATACTTCTATCTTGAAGGTATAATTTACATATATAAAATAAGCAAAAACGGCAGTAGCCTTTTCCCACACAGCACATTAACGGGGAACGGTGGGATTTTTTTACAGATGTGAAACCTCGACTTCCACAGGCCACTATCAACCATCCATTGAAAACATAGCTGACAATAACAAACAAAAAATGTTTGCTCTCCATATTTGTGAAAAAAACAACAAATATGAAAAATTTAATTATGGCTTCGACTGTGAATCACCAGCAACAAATGTTGCTGCAAAAATTGATGGTGGCGTTGGTCAAAAATGAGGGAATTCGACGAGGAAGAAGTCATAGTCTTCCAAATGTACTTCATTTTAATTAACTACAGATATAGATTTTTGCAAGTGAGCATGGGCGCTCCAGGAAGGTGCAACGATTCGACATTATATCAAAAGTCGAGCCTTGCACAATGGATCGAAGCGTCGGCAATATTGGGGGAAAAATACAAGGAAATTTGCCGAGTGTCGGTACCAGTAATAAGTAAAACATTGTTTAAACAAATAAAATCATTTGTTAAGCTACAATTGTTTTTTTTTTATTCTTCTCCCGAAGAAATTGGAGCATTTCGAATTGAAAATTGAGCATCCGCTATTAAAAAACCTCCTGGCTCCTCGCCATTTGCTAGAGAACATCAGTTATTCTTGTCATTCATTGTTTACAATTTAACTGTGAATTCCATTTTTTCGCTGTGAATTTAAATTTTTCAGAGTTGTATTTGAAAACATCGGCTAAATATCGCACAGAAACGTACGGTTTAGGAACATCCAAAATGGATGGTGGAAATAACTGGGAAATTTCGGAACGGCAAAACCTTACGGACCATCCCCGAAATGGGGGATGGTGGATGGTCGCCTGTGGGAACAGGCTATAATAGATAAAAATCTCCGAAAAGGTTAGACTTAATTTTTTTTTTCATTTTTGGCTACAATTAAATTTTTCCCTTTTGCGAACATGTAATAAATTACACCAAGCTCACATATGCGGCTCACAACGTTCCCCCTCGTTTTTCTTATACTTATATGCTGCTCGGGGTTGTCCGATACTAAATTCATTTCATTAAGAACAGATTCCACAACTTCGTTTAATGTGATTGAAGTTCGATATATATCGAATAATTTTGTATTATCCATAGCCATTTTTACGTTTATTTTGTTTACAAATTGTATTCACTTCTACTTAGATGCAACTGGATGCTTTAGAAGTAAAAAAAAAGACTGAAGTGCTCAAAAAATTACGTTTATTTTGTTTACAAATTGTATTCACTTCTACTTAGATGCAACTGGATGCTTTAGAAGTAAAAAAAAAGACTGAAGTGCTCAAAAATAAAATATGTATATACCTATGTATGTATAAAACTTTGGCATAATAAACGGTCAAAACATGATTTTGTGTGGATTAGCACCTGCGATAGCCCTTTCTTGCCTGTTTTTCGTGCGAGGTAGCCTCACTTAAATCGATCTAGAAGCCAAACGCCCAGAATCATACGTTCGTAATTTATCCTCAAATATGCAGCAAGTGAAAAGTTGTGCACACTGAAATAATTTTCAACTTTGAATGCTCTTATCTTCTAAACTTTTTGTTTAGGAGATATATATATTATATTAGTCAACGCGACATTTTCGCTGTGGCGCAAAATGATTTTTTCTGATAGATTTTGGGATTCAAATTTTTTTAAAGAATAATGTTTTTTTTATGGTTTTGTTTTTTGAAGAATTTTTTAAAATTTGTTATATTTTTCATGTTTTTTTCAGAGGTAGTGCTTCTATTTTTCACATAACTTAAGTATCTTAGACTTGGTTGCAAAGAACTTTGCAGTACTGAAAAGCTGACGAATGCAACCATGAATCCGACTCAGACACTTTGTAGCTGCTGCTTAACGTCTGGAAGTTATTAAGCTTTCAATTTCAAATATGATCATTTTTTGCGGTATATTTTTTTCCAAAATTTTGACATTGAAAACTCAGGACAAGTCGACAAAAAATTATTTCTTGGCCAGTAGATAGATAGGTACATTAATTAGGCGTCGTTTAAGGTGTCTTTTGTAAACATCGATGAATAAACAGCTAAGGACGAGCCGTTATACTAAACTTTCAAAAGCCGAATTTTTCCGATAAATTCCGTTAGTCTACATACAACCGTTATTTTTCTTTGTGTCTGATTTATCAACTTTATAGAGCTGCAACGTTTAATTAAAGTTCAATTTTGTCGAGTAGTGTCAAGGCTTTGTCCATTAAAAATGAACCTAAGGGCCTCGTCACTTTAAATCCGGATGCTCAAATCAGGGTTTAACTTGTTTACCTATTGTTGGATTTTAATTTAATAATTTAATTTGCATTTATATATACTACCAAAAAAAAATTTGTTTTGTTTACAGCGAATAAAATGGCGAGTGTTCTTTTTGATGTTTGACATTAATTTCTGCACACATTTTCTTTCCACTTTCGCAGCATATTTGTTAAAGGCAATCAGCATTGATTTCTCATTTTCCACGATTCTACCACTCATTTTCAATTTTCGTTTAACAAGATCTTTCCAATATCTTTCGATACGATGGAGCTCAGTACTATTAGGTGGGTTGAGCCATTTCTGTAGACCCGTCGTATTTGAATAGTGACATGTTGCCAAATCTGGCCAGTAAAGACTGGTGATCTGTGCTTGCGTATAAATGGCAAAAGGCGTTTTTGGAGACACTCTTTCACGTACACCTCTGACGTCATTGAGGATGTCGTTACAAAAGCGTGCGACTTCAGACCGCAGCTACAGATAGCTTGCCAGATCAAAGTTTTCCTTCCAAATTTGTTCATCGGTATATCCTTAAATTTTGAGGCAACACATACACGTTTATAGGCAAAGTAAAATTTGCGACCTGGAAGCTACTTAAAATTCATTTAAATGTACGATTCATGATCCATTATTAGGAACCCTTGAAATTTTGTTAGAACTTGGTTGTAGAGAAAACGAGCACGTGTTTTTGGACATTTTGCGCATACGTAGGCCTTTATACCTTCGGAAAGTCATACTCGTTTTCAGTCTTTTTGCTCTATCACCGTTACTCAACTTCGGATTTCCTCACAATGACCTTATTACCTTTGGTCTTAGCTCAAGGCTTTTATAACCACGTTTCAGGGCTTTTTAGTTTTTAAAATTAAAAAAAATATATGCTTCAAATAATTACTAATGACTTGTCAAAAATATACAAAATATAAAAAATATTAATCAAAATCAGATTGGCCGGATCTAGATGCTAAAGCAAACTTAAAATTAAACAGTTCGAACAATATCTGTTTATTTGTGAAAATTACACACTTTTTTGCACCGTGTGAAAATTTTAACAAACATTTTTTTTTCTCCAGAGAAAACATTTGTGTACATTGAGAGCGTACAACTCCGTAAATATCGATGTACAAAATATGACAAAAATATCCACAGAGTCCATGATGTATTCTAAATTGAATGGTTTAAAAAAAAAAAAAACGTTTTTCGGTTTTCGAAAAATAGGTGTATATAAGCTAGATAGGTCGTTTGACCCACTGTGCGTTTCCACGTGACGGGCTCAGTGTGCAGGAAAAGACAAAGCAACTTCTGGATAATTATTATTTCTTAATAATTTTATATGTTTATATGCCGAAATTGAAAATGCCGGATCTCTTCGACCTCTGCTCGAAAAAGATTGCGAAAGTCAAGGTCGCAAGCTCTTGAAGTAAAATTAAATAAACAATGACCTAATTCTATCCAAATTTATAAAATTCTCTATGGTTTAAAAAAATTAAAAAAAAAAACCAAAATATAAGCAATCAAAATTTGTTATTCTGTTTTTTTATTTTTTTTTACCTTGGGCGTCGCCTAAAAAGTAAACATACTTTTTTTAAAGTCTAACTGCTGGTATAAGTCATACTGAAAATTGTTTACTTCCAGGGATAATTTATTTGAAGAGAATCGTATGAATAGATTAAGCCTTCGATAAAAACGTATTTAAAGTTTATTGACAGTAGGTAGTTGCGTCCGAGGAAGGTGAGTTCAAGACGCTTTAACACGAGAAATATTTATCGTATCTAAGCAATTATTTCACCCACATATTGTACAAATATGTATCTTTCATTATTTGTGGAAAAAAAAATGATTTTGTCGAAAAATTCAATGAGCAATCAAACCACCCCTAAATGGACACTTCGTGCGCGTCTTCTCGGACAGCCAAGCAGCTATTAAACCACCAGGCTCAATATCGTTGAATAAAATGACTTCCGTAGGTCTCGGAATGAAATCGCAGAGAAGTTATAACTCTTCTTAGTGTGGGTTCCCGGACACAGGGATATCCAGAAAAATGGCGCTGCCAACGATCTAGCCAGGAAGGGCACTACTATTCTTCTCCTATCGGAGAGGGAGGTAGCGATGACTTTGGCTACGTGCAGGATCCTCACGCACAACATTACATCACGTTACTTTGCTTTATTTAATTATTTGTATACCATCCTGGTAGTCACAACGAGTGCAATAGTAGATACTATATGAGATTTCAGTTACTAACATTAATAAGTGATTACAAATACATTGACCTTATATACTAACATTTTAAATTATAATATAATTTTTGATTTGTAACATACGACCTGTAAGGAGGTGTACGTATAACCCGGTGGGTACGCGCTGGCTTTCGGCTCTAGTCGGCTGGGGTGGGTTACGGGAAGTAGGCAGCCGGTTAATGTTCGCACTGATCTCAAAAAATATGAAAAATCGAATACTAAAGTGTTAGGAAAAGCGGGGTAGACTTCGGCACAGCAAAGAAAAGAAAGGAATTAGTCGGATAGTTTAAGGATACACGTAAATAGATATTAGGCGATGCCCAGTCTTAGGCTGCATGTGACAGGCTGCACAGATGCCCAACCTACCATGATCCCTTACAGTCCTAGTCGTCTTTAGAGATCCCTCCCAAAACCGTCTAGGAATCAGTCTGCTGCTTCAGGTAGGGCATGGGTCCAACAAGAAAATAAGTTTTAATGCATTTTGCTTGAGCTACATTTATTCAATTAAAGAAACGGAATATTTCTGGGACTTCATTTATGTTCCGTATCTGGACTCAATTAAATTCAAAATTAAACTTTTATTTGGGATAGATATTCACAAATGTCTAAAGTGCAAGTGAGATGAAAAAGTTGAGTGAGCAAACACCAAACTAACTATGAACCAGGGAGTGGTTCAAAAGTGGACAAAATTATACGTATGTGTGTAGGTTAATGTTTATATATATAATGATAACTAAATATAAGAATATGAATAGATGTAAATATTTGAAGAAAGTAAATGATAAAAAAAAAAATGATTGGAAGGCTAAAGCGGGAAAGAGAACTGTATAGTTATTGATACCAGCAGTGAGTGCCCGTCGTATCGGCAGAAAGTCAAACAACGAAAATCTTTATCAGTTCCCTTTCGAACCCAATTAGGAGCTTTGATATGCCCCGACAGGGAACTTTCCTCAGTGTTCTCGGCCTTCGATTTTATAAAAAACCCCCTCTCGCTCACTTTTTGCCCGATTTGTCGGCGACAAAGCTTCTAATACTTAAGACTCACGTGCATACTACGTACCAAGGTCCAACGTCGAAAGATCTTTCGCTGGAGACAGCGGCTGCAAGAAAAAGATTAGCACAAAACAAAAAAAAAAAAAACAGAGAGATTGAACTCTTGGGGAGCTTAGGGGCCACTGCACTTGGGGGTCTTCCCTAATGCTGAGACGCTACCCTGATCTCCTCCGCTCACCGGATCACTTTCACACACTATTGATGAATAAGAATGGTCGTTTTGTTGTTATTTTCGTTCCTCTTTTCTCTTTTTCTTCACTTTTCACTATCACGTTCCCGATGTTTGATCCGCTCTTTCGGGAACTGCTGGTCCATTTAGGGCTCCAGCATGCCTCGTTGCTGGCTACCCAGCACAATAGTTGTAGATGAAAAAGGGCTTTTGCTGCCTGCTGCAGCTTTCGCTGGAGGCGGGGTGTGGGGATGCCTGTGTGCAGAAGCCCTGTCTTTGAGAGCTTTTTCCCGGCTTTTTTTCAACCTAGCAACTAGGTCCATTCTGAGAAAGGTAGAACGGAAAAGGGAATTTAGAGAGTGACTTTCCGAAGGCCAGGTACATGGCGAAACTCGGCAGCCCAAATGACCACAGGCCTAATAATTACCCTGATTCTGTTATGGCACCCTGCACAATAATCGGATCGCTTCGAAACCTTATTTGGCTCTACGTCCAACGGCCTGTAGTGACCCGGAATCTCCAATTGAGGGGGAGATGGTCTCAATGCCTTGTCTCTTGGTTTGTCGTCAGTAGAAAAGGATGAAGCCATGACCGGAAACTTTGGGGAGCCTGGTTGTCACCTTTATCTTCCTCCCCCACTGATATTTGCCCCTATCAGCTGTTCGCTCCGCTATTTAGCTTGACGCTGATTCCCGCTCGGGGCGCCTTAGCGGATACTCGGGGTCTCTACTTTCTCTTAGGAACACCCTTAATTTTTGGCCTAATATCATGCTTTTTATTTGGGCCCTATCGGGTCATTGCCCTCTCGCTTTAAGCTTGACCGAGATGCGGCGCCAATTACTTTTAAAGATATTTATGTGCAGATATAAGCTTAAAGCTTGTGCTGCCCTCCGTAGCCGAACTCTTATACAGACATACTAAGCCTCGCTCTGACGGTGCCTACTTTCCAGCGGCATTGATTTGCTTGCCAAAAGAAATATTACACACCCCCTCTCCGAATTCACACTTAGGGGTTCAGAACTCCTAAGCGAGATCCTTGTTTGGAAGCGGTAACCTCATTCGTCATTGTTTAATGTCCTTGGCATGGTATTTTCCCACTAGATTTCCTTGGAGATCCTCTATATCGTAATAGCTGTTTCCCATTCGTTTGCGTACCCTTGCCTTCACAAAATTTGGGATCGATCCTCCAATACACCCAAGTTCCGTAACAATGGATAGGCGGAACCGCTCGAAATCATGTTCTGACCGAAAGCCGCCCGAATGCAGCATACGAATGCTTAATGCTGTGTTTCTGTAACAGCTCATTAAACCTGTGCGACTTGAATTGCACTCCATTGTCTGAGACTACGACTTCCGGAACGCTAAAACAATGGAATAGCTCTTCTTCCAGAAGCGAAGTAATGGCCTCAGCTGTGAACTTCTTAACCTTCTTCAAAAACGGAAATTTAGAAAGGTGATTCAACACCACGAAAATACCTATATTCGTGGATACGGTCCCAAAAAGTCCACATATATTTTCTGAAAGAACCTTTGAGTCTTACTAGATTTCCCCATTGTCGGTCTTAAAGTGTAGTTCGGATGCTTGCCACACTTGCAAACATCACAGCTGCCTATAAAGTCTTTTACATTCGTCAATAGGTTTGGCCAATAACTACCTTCACATCAGGCAATCGATCCTGGTTTACCCGCACATTGGCCATCATATATTGATAATCGTATGATTGGAATTGAGGGGAACGTAGATCAATCAAGCTATCAAATTGTATGAATGACAGCCTTGTCATTGAGCTTGAATACACTTGGGACATTAACCATTTCAAGGACGCGTGATCCGTGATTATAGAAAACTCCTGACCCTCTACGTATTGCCTGCATTCTTATACACTCATCACGGCCGCCAGACATTCTTTTTCCATTACGGAATAGTTGCGTTGACATTGGTTGAGCTTCCGTGACAGGAATGCAATGGGAACTTCATTACCCTCACTATCTGTTTGCATGAGCACACCTCCAATTCCAGTGTGGCTGGCATCACAGTGTATGGCAAACGGCAACTTAAAGTCCGGACTGTGCAAAACTGGAGCCTTGCACATCTTTGTCTTTAACAACTGAAAAGCCTTCTGAGCTTCTTCGGTCCACCTGAACCTTTGATTTTGCTTAAGCGTATCAGATAATGGCGAGGCCAGCCCTGCATAGTCCTTAATAAACTTTTGGTACCACCCTGTGAGACCCAAAAATCTTCGCACCTGCTTAAGGGACCTCGGGACCGGAAACCCTCTTATTTATTTCACTTTCCTAGGATCTGTACGAATGGTGCCAATGACGTGCCCTATGTACTTGATGTCCTTCAAACAGAAATGCGACTTTTGAACATTAATGGTCAACCAGCTTGCTGTAAGCGGGCCGCTAGCTCGGTGAGAACCTTTACGTGCTTTTCAAGCGAGTCGGAAACGACTAAGAGGTCGTCGAGATACACAAATATCTCGTTCCACAGAGATGAAGGGATAACCTTGTCCATGAGCTTGCACATGTCTTTGATGCATTAGATATGCCGAACGGCATGACCGTGAAACGATATAGAGGTCACCCTGGCACAGTGAATGCGGTTTTATCTCTTGAGTTTTCTTCTAGTGGGATCTGCCAATACGCATCTTTCAAATCGATACTCGAGATGGATTCCGCTCGCGGCAGCCGATAGAGAATCCCGTGAATTAGAGGCATAGGGTATGCGTTTTAACTGTCATCTCATTCACCTTCCCACTATTGATGCACAGACGCACCATAACGACCGGCGAGGATTAGCCCGTGGTTCGAATCCTCAATCACTCCCAAAGAAAACATTCTATCAAACTCGTTATACATGAGCTGTTCCACGGCCGGTGAGACGGCGTAGCGTCGCTGTTTGATGGGCTTAGAATTTCCTACATCGATCTCATGCTGTAGCAAATTCGTTTTGCCTAGGCCCCTCTCCGTAAATGATGGGAACCTCATCACCGTCTCTACTAACTAATTTTTCTGCTGTGCTGACAAAAGCAACTGGTTGGGATCATCCAAGGTCAAACCTAAGATAGGCGAACCAAGGGATTTGCTAGTTAGAAAGGCTGACAATAGGTTAAACTTCGTCCAAAAGTCAATCCCTAAATACAAATCTTGGGACAACGAAGGAACTCTCCACAATCGAAATGTCAGAGTCTTCCCCTTGAACTCGATAGCTGTGTTGATTCGGCAAACAATTGGTTGATGCTTTCCGTCAGCTGTACTAACAGAGGCTCTTTTTGGCTTATAACTCGAACTGTCCTTTTGCAAGTCTGATGCCAAGGCAGCTGTGTCCATTAGACCGGTGACTGTTCTGCCTAGTAAAGACACCTCAGCATATGGTCACCAATCCTTGGCGTTGATTATAGAAGAGAGCACAGAATGTTTTTCGGATTTACGTTCTTGTCTAAATTGCTGTAAACGCTCCATCGATCTACTGATTTTCCGTATCTGTAATGCAAATTCTGGTAGTTGGGATACATTTGGTGAGTCCAAAGCTTATCGGCAAAAGAAATAATGGCTTCGTAGAAAGCATCGAAGGTCTCATTCCCTTTCTGTATGCACTGCGATAGCGCCGTGCGAATCTCCAGATCAGTCCTGCCATTCTTCAAACTGGCCTCTCAATGCCGAACTCAGCTGAGGCCAGGAAACTATTGCGACACTTTTGTGATATCGCCAGAACCACTCGCTGGCGCTGCTTTCAAATAAGCTGCTGGCATACCGAGCGATCAAATCCAGATTCCCATCGAAAGTCTGTCTACTTGGAGACCCTACCCTATACAAAAAATCATCTACTCTAATTGACGAGTATCCAGAAAAACGCAATTTACCATTGGAAATTATTGGGTCATTTGAAGTAGTCCCTCAGGCACAGTATTTTTCTGTTCATTCCCTGCATTCGGGGGTTCTACTGCCTGAGCAGCCGGCTGCGCGTCCATACCTTCCTGTCCCGGACTCCCCAATCCCTGTGACCTTGTTATGGTGTAACGGTTGCCGTTGAGCAGCACAGATCGTAAGTAGGCTATTGCTATTCGGGTATATCGAATGCAATAACATGGGGCTTAATTATGTATGCAGGTCATTCATAGCATAGTTTGGGGTGGGAGAACAAAAGCTCTGTTCTAGAACAACTGAGCGAAGCTTTGGCAAGTGTTGTGCAGCGCATCACCGATAAGCTTTGGAACACGAGAGTTTAGATCTTCTTTTAGGGCATATTTAAGCAGTGCAAACGCCCAAGATCGCTCTCTTTTGAATTTTCAAATCGCTGGATAAGTGGCTCCGTTTTCCATAACATTTTCCGCCTCAAAAACCACCACGTGTTCGGGAAACGTGTTGTGCTCGCTATTCGGCTAATGGTGCCAAGTGCATAATCGTGCGCCGAGAAAATTTCAGCATATCTGAATCTCTGCCACGCCTCCCCGAAGTGCCCGGAAAACTGTGTGGCTCGAAGCCCTGCCCAGATCGATCTCGGTCAGTGGAAATATAGGAAAACGGTATGTGCAAGTGCTCTCTGGGAAAAGTTCGTTTTTTTAGCCCTTGTGGTTTCTATTTCGCCCATAGGGCCCTGCCTGCGATCTGCATCCCATCAAGCTCCCCAAAGTTGCACACCCACACCAAGCCCCGTCACTTGACGTTCGTAAACCCCGTCAGCCAAACCTTAATGTGGGGCCGAGCAATTTTCTCTCCTCGGGAAACAACTGGAAAACCCCACCTGCTGTCCACATAACCTCCGACAATTGCATAACCCCTGCACCGGCCATAACCTTTGCGGAGGCACCACGCCTGGTAGTGACTGAACCCTACAAGCAGTTCAGTGACGCTTCCCCTCCCTGCGCCGCTAACCACCTTCTGCGACGGCCGCGAGAAGCCGCTTGTTACATGGAACAAAGTTTTTGTAGAATAGTGTAGATTTATTTGTTGGAAATTCAATTTAATTTTTCGATCCTTCTGAACCCTCATATGCACAGCTTATTTACCAAAGCTGCCAAAGCTTATTTACCAGTAACAGTACTACCTCAACCACCGCTACCAGTTTTCATTTTTCCAAAAATAAAAGTAATTTTCTTGTTTTCTCTTTTGTGTTAAAAAAATAAAACCTTTCTAATATTCCTCTCCCTTCACCCTTCCCAATTTCCCATGAGCCAACATTAATATTATTCCCACAGCTTCCACAACGAAAGGCGCCTTTCAGCGAGGGACCACTGTGATGCAATTGTAAGTGAGCCGAAATATTTTCTCTTTCCCTTTTGATCAGCCATTCGCCTAACCCAAACGCTTGCGCTAGCGACTTTCGAAACTTTAGAAACGTGCGGTTCGAATATTACCTCAAGGCTTTGGGCATACAATCTTTTGAAGCTGACCGACAGAGAAACCTTTTGTTTCATTCTCGTCTTGTTTTGATTTTGTGGGTGTATGCTATACATATACATCTGTTGTCTTCGGAGTTTGGCACCCAACGTGGGGCTGTCTGTCTTATCGTCGACTCCCTGCTTGCACGGATGGAGGAAGACCCCACAGTGCCCATGCCCACTTTTGATGGCGCTGGATGGCTGAATGGGGTCAAAATCCTGAAATGCAATGACGACCCGACGCTGAGGTGGCTGACGCAGACGGTCTGCCAATTGGAGGCGTTGTGGGAGGGGGCCAAGCTGGAGGTGGTGGACAGGGAGCTAATCCCGTCCATTCCAAAGGCAAAGGTACTCTTCCCCATCGTCATCCAAGGAGACCGCGCGCTGAAGCTCCTTCAGCGTCAAAACCCGAACATACCAACCGCAGACTGGAAGGTACTGCACGCTGGTAGCCCACTACCCAACGAGGGGGGCCACCATGTGATCCTCCAGATCAACAAAGACGCAGAGGACGTCCTTTACCCCAGATACGGGAAAATGGCGTGGGGCATGGGCAGTGTGTACCTGCGCCTCAAGAAGCGCCGCCCCGAAGACACAGACACACACACCCTGCAGGCAGGCGAGGTGGAGAAGGACCTCGGTCTAGACACCATCGTGAAGGCCGCCCAGGGTCTGGCTCTTGAAGACTCCCAGGAAGATGAGGACGGTGACCTGACGATTACAGTCAACCCGTCGTATGCAGTTGAGCCAGCCGCCCATGAAACTGAGTGTGCTGCAAATCAACCTGCATAAAAGCAAGGTAGCATCGGCGGAGCTCCTCATAGCCATGGAGCAAGGGCCCGCCGATATAGCTTTGGTCCAGGAGCCCTGGATTGCGTCAGGCAATACAGTGGCCGGACTGAAGTTCGCAAATTACAACTCGTTCTACCCAACATCGGTAAGCAGGAATAGAACCGTCGTACTAGTACGAAAGGAAATTCACGCTTACCTTATGTCTCATTACAGCACAGACGACCTGACAGTAGTGATGCTGGAGAAAGAGGAGAAGCGCCTTCTGGAGCCTCCTGCTACATGGCACACGACAGGCCCGCACCACCTGAAGAACTAAGGAGTCTGGTGGAAAAAGCCGACTCCAAAGACCAGCAACTCATCATTGGTACGGACGCCAATGCCCACCACAGTGTGTGGGGAAGCCCCGATATCAATGACCGAGGTGAGTCACTCCTAGACTTTATATTATCAAATAACATAGATGTAGCAAACGTGGGAGAGGACTACACTTACGTAGGTCCCACCTCGTCCAACGTGCTAGATCTAACCCTCGTAACAGGAAAGAGTACCTTGGTATCTGGATGGAGAGTCCTTGAAAGACCATCCTTCTCGGACCATAAGTACATTCAGTTCAAGTGCGATTTCAAATACACTCCGAAGGTGACAGTCTTCAGGAACCCCCGGAACACAAACTGGGAGAAGTTCAGGAAGACCGTTACCTCGAAGCTCGCAAATCCGGGAATAGTGAAATCCGCGGAAGACATAGAGAAGTCCTTGGAGACCCTCTCCAAGGAACTTCTGTCTGCCTACCAAGGAGCATGCCCGCCATCAAGAACGAGAAAGAGGACCAAACCACTCTGGTGGAATAGGGACCTCTCCCTCAAGAGAAATAACCTCAGGGAACTCTTCAAACTCGCCAGAGTAGCGAATGAGGAGATCATCAATGAGGAATACAAAACACTACTCAGAGACTACAAGAAGGAAATACGCAAGGCACAACGTAGCTCGTGGAGGAACTTCTGCTCGAACATTGAGAAAGTGCCTGAAACAGCAAGACTCAGGAAGCTGCTCTCGAAGCAGCCCACCATACATAGTCAGCTACAATTAAATAACGGACAGTGGTCAGAAGACAGCGAAGAGGCTCTGACAGCACTAATGGAGGCCCACTTCCCGGGATGCACCGAGGTCACTGATGCTGAAACGCATCAGGACCTAGCAACCGAGGAACAAACACCCCCGACAGATTTAATAACCCACAAGAAGATCCAATGGGCCATAGACTCCTTTGCGGGCATCAAAGCACCTGGACTGTACGGAATATTCCCAGCCATGTTGCAGGCGACCAAAGAGACGATCATCCCATGGCTCTTCGCAATATACTCGGCATGTCTAAGTACAGGCTATATCCCTATCCAATGGAGAACGGCTAGAGTTGTCTTCCTCCCAAAGGCAGGAAAGTGCAGCCATGCTAGTCCCAAGGACTACAGACCAATAAGCCTTACCTCTTTTATGCTAAAAACACTGGAAAAGCTGCTGGACGGATACATCAGGAAGAAGGTGGGAGGACTGATGTCAACCAACCAGCACGCTTATACCAAAGGGAAATCGGTGGAAACAGCTCTACATTCACTAGTAGCTACCATCGAGAAGGCTCTCAACAATAAAAAGTATGCACTAGGAGTATTCGTAGATATATCCGGAGCATTTAACAACGTAGCCACGAACGCAATAATGGATCGCCTTGAAGCGACCCACACACACCAAGCAATCAACCTATGGATAAAGAACCTCCTGAGTTGTAGACGGGTGCAATCTGAGTGGGGCACCGCTTCCACGGTAAAGGGAGCGCATAGAGGCACACCTCAAGGTGGAGTCTTGTCGCCCCTCCTGTGGAATCTGGTGGTCGACGACCTCATCAAGAGATTCGAGAGGAAGGCCCCAAAAATAACAGCTTATGCAGACGACATAAGCATAATTATTACGGGCGTATGTCCATCGACTCTCAGCTCCATAATGGAACGAACACTCAGGGAGATATGCGAGTGGGCGGACGAAGTAGGACTCGATATCAACGCGGACAAGACGGACCTCATCCTCTTTACAAAGAGGTACAAGGTACCGGCATGGATCCCCCCAACAATCAACCAAACAAGGCTAACCCCGAAAACACAGGTCAAATACCTCGGCACAGTACTGGATAGCAAACTGGCATGGAAACCCAATGTAGTGGAAAGGGTGAAGAAGGCCACCATTGCGCTTTATGCATCCAAGAAGATGCTTAGCAGCACATGGGGCCTGTCACCCGCCCTAATGCATTGGATCTACATCTCGGTGGTGCGACCAACTCTGCTGTATGGAGTCCTAGTGTGGTGGCAAGCAACTGAGAAGAAGACGTACCACAAGCTTATGGAAAGGACCCAGCGACAGGCTTTGCTATGTATCACAGGGGCGCTGAGGTCAACCCCAACTATAGCACTCGAAACCATACTCGGGATCGATCCCCTCGACATCCACGCTCGGCTGACTGCGGGTAAAGCAGCCCAGCGACTTATCGCATCGGGGAACATGTCACCCCAAGGATACGGGCACAGTTCAATTGGGAGGAACATGACCAGTCATACAGACTACATGACCCCCCAAACTTGCCTAGAGGTCAAAACCAACACATTTTTGGGACCCGAAGACTGGAAAAAGGGACGGGACCAGACTCAACACCTCAACATATATACTGACGGCTCCAAGATGGACGGAGGAGTAGGAGCGGGCTTATATTGTACAAACCCCGAAATAAGGGTGTCATATAGGCTACCAGACCGATGCAGCATATTCCAGGCGGAAGTTTTCGCTATAAAGAAGGCAGCAGAGGTCGCTCAGCAAATAGAGCGACCACACAACGTGGTGAACATATTCGTCGATAGCCAAGCAGCGATAAAATCCATGCAGTCGTTCGCAGTCGGCTCCAGAAGTGTCCTGGCAAGCAGGGAGGCATTAGACTCACTATGCACGACTAAGTCAGTGCGAATCTACTGGGTTCCCAGCCACCAGGGCATCGAAGGAAACGAGGCTGCGGACGTTCTGGCTAAGGAAGGCGTTGGGCTGACGAGCGAAAGAATCGAAAACGTGCCTATCTCCCTTAGAACGTTACAAAGCGATCTAGAGAAGCAGGCCGCCCTACAAACCAAGAACAGATGGAGGAACGCAACCACCTGCAGAACCTCGAGAACCATGTGCAAGGAGCGCAATGAAAAGCTAGCTCACTATCTACTGCATCTTCCACGGAAAGACTGTAGACTGATAGTGGGAATACTCACAGGTCACTGTCTGGCTGCGGCGCACGCGGCCAAGCTAGGCATTACCAACATAGACAGCTGTAGGAAATGCGATGAATCCGGGGCTATCGAAACCCTGGAACATCTCATCTGCAACTGCCCGGCTCTTTCACGGGCAAGGACAAGATACCTAGGCGCACCGGAGATGGCATCACTAGAAGATGCCTCCAAGAGGACGCCGAGGGAATTACTTGCCTTTGCGAAACACACCTCGATACTCGAGGACTTCCAAATCTCAGCAATACCCCCGTAAAGGTCCATCTACATCCGGATCACTAAGGGCCAGACTGGCCTATGAAAGTCCCCGCTGAGGGACGTCCGGGTTAACCTAACCTACATACATTTTTGGCGCCCAACAGGAGGATTGGAATAGAGATTTACATATACAGTGAGTCAATAGCAACATCAGTTATTGAATAGTCCCACCTTGCTCGTTTGTTTTCAAGTGCTTAATGCTGACATTAGTTTTGTCCGAAATATTACCATCGGTAAGATACAATTTCAGAATATTGCGGATTCTGTTTGGATCCCAATACTGATTGTCCCTCTGATTGTTATTTGGAAGTCGTCGAGTCTAAGACGAAATGACGTTTAAGTGCTAATCCTGAGTTGATAATATAGCTTCAATGTTGCTGCATCTGTTATTGCTAGTCAAAATTGTTGTCTGGAATTTGTGAATATCTTTACCGAACATGGGAGATTAGTCTAGGTTGCGTCTTCACAGCTATAGTTAATTCAAAGGATTTTAGGTTCAATAGGTTTTTTATGAGGTTTATTAGTGAATGGTTTTGTAAATCCTTGTGTGGATCATACGGGTACATACCATTGCAGAATATTGCATATTTAGTTGAGACTGGATATCAGTACTGATTGTCCCTGTACGGGTTATGGAAGCACAGAGATTGCGATGCCAGACTTAGTCTTCACTCATACCAGTGAGTTGTTATGAGTGTTATTGTAACGGCAGCAGTGGCTGCATATGGTTGCCTGGAACTAGCGTGTATGCTGCTTTGCGTACCCTTGCCGAATCATATGTTGCAGCTTGAGCTTGAGTAGTGATGCCAGAACAATTCGTATTAGTATCAATAGCCAAAAATAAATAAATTTTCGTCTTTCCAAAGATTTCAAACTCTTAGCCCGATCTTATTATGTCACCAATTACATGTCACCATAGGAAGATAGAAAATACAGTTTTAAAATATGCCTTTAAGACATAGAACAATCCGCTGAGTTCGGAAAATGTTTGTGGGACTGAACAGACTGAAGTACCAGGCCCGTCTGGCATTACAACTCGTAGTCTTGCAAAAGCCTTGGAGCTAACGCAGATCCCAGGAAATGGTCAGGCAGATACGGGAATGATAGCAGAGAGATATGTCAACAATACCGAAGTGAGGAAAAAATCCGCTTGCAAGGTCAGTTCCGGTCACACGGACTCACAGGCCCACTCGTTCGAAAAGAAATCAGCCACGAGGCAAGGTTCAGCTCCCGAAGATACCAGCAGGTCGATCTTCAGGTCCGGAAGTAGTTTGCTTGTCGGGATTAGACGCAAGCCAGAAGGGTATGCTAGGTCGAATATCCCAATACCAGTTTCGTATATTGCCAGCAGTTCTAGCCTGCGAAAGGCAAAGACAGCCGACATTATGCAAAAATTGAATGTTCCCTTTGATAGCTCTACTGAAAGTTTAGGGGTAGAAGAATTCATCTATCGTGTCAAGGTATTGACAGATGAAACATTAGATAGTGATTTTCTAGGCCTTTGCAAACATTTGCATATTTTGCTGGTTGGCAAAGCGCGAGATTGGTATTGGAGATACCACAAGCAGGTTGATCGCATTGTCTGGTCGGAATTTTGTGCAATATAAGGACTATCGTTCTGAGTTTATGAGCAAGGAATTGATTAGGAATTGATTAGATCTCGCCAGCAAAAAGTCGGAGAACCCTTTGTCTCTTTTCATGACGCTGTGGCTGGCTTAATAGATAAATTTGGCATTAAAATGGACGAGGAGGAGTTAATCGAAATATTAAAAGCAAATTTGCTTCCAGAAACTCGTCATAAGATCTTGTATCAGTCCATTAGCTCAGTCGGTCAATTGAGGAGACTTGTACAGATGCATGAAAATTTAGTGCACGAGTTGCAGAAAGTGGATAAGCCAAGGCCAACGGTAGTTTGTCGTCCCATATATAGTTTGGAGGAATCGCGTCCAGAAAGCGATCCTGAAGAGAATGAGGAACTTAGCATAGACGCAATTGAAAGTGCGACTGCAAATCGTACTTGTTGGAATTGTGAGGAACTTGGACATGTGTGGGAAAATTTTCTTGCAGATAGGCGTATATTTTGTTACGGCTGTGGAGCTCCGAATGTTTATAAGCCGCAGTGCCAAACATGCATTCGTAGAGCTTCGGAAAACCGGCAGAAGGGTGCATCCAACAACACGCGGATGCCCCCGAAAAACCAGAATTAAGCTTGCCTGTTGTTATAGAAGATAATACGAATGTTACTTCTTATGCTCCAAAAATAAAAGAGAAGGAGTTCGTAAAGAATAGTTGTAGGTTTTTGCCGTATCATGAACGGATTGATAAATATTTCAAGGTTCGGAAGAGAATTTTCAATGAAGAACACCATGAAGTCCCAAAACGCATCAAGCGATTAAGAAAATATTATGCCAATGTAAAAAGTAACCGTAGAATGTTAGTTTCCGCTATTATTAGCAAACCCAAGAATATGCGTAGCTATGCCGAAGTGGCCTTCTTGGGTCGAACAGAAAAGGGTCTGTTAGACACGGAGGCCAGTATTAGCTGCATAGGTGCTGAGTTAGCTCAGATGGATTTTTCGTCTATTGCGGAATACAAACCTATAAAAGCTACTGCAAAAACGGCAGATGGCCAAAGTCAAGAGATACTGGGGTGTTAAATATAAACATGCGGTATCGGAATATCGAGAAACCCATGAAGTTACATTTAATTCCATCCCTGAAGCAAACTCTGATTCTCGGTCACGGTTTTTGGCGATCCTTTTCGCTAGCCCCAGACATTATTTCAGCCGTCGAGATTAGCTCAAATGACGATGAAGAGCCGGAATCAGATCCATTAGGTTATCCCCTATCTCGACAGCAAAAACAACAACTCGATGTTGCAAAGCAATTATTCCCGAATGCAGCTGAGGGATTAGGACGTACGGCATTGCTCCAGCATCATATCGATGTAGGTCAGGCCGCCCCCGTAAAACAACGATTTTACCCGGCTACCCCAGCGGTTGAAAAGTTGTTATATACTGAGGTGGATCGCATGCTCCAATTGGGCATGATTGCGCCGTCCTCCAGTGCTTGGAGTCTCCATGAGACTGGTTCTCAAGCCCAACAAAGTCAGTCTGTGTCTCGATGCTCGACGAATCAATGAAGTCACCCGTAAAGATGCCTACGTAATGTCAGGAGGTTTTCAATAGCAGATGCTCAATTTTCAATTGAAAATGCTCCAATTTCATCGGAGAAGACGAATAAAGATCACACTGTTTCCCTTTCGTTTCACACAAACGAAATAAATAGCAGATTCCCGGCAGTAACTTTCCGCTTTGCTGGAGACGGGCCTCAGCTGGAATAGGCTATTCACACTGGGCACCGTTTACCGTCCATTTCCTAGACGGTGCTTAAGGTTTTGCCGTTCCGAAAATTTCTCAGTTAGCTCCACCGTCTATTTTTTATGTTCCTAAACCAGACGTTTCTATGCGATATTTAGCCTATTTTTTTTCAAATACAACCCTAAAGAATTGGAATTCACAACAAACAACAACAAAAAACACAGCAAATTTCAATGCAGATGCAGGAGTTAATAAGCAACCAAACAAAATTCCAGAGCGATCTTATGAGATTTTTAAAGGATGGAAATAAATAAGCAGTTTGTACTAGTACTATCTCTAAGACCACTTTACTATCCCTAACACCACTGTATATATTCCTAAGCCCACTATTATTACCTTGTACAAATTAGTTCTTAAGCCCACTCTGCTGTACTCTCGGTACGAACACATATGTAAATATACTCTCCTGGCAGAGAGCGGAGAGAAGAAGAAAAGAAGAAGAGAAGAATAAAGTCGAAAGCGAGTTCAGTTCTGGATTGAGCGAAGAATAAGAAAGTCGTAGCGCGTTTCAATTTCAGAAGTGGTTGAATAAACGCCAACTAAAGTGAAATCTTCCACTCAGCTAAAAAATCCAGTGACTAAAACATTAAAACTATGGATAGTCTTGACATTGACAATAATACTCTGGTCGGGCTGAAGAATTGGTGTGATCGCTTGGGTCTGCCCACGGTGGGCACCAAGGCTTCGTTAATCGCATTGCATAACAACATTCCGGCTAATGAGCGTGGATCTGCACCGATTGAAAACCAAGGCGCCATTCCAAAGCATGTACAAGATGATGAAATCAACGACGCCATAAAAGAAGTTGGCGATCGTTCTGGAGAGTTCGACGACGGCTATACCCATCGCTTCAAGCAGCAGTGTGTCAGACAAGGACAGATATACTGATCTGCTCGGTGATTTCGTCGCACACAACGAAACGCTGCAGAAAAAGGAATCGCCAATGGAAGCGGTGAGTCAGAGCATCAAAACCATGTTATTGAAGTGTAAAGAGGACAACGAGGAAGACAACAAAGAAGAAATATGAACGGCAAAAAAAGTTGGCAGCTCCAGCCATTTATCGATAGATCATTCAGAAGTGACCATTTTGCAACACTGGGACAAACCATCGATAAACTGCTACGTGAGAACAAACAGCTGCGCAAGAAGTCAGCTATCATGTTTGGAAACAAGGACAACATATTGGAGACTCGTCGTAAGTTTGAGCAACGAAAATGGCAACACGATGAAAAGTTTGTCGTGTACTATCACGAAAAGTTTCTACTTGCCAAAGACCTTAACAAGAGTGAAGCCGAAACCGTACAATATATGATTGATGGAATCCCGGATCAACAAATATGCAATCAAGCTATGCTACAATGTTTTGCCTCAGCAGAGGCCATGCTTCAGGCATTCCAACATGTAAACAGACTCCCACCACCGACGAAGATGCGCCTCTCATGTCTGGATGTTAAGAAGTATACGGGACCCAAGGCAGCGGTACACCAACCGGTGGCCACTACTACCACAAAATGGGCCACTCAGCGGCAGAATGCTGCAATAATGCAATAATTCCGGAAGGTCTACAAGTTTGTGCCAATGAAGGAAACGGAAATTATGACAATTGACAATTTTTGGAAAAATATTTTGTGTTATCAAAACGGTAAATAAAACTGTTGAAATTGAAGCGATGGTAGTGAGCAATGAGTCTACAAGGCATAATATGGTACTAGGTAGAGATTTCTTAGAGCGAAGCAATTTAAGATTGGTTTCAATGGATGTTAAAAACAAATTGATTGATGAAAAATGGAATAATAACTGTGAACAGCCTGTAAGGGAAAGATATATAAAAATAGCAGAAAAACGTAAAGAGTCAAAAGAAGGGCCAAAAGTAGTGCCAAAAGTAGAGCCTGAAGTAGAGCCAAAAGTAGAGTCAAAAGTAGAGCCCAAATTATACCCAAAAGTAGAGCAAAAGAAAAAATAAATAAAAAAAATAAATAGCGACGGATCACAAAGTTAACGTAAACGATAAAAACAATTTAAGAAATGTAAAGCCAGGAGTACTTATAAAAAACCATGAAAATGTAGATGTCAACGCAAAAAGCGAATCAAATGATTCTGAAAAAGAAATGCTTTCGATCAGCGTAGTGCAAGACTGCGACATTATGTACAAAGTAGGAGAAAGAATATACTATAAGGTCGGAGAACATTTTGAACGCATGTTCAAAGAACAATATTTGCTAGCTAACAGATCTATAGAACCAGAAATAAAAACTGAAATGAAGATTACTGTGGAGAATGAGAAACCATTCAACTGTCTTCCGAGAATATTATCATTTAAGGAGAAAGAGGAGATACAAAAAATTTTAAATGAAAACTTAGAATTAGGTTATATACCTCAAAGTGAATCAGAATTTGTATCACCAATAGTATTGATTTAAAAAAAACTGGTGAGCTGATACTATGCGTAGATTATCGACGCCTGAACAAAGTTACGATAAAAGACAATTATCCAATCCCTTTGATAGATGATCTCTTAATAAAGTTAGCAAACAAGAAGTTATTTTCCAAACTAGATCTAAGGAATGGTTTTAATCATGTGTTCATAAATGAGGATTCCATCAAATATACCTCGTTTACAATGCCTCTAGGACAATTTAAATACACCAGAATGCCATTCGGTCTGAGAAATGCATCTCCCACATTTCAGAGATACATGTAGGATGCGGTATTGGTAGCGGAGTGACAAAGAACACCAGAAACGGTCTCACCTATTACGCCTCTGTCTCTGCTCCAATAGATATCGATAGATATCGTACTCAGTTGTAACTAAAAGAGGAGAGTGGTAATATATCGCCAGACTCAGTCGCTGCCAGCATCTCGTACATATTGCACGCATAATTTGTTAAACTTAAAAAACCAAGTCGAATGAATAAACTACATTATATCTATCATTTAAACAATTAAACAATCAGTGTTCTAACTCATTAAAAGGAAGACACTGCCGTTTTGGGGGCTCAACCGAGATGTGGCCTACCATTCGACAAAGTTTGCAATAATTTTTAGCAAATCAGAACGCGAAATTCGGAGGCAATTCGCAATGAAGAGGCTGGAGAAGATCGAAAAGTCGGCATAAGCAAATTGGCTGGAGTGCGACAAAGAAAGCAGCAGTGGGCTAAGCAGCGAAGCAGCAAGAATTTCATCAGAGGGACGCGCAACTGCAAGCAACGAGGCAGACAGCGAGTAGCAACTCACACATACAAGGCAGAAAATCATCTCGTGGACACGAGGTGCAGGCAGTGGAGAAACAAAAAACAAGCAAGACATTGGATCTGGGTGTATCATCGTTGCGTGCACAAAGAGTGAGACGGCGACAAAAAGCGGTGCACACGAAGAGAGCGGGACGGCAACGAACAACGGTGTGAGAGAGCGGGAGGACAACGTGAGCAGTGGCATAATCGAGAGAGAGACAAATCTAGCGGTGCAGCGTTGCCGGAAAGTTTTTATATTCTAAGGTTGTAAAATATCGTTATAGTGGACAGGGCTGTTATTCTATTTACATTTTGTTTTTGAGATTTAACCAAACTTTTGAAATTATATCAAACTAAATTTTCTACTGGTTAAAATTGTAAAACGGAGCGAAAAGAGATCTTGGCATTGAAGGCTGACGGGTTCTCTTCAACGGTCGGTCGGTCGGTGTTGCAATTGAGTACGATTGGATTAATAGAGGATTTTCAACAGAGATTGTTGTCACATTATGAAGCAAATAACGAGGGTGAGTCGGATATGTAGGATGATGGTGAAGACGATAAATCAGTGTCATCCGCATCAACTGCTATCAATCGGCCAAATGGAGCAAACTGGCATCAAGGGCTAGGAATAGAAAGGCAGGGTAGATCGTGGCTCACTTTGAAAGATGTCGAGGGTAGTGTTACAAAATTTTCAGGTTCGAAGTCCCCAGATATCGATCAGTAGATAGAAGAGCTAGAAGATTGTGAACGATAGGGCAAGTGAAGTGGTAGTTGGATCGATTAGGAAGTGTTTCAGGTGTGGAGACTCGTCACACATGAAAAAAGATTGCCCTGTGAAGGCCACCGAGCAGCACAGTGTAAAGAAACAGTAAAAGTAAAGATAGAGAGAGAAACAAACGTAGTTCAGGACGGAAAAGCCGTTTTAAAACCATCTTGTGCACCATTTTCTTTGAGTCTTGAACTAAAATCGGTAACTTGTATGAATACAATATTCAAATGACTTGTGGATACAGAAGCTGAGTTGTGTTTGTTGCGTAGGTGTATGTCCTTTAAACTAGGCGTAGGCGTTGGAAGTCTGATAGGGCGCTAGAGAGTTTTGACAGGGATCGGTGAGAGCCAGGTACTGACTTTTGGAAGTTTTAGAGTAGAGGTCAATATTGATGGGATCGATATGACGGTTGAGTTTCATGTCATTCCTGATGAAGACATGAAGTACGAGGCAATTTTGGGCACAACGATCTAAGAAAACGTCAATTTGATGGTAACCGAATTGCAATATATTTTCGCTAAGAGTTCCTTGTGTGGAGAAAGGAGATGAGGTAGGAACAGATGATGGTCAGATAAGACAAAGTTCTTGTGTGCAGCTGATGGGTGAGTTTGAGAACCTGTGCATGTTAAGCACAGAAGACATTAAGGGAACGTCTGTGTTAGATCTGGATCATTTGAGTCAAAATGTTGCATCTGAAGTGAAGTTCATGATCAAGAGCTATAAGCCCAAGAGGAATCTCAGTTCGCTAGTAGAGATGAAGATTTTGTTGACAGATAAGTTACCTGTATTTGAACACCCGAGACGTTTGACGTATTGCGAACAGAAAATTGTCGGTGACCAAGTTCAAGAATGGCTGGGAGAAGGGATTATAAAGCCAAGTACATCTGAGTTTGCTTCGCCAGTGGTTTTAGTGGATAAAAAGAACGGGAAAAAACGTTTGTGTTGCGATTATCGCAAGTTAAATGTAAAAATTGTCCGAGAAAACTTCCCAACGGCTCAGATGGATTGTTTCGCCAGAATCCCAAAAGTATACGTCGTTCGTAGCTCGGAGTTCCTGTTTGTACCTGTCGGTATCGCGAACTCTCCAGCAGTGTTTACCAGGTTTATCATGGCGGTTATGCGTGATTTAATCAAGAATGAAGATGCGGTTGTGTACATGGACGATGTGATGATTGCAAGTAAGAGTATCGAAGAGGGAGTGCTAAAAATGAAACGTGTTTTATAAGTAGCAGAGAGAAATGGCTTGCGTTTAAATTGGAGCAGGTGTCAGATATTGAAGCGGAAGGTACATTTCTTAGGGTATGTGTTCGAAAACGGTAGTATCAAACCAGGGGATGAGAAAACTCGAGAAGTTGCTGATTTTCCGATCCCACGCGATAAGAAGGGGATACAACGATTTATAGGATTGACGTCATACTTTCGTAGATTTGTGGAAGGATATGCTTTAATTGCAAAGACCTTGTCCGACTTGTTGCGCAAAGAGGTGAATTTCGAATTTCAGGAGAAGCATTTGGTAGCATTCGAGAATTGAAAGGAGCGTTGATTAGTGGCCCTGTTCTAAAGCTTTTTGATCATTCGCCTGAAACGGAGTATCATACGGACGCTTCAAATTGGATTTGGATTCGGAGCCGTTATGCTTCAGCGAGATTCCTCCGATAATTTGTGGCACCCAGTTTTCTATATGAGTCGTAAAACCAAGCCTTGCTAGGAGAAGTATCATTCGTATGAACTCTAAATGCTTGCGGTTATTGGAGCTTTGGTGAAGTGGCGGGTGTACGCCTTAGGGAAAAAGTTCAAGATACTGATTAACGCTTACTGATTGTAACGCTTTCGCCATGACCATGAAGAAGAAGGAGATTCCGCTCAGAGTGTTGAAATGGGCAATGTATCTCCAAGATTTCGACTATGAGATAGAGCATAGATCCGGTTCTAAGATGAAACACGTGGATGCGTTGAGCAGGGTGTCGTGTTATGTTTTGACTGATCGTTTGTTACATCGTTTGAAGGAGGTCCAGATGATAGATGATTGGAGGTGGTCAAAAGTGTTGTCGAGACCAAAAGGTATGAAGATTTCTACATATTGAATGAAGTTCTATTCAAAGATCCCAATAAGGAGTTGCTAGTAGTACCTTCACTCATGGAAAATAAAATCATTCGAATCAGTCACCAGCAAGGTCACTTTTCCGGTAAAAAGACTCAGGACTTGATTGAGGAGTCATACTATATTCCCAAGCTCAAGGAGAAAGTAGCACGAGTTATTGATAGCTGCGTAGAGTGTATCCTCGTAAATGCAAAGGCAGGCAGAAAAGAAGGGTTCCTTACACCGATCGATAAGGGGGATAGGCCGCTGGTTACATACCACGTTGATCATGTTGGTCCGATGGAGTTGACCAAAAAACGTTATAATCACATTTTCGTGATTGTAGATGGCTTTTTTAAATACGTGTGGTTGTATCCTACTCGAAGTACAGGATTTGAAGAAGTTTTGAGTTGTTTAGAGCATCAGGCCATTTGCTTTGGAAACCCATACAGAATCGTTTCAGATCGCGGAGCTGCTTTCACTTCACTTTCACTCATCTGTTTAAGGAATATTGCGATAGGGAGAAGATTCAACATTTGCGAATTGCAACAGGTGTACCTAGAGGGAATGGACAAGTCGAGCGCATGCATAAGATAGTTGTCCCAATGTTATCTAAAATGAGTCATGAAAGTCCAGGATGCTGGTATAAGCATGTAGGTAAGGTACAGCAGATCATAAATAATACAGAGCCGAGGAGTACTAAAGTTACGCCGTTCAAACTGCTAACTGGTTTGGATTTGCGTATTGCAGGGGATGTGCAGCTCAAGGAATTAATTCAGGACTGTCTGATTTCGGAATTAGATGATGAACGAGATATCTTGATAAAAGAAGTGAGAGAGAATACTCAGTATATACAAGCTGAGAACAAGAGAGCTTTCGATGCCAAGAGAAAGGTAGAAAAGAAGTTTAAGCTCAATGATTTAGTAGCCATTAAACGCAACCAGTTTAGCACTGGATTAAAATGAAAGGGAAAGTATCTAGGGCCATATGAAGTAGTCAAAGTCAATAACCATGGCCGATTTGAAGTTGAAAGAATCGGAGAAGGAGAAGGGCCATACAAGACTTTGACAGTAGCTGAGTATATGAAGCCATTCGGGACGAATCATGCGTCAGGAGGGCCAAATGTAGGATGCAGTATTTGTAGCGGAATGACAAAGAACACCAGAAGCGGTCTCACCTATTATGCCTCTGTCTCTGCTCCAATAGATATCGATAGATATCGTACTCAGTTGTAACTAAAAGAGGAGAGTGGTAATATATCGCCAGACTCAGTCGCTACCAGCATCTCGTACATATCGCACGTATAATTTGTTAAACATAAAAAACCAAGTCGAATGAATAAACTACATTATATCTATCATTAAAACAATTAAACAGTCGGTGTTCTAACTCATTAAAGGGAAGACACTGCATACATAAAAAAGTTTTTACGGATATGGTAAAAGATGGTAGAGTAATTATTTATTTAGATGACATTATGATTGCCACAAATACCAAAGACAATATAAATAGTAAGATCCTTAATAAAATGTATAAGTCAATTTTGGCTGTCTGGAATTCATAATGGAATTGAACAAAATAAAGAGAGAAACAGATAGTCGGAGAGACAGAGAGCGAACCGCTCTCTCGCCCTATACATGAGGCTGAGATTTAACTGTACGTGTGCACACATGTTAGGTCTGCTTGTTTGTATTGGTTTTTGACGACGCCGCTCTCAAAGAAAATACCCATTACTTTAGAATTCATTAGGGACTATGACAGTATTTGGAGACGCTTGCTCATAATACAAAAAAAGAAATATTTTGTATATCCCTTCTATGCTAATTATTTTTTAATATACTATAAACGAATATAATGAAATACATAATCTATGTCATATATGACTTCACATTAGATTAAATGTCTGTAAGGTATTCGTGGGTCGAGTCACCCCACCCCAACTCCCAGCAAATACATTTCTGTCTTTTTTACTTCTCGTCAAAATTCGGCAGCTCGGCACAAATACGCACACATATGTGCTTGCAGCTCTGTGTGTACTCACACATGCAAGCTCATTCTGTTTTTAGATCCGTGTTTTCTTCTCTTCTTCGTGCGAGCGAGACAGGGCGTATACAGAGTAGAGTTAGAGGTAGAGGTAGAGTTAGAGGCATTTCACACTTTAAAGAGTAAACTAGTAGAAACTCCGATTTATCTATTTACCGTCCGCATGATGAAACTGAGCTGCATTGTGACGCAAGCTTGTTAGGTTATGGAGCCGTTCTTCTCCAACGGAAGATTGATGGTAAATTTCACCCAATATTTTAATTTTCCAAAAGAACTTTAGATGTCGAATCAAGATACCATAGTTTCGAGCTAGAAAAACTACCGATTATAAACGCACTTAAAAGATTTCGTGTTTACCTGCAAGGTATTAAATTCAAAATTGTCACCGACTGTAATTCATTAACTTTAACATTAAACAAAAAAGATCTGAACACTCGTATAGCGAGATGGGCACTTGAATTACAAAATGATGATTTAGATCTCGAGCACAGATCTGGCAAAAGGATGCATCATGTAGATGCACTCAGTCGTAATAATAATACTTTAATCATAGAAACAAACACTTTCGAAGACAATTTGATAATATCACAAAGTAGAGATGAAAAATTAGGAAAAATAAAAAATATGTTGTAAGAAAGAGAAGACGAGTATTATGAGATGCGCAATGGTGTAATTTATAAAAAACACAACGAAGGACTATTATTTTGCGTACCTGACGCAGTGACGCAGTGAGTATTTTATACAAGTATCACGATGAAATGGGACATGTAGGAGTAGATAAAGTAACAGATTTGATAAAAAAGAGCTATTGGTTTCCACAAATAAAAAAAAAAGTTGATGCACATATAAAAAACTGCGTGAAATGCATCGCCCTCTCATCTAAGACCTGTAGGAAGGAAGGGTTTCTATACTCCATTCCCATTGGCACAACCCGATTCAAAGTCGTCCACATTGACCACTATGGTCCCATTAACAGCGGTGATTCTAAGAAAAAGCACATACTCTTGGTGTTAGATGCCTGCACAAAATTCGTAAGGCTTTATCCGACCAAAAAAACCAGTTCTAAAGAAGCTATAGATGCTTTGCACAATTACCTAATTACCTACAGTGGACCTAAGTACCTAGTGTCTGATAGAGGCTCTTGTTTTACATCCCACGAGTTCCAATCGTTTACAGAATCGCAAAACATCAATCACATACAAATAGCAACAAGGTCCCCACAAGCTAATGGACAAGTAGAAAGAAACAATAGAGATTTGGGACCAATGATTGCCAAAATACGAGACGTAGAAAAAAATGAAGAATGGGATAAAGTATTGGACAAAGTAGAGTTTGCAATGAAAAATACAAAGAATAGAAGCATAGATGAGTACCCGAGCGTAATGTTCTTTGGTGTTTTACAAAAATGTAACACTATAAAAAATATACTCAAAGAAAATCAAAGAGACCTAGAATATACAAGATGCAAAGCTTCAATAGTCCAAGAGATAGTTCAAACGTACAATATAAGCTATGTTGACTCAAAGAAACAGAAGACCAGAGTCTCTCGACGATTATATTATGGTTAGAAATGTCAACTCACAACCAGGAACTTCCAGTAAACTGGTACCAAAGTTCAAGGGACCATATAGGATTTCGAAATTTTTAGATAATGACAGGTATGTCTCTGACTACATACTACTAGATAATGAAATTAGATAATGAAAGTGTAAGCGATGAATATGAAAACGAAGATGTAAACAATGAATTAGATAATAAAAATGTTAATAAAATGTAAAGCGATGAAAAGAATACAATGAAAATAGATGCAAAATGAATTGTTGAGAGTAGCATAGTAACAAGAAGCATGGCTAAGAGAATCAGGAGATCCTCAGCGTCAGGATAGGCCGGGTTGTATTAGTACTATCTCTAAGACCACTGTTCTATCCCTAACACCACTGTATATATTCCTAAGCCCACTATTATTACTAATTTGTACAAATTAGTTCCTAAACCCACTGTGCTGTTCTCTCGGTACGAACACATATGTAAATATACTCTCCTGGCAGAGAGCGGAGAGAAGAAGAAAAGAAGAAGAGAAGAATAAAGTCGAAAGCGAGTTCAGTTCTGGATTGAGCGAAGAACAAGAAAGGCGTTCCGCGTTTCTCTCCAAGCTACACGTTTTTTGTTATTTTATTTTTTTATTTATTACGATTTGCACAATATTTTTATATTGTAGATCGTATCTGTTCTACTGACTGGCTATAATCAGCAGATTTTTGCTGGGATCGGGCTGTTTTCTTTGCTTTGCTGTTAAAATTTTAATTTATATCGCCGTTGTGCACGTTCAACATGTGGAGACTGCAACGGCACGATATTATTGACTTATTGTTCTTATGGTGGCTGTCAAGACCTATTCATAAATTATCCCAAGTCGAGCCTTTAAATGACCAAACGACTCGTTTTTTTCAGGCACATCTTTCTCTCAAAATATCCCAAACAGCTTCTACAAAACATAAGAACTTGTACTTAATAGCCTATTTACACTACAGTGAGTTACCTATCGATAACCGAGTAAACTCAATAACTCAGAACTGGTGTCTACACTATGCCAAAGTTGAGTTGAGCGTGCGTTGTTTTCTTTATATTATTAAATTGCACAAATATGAACATCGAGGAAGCATTTATGTTTTATTCGGCACAGCTAGATGCAATGATGGTGCGATGTATTGATTTGGCGACAATGTCTGCACAAACTATGGAGTATTTTGATGAAATTTTAAGTACACGCATTTGGAACCTGGTAAGATATTGGCATTTCATTTTCAAGTGCTTCTATTTTATAATAATATTGAATTATAATAGCTGCGATATGGATCTTTTTGGGAGAAGGACCTTGCGAAGAACTCTGATGCCTTTTTTAAGGAAATTTTCCGCATGGAAAAGCGTGCGTTCAACATTGCCCAAACTCCAAAAGAAAGACACTCCTTTTCGACTGACAATCCCTCTGGAGAAGAGAATAGCCATTGCCTAGGATCCTCTGCGGAATATCGTACTGTAGTGAGTCTATTTGCTGTGTCAAAAGCCATTTCATGAACATAAATATAAATAAAAATTGAAAAAAGTACAATTTTTTTAAATTTATTTGTTTATTTATTTTTAAAAATGAGCCAAAAGTCCAGGCCTGTAAGGGTTTAGGTGACCAAACAAATCTCGTATCTAGCGATAAAATTGTATTAAAAGTATTGTTTTTAGGAAATATTTGTTTGTTTATTTTTTTTCTCCATAATCACATATGTTTTTTTAGTGGTGATAGTTCAACGATAAGCAGATCAGGGTTGAAATATTCGTAAAATCGGACAAACTCTATTGAAAATCAACCAAAACTCAACTTTTATGCCACCTCTAGGGCCCCTATGCTTCCCCATGTAAATGAAAGTCGAGTTTTGCCCATAACTTAATAACCCAACTGTAGTGTAAACAGGCTATAAGACTTTGGTTGAATTTATTAGAAGTACTCACAAGTGACCACAACCTTTCCCTTCCTTCTATTTTATCATCAATGTCACCATCCAACAACATGAATAGTTTTTGAATTACAATATTTTGCTGTTGCACCACATTTATTACACATTTTCAAAAAAATAAAAAAAATCTTCCGCGCAAATACTCAGTTTTTCTTATTGTCATCAGCTGTTAGACGGTGCCAGTGTGAATTGGAGTTTCACCGTCTGTCAAAAATCCCAACGTTCCCCCGTGACGGGCTCAGTGAGCAGAAGGTATAAGCCGTCGTTTAAAGCCTAGTACTCAGACCAGCAAAATTCCTTTAAAAGCGTTACTTTCTTTTAATTTAAGAATTTTATTGAAACTATTTATACCACGAGTACGGGGTCTTATTGAACCATAAATATAATAAAACTATATTTGCCTATATACCTATAAATGAATATATAAATGTATAGGGGGAGTGTGCCGGCTGTGGGCAAAAGGAAAATCGAGTCGAGCATCAGTGTGCTGAATCATGCCCATGCTCATGCAATGTAGTTTTTTTTCGGAATTTCGCGACCCAGAAGAGTCTCCCTTGTGCGAGACTGTTAAATTGTTTTTATAAAACTACCTGACCGAAAAGTTCGTCGTTGCTGTGCCCCTGTATTTGTTGTATGATTTTGGGACCGAGACGAGCTGAGCAACCGCGACCGATTAGGTAGGCAGCGATCGGTGGTAAGAGACGAAGGATACCCTAACGGAGAATAGGCGTACACCCCGCGCGTCCGTATCACAAAGTGTCGAACGGAAATTTACATTAAATGTTTTCTTGATGCAACATCTTGGTATTTTATAGTCTTTGTCGCTCCCCTTCGCTAGATGGCACACTGCACGATGAAAAGTGTGCCAAAGAGAGGAAATTAGTAAGCACGTGGAAGGCGTTGCGTAGTTTCATTCTGTTCCTTGCTGTAATAACAATCCGATCTGATCGGGCAATCTGCTGGATATGGTCATTCTCTATGATTCTGCGTTTTTGGGTTTCTCGTATCTCAAAAATTAGGTTTGCCACATGGCAAAATTTTGAAATAGGAGCTTGGATAGAAAGTTTGGTTGCTCTAGCTCTTATAGTCTCTGAGATATAGGCGCTCATCTCATTAAGTATTTTTTTAAATTATTTATAAAAAACAAACATTATTTATAATATTATATTTGTTTATTGTATTGAGTAAAGGTTGTTTGAAGAGTGGTTGAAGTTTATTAACATGGTTTCTATGTGATGATCGTGGATAAAAGATCGTTGAGAGTTATGTTAGCTTTAAATTTAATTTGGGTGTTGAGCTTTTGGAAAGTAAGGCTTTACAGACGATCATTGGCAGTGGGTAAACATATTAAAGAACATGCTATTGTGGTTTGTATATTTAATGGGGTCGAAAACCCTTCCTTCTGGGTGTTACACACATCCACTTCTTCTCTTTTATGATAAGCTTACAGGTGGCCATAGGCATACAAATATCTTCCTTATCTTGAAGAAGGTGGATATTAGTGCCAGATCTGGCCAATTCGTCTGCTATGCAGTTACCTTCGATGTCCCGATGTCCCGATGACCCGGGACCCATATTAGGTTGATAGCAAATTGCTGAGCCATCTCGTGAAGAGATTTGCGGCAGTCTGCCACGGTGGCCGAGCTCGAGGAAATCGCATTTAGCGATTTGATTGCGGCTTGGCTGTCGCTGTATAGGTTTACATTGGTTACCATGATGGTAACTTCCTGAAGGCAGTTCAGTGCTTCCCTGATTGCAATGACCTCCGCCTGGAAGACGCTGCAGTGATCTGGAAGCCTGTGGGAACGGTACCGCTATTCAGTATTGATGAGTGACCCATGAGCTGTGGAGCCCATTGGTCAGAGTCTCTCAGACGTATTGCTGCCATTTCTGCACGCTCTTTTCATGCCAGTTCGAGGCTCTGGAGGCATAGGGTGGCATTTAGCGCATCATTCGGTGTGCTGCGAAGAGCTCCTCTGATGCTTAAGGCAGCAGTTCTTTGAACTTTGCTCAGTTGTTTGGTGATTGTCCTTTTTGATAGGGCCGGCCACCACACTGTAACTCCATAGAGTATAGGTATAATATAGGTCTAACTATTGCTAGATATATCCATTGCTTGGGTTCATGCCCCACTTTAAGCCAATAGCTTTTTTGCATGTATAGAGGGCTATCGTAGCCGTTTTTACTCTGTCTTTTGTGTTCAGGTTCCAGTTTAGCTTCTTGTCAATTACCAACCCTAAGTAACTGGCACTGTCGCTGAAGGAGAGCCTGCAACCGTTTAGTGAGGGGGGGCTGAGAGGCGGAATCTTATATTTATTTGTAAATAACACAAGTTCCGTTTTCGAGGGGTTAACTCCCATTAATGTAGTCAATGGGTTTTGGGCTCTCGAGAGATAGTATCATCTGCTGCTTTACTGTGGTGGATATGTTTGGCAGAACTCTAGACCGCTTTGTAGTCGGTCCAGTCATCTCCTGTGAGCGCTGTCTTTTCGGTTGTGGTGCTTGTCGTTGCTCCTTGGTGAAATCTGCAAGCACTGCCGAGGCCCACTTTACCTTATTCAGCCAGTTGGCTGATGGGCTTGCTGTTTTGCTCGCGTTTTGCCGACGGAGTATTTGCCCTGCGTCCCTCCTTTCGGCATACGAGAACTTCCTGGCTTGGGCACTTGTCGATGGCAAGTCAGCCCCCGCCACTTTACCAGGAGGTCGGGCAGCCAAACTGATGCTTTGTTGCCTTTCCAGGGTGTTAGTTTTGGGAGGTGCTTTGCCACCCACCCCAGATTCAGGGTGAGACCCCCTCGGGTTCGTACCAGCACCTTCGACCGAGCAGGTCTTTCCTGCTGTTGAGCTGGTTTGGCCAGGCCTTGAGGCCACTGCCTTTCCACGCATGGGATTGCTCCCAGTTGACTTTTGGGGAGTGCCAGACTCGGTTTTTTGGTTTTTTGTTGTTTTCCATATTTGATCCCACGATTTTCAAAGAAAGGACGGTCCGTCCGGGCAGAGGTTTACGTTGCCCGGATAAGGCATCATTAGAACAGGGGGCTGCCAAGTCCCTGAGCTCCCCGTTTACGACTGAGCTAGTTTTAAAACCGGGCCGTTAGCCAGGCTGACTCTCGGCACGGGTCGAATGACACCTTAGTCCGGCCCGGTGCGAAGTGAGTGTGGGGGTTGGGATGTGGGTAGGTAGTGTGTAGGGATGGGATTGTGTGAGCTACTTATACGAGGCGGCACCACAAGCGCATCGTCAGTGTTGCTACTTCGCGAACACCCGCTGGCTGTCCGGGACTGCTTATTTTCGGTACTCTCCATAGGGATGCCCGCTTATTCGCAGCTGACCTACCTACCGGTGGCCTCAGCTGGGCCCCCTTTGAGCCACCTCACCAGCTCATCAGACCAGATATCTGATGCATAAGCACAATGATAAATCTCAAAATATAATGACAACAGTGAAAACAAAATGAAAAATCGCATTTCGCACACAAATGCATATATTTGTTTGGTTATACTAGTCAACACGACATTACCGCTGTGGCCAAAAAGGAAGGAATTTTCATTTGATCCTTCTGGCGTTTTTTGTTTTCCCGTATCTTTAGAATTGTGGATTCCAAAGATTTTCGTCCTTTGTGGGAGCGGAAGGGGGCGTGGCCAAATTTTGAAGCAAACTTGTCTCGGTTTGATATCACAGGAGCTTGGATAGAAAGTTAGGTTAATCTAACTCTTATAGTCTCTGAAATCTAGGCGTCAAAAATTCGTTCAGGCATAGCACCCACCCCGGTGTGTGAGAGAGAGAGCGAGTGAGAACGATACATTTCGAAATGGTTTTCTTCATTGTGGCTATATTTATGATCTGATCTGATCAGATCAGTTTTCTCGTATCTTTAAAATTGTGAATGCCACAGATGTTCTTCCTTTGTGTGGGCGAAAGGGAGCGGGGCTAAATTTTGAAATACACTTGTAACAGTGTGATATGACAGGAGTCTGGATGCCAAATTTGGTTGCACTAGCTTTTTTAGTCTCTGAGATATAGGCGCTCATGAAGACGGACAGACAGACAAAGCTATATCGACACGGCTATTGATGCTGATAAAGAATATATATTCTTTTTGCGGTCGGAAACGATTCCTTCTGGGAGTTACACATATCCACTGTCACCACAAACCTAATATACCCCTATACTCTTTGAGTACCGGGTATAAGAATCAAACAAATTCTTAAAAATGATTATATATGTCTGCAAGGACGGATTCCGATTTATAAATCCTTTAAAACAAAATGACGGCCATTAAAAATATTATTTATTCATGTTTTTTTTTAGCTTTAAATAATGTACTATGTGAAAGAATAAAAATGATTTTTTCAAAAAATTCAATGAGAACCTCTCCTTAAATTAGCTTTCATTTGAGTGGTAAAAAATTGAAATCGGTTAATTTCCCGAAGCTTTAGAAGGTAACGCGCGTCATAAAACATTGTTTCGTTAAAGGCGCGTTTAAAATTGTATGTAGTACAAAAATCGTAATGTAAAAGTGTAGACTGTTCCGCCAGATCAAGCATAGCTCAAGAGCTAATGTAGCATCGAGCTGCCAATTTTGTTGGAGAGTGTAATGGATTAAGGCGGAGCGGAAGCGCAGAAAGCTCTCTCTCGTTCTTGGTGAATTCGCCCCGCTTCGCCACACTAGATAAGTTAGGTTTAAGATCGCATTGGAAGGAAGCCATAAAGAGTTCGTTAAAATACTTGAAATCGCCAGCACGTACGCCCATCTTTCGTCTCTTTTTTCGTTATTAAATATATAAATAATTTGCACCACCAAAACTTCATTTTATCCATTTGGAAAAACTATTCCAAAATTTCATGGCGCCCCCGGGTGGACTCGCAAATTACAGTACATACATATATAGTGGAAAGGCAAAGTGACAGTGACACATAAATATATATACATACAACAATCCTTATTGCATATATGTATCAATTAATTGCCAATTACGTGTAAAATTGATCGCGACTCGTGTTTTTGTGAACAAACAACAAGCTGCAAATCACCGCGTCGGTCGTGCAATACCCTGTCTGCAGCACTACCGCCGAGTGATTTCCAGTACATTGCGGTGCCACACCCATTTTTTTTTTTTGTAAATCCACTTCGTATTGATTATATCTATCCAATACAAAAGACGGAATACAAAAATCTTGTTTCGTTCGCGAGTTATTAATTTTGGCCACCAAAACCGGTCGTTGGGACCATAGTGCATTGGGAGAACCCAGCGCCAGAAGAGGAAAGTGGATTACTTGGAAATGCGTTCCAGTACAGAGGCATTTGTGCAAAAATTGGAAGCTTGAGTAAAGACATAAAGATTAAAAACTCGCAATTATTGTCTTGTGCTGAAACAATTGCACCTCACTTTCAATTCTTGGCACATACGTATGACATAGTAGAGCTACATTTGCATGTACTAGTTAGAGTTTGCACAAATTAATACACATATATATATATTTACATACATCTAACAATCTTGGACGCAACACATTATATATAACTCATTTGTTACTGCAATCACTGTCCCCCCCCCCCCCCCCCCCTTTTCGTTTCTCATTTTCGTTGTCCGAAAAATATAGTTGGGTCATTGGCCAAGCACGCATACCAATACGCAGCTGGCTGGCGCTCCAACCGAACGCCAAGTGACGCGCTACCCTGTATTCGTTTGGTATCAGTAGGATACAACTAATAATCGGGACAAATCGTGCTTCGCCAATTAATATTAATTCAGTATTTAATCGTCGATCAGTGTACACCATTGCACACGTAGACAAACAGACAACATATACATACTTCAGAACTACAGCGGTGAATTCTTTTGTTTTCGCTTTAGCCTGTCACCATTGCTGTTCGTTGTTGTTGTTGTGTGATTTTCGTTTGCGCGCTTGAGCCAAGCGACGCTATACCCTACATTTGTCGGGTGTATAGTTTTTTGAAATTCTTTGGGTATATTCGCATGCGAGCATACAACGCGATCACGAAGTGACGTGATACCCTGCCTTAGTCGGGTATATTTATTTTTCACTCGTTAGGGTCCAAACACCTGATTTTACCTGTCGATATCAGTTGCTTGTGTTGAGAGTCAATATGACCCCAAAAGCCGATCAAAAGCCCCTCCTTGAAGAGCTTCAATAGAAGCGCAGCGGCCGTGTCAAAAAAATTCAAAGATTAGCTGACCGTTTCGAAGCTGGCGATATTCCGCTGATACTGACGGAGCTCGAGTGCAGGCTGCAAAAGCTAATCGAAAACATTGACACGGCAAGCCAACTTCAGGAGGAGATCGAAGAAATATGTAATGACGATGAATTTCGAGCCGAGTTGGATAAACTCTCCATCGTAACCAAGGGAAAGTTAATGTCACTTATATGCGCCTTTAAGACAGCTGACGATAAAAAGTCTTCAGTACCAGTGTTCGGGCCAGCAGCATCATCATAATTAGAACCCACTGTACTTAAACTTAATACAACAACATACACATGTAAACGCTAACGTTCGGCAGCGCTGCTGCGCTCTCTCGGTATGCTAAGGGCTCTCCGCAGCCGCCGCTTCGGCTCTAGCATTGATCTGCCGACGTTGCGGAATTTAGTGCTATGCTAATCTCTCTGCGCATTGGTTGCATATGATCCCGTAAACATTTATCTGGCTGGGCAAAGAGCAAGCAATCGGCTTCTGCTAGCCGCCTGTATAAATAAAAACCTTATTAAATCAATTCGTTCTCATTTTGTTTCTGGACAAAAAATAGGTGCCAAAAAAGCTTGGCATCTCAAACATTGGTGACCCCGACGTGATTAAAGCCATTTGTTAATCGCGTTTTCGTTAAAAAACATATAAAACGAACAATACATTCGTTGCTGTGCAGTTTAAATACCAACAAATTCATTTGGTGCACAATTAAGAACAGTTTTATGTGCAAGTCAGTGAGAGTGCCGGTCGTCTGAGATTCCGTTATTTTAACCGTCGAATCTCTCATTCTATGCTCGACCACGGCCACGGTTCTTGACTTTTCGTGTCCCTCATTCTCGCTCTCGGTGTTCACCGTCGCCTAATCGTCGAGTCTCTCATTCCATGCTCGGCTGCAGCCACAGTTCTTGGATTTCGAGTCTCTCATTCTCGCTCTCGCTCTGCACCGTCGCTTAAGCAGTATTCTATTCTCCGTTTCGTCGCATTGCAAACCGTTTACCATGGACAGCGATCCGAATACAGGCGCGGGCGGAAATATTGCGACGGTTGATACCAGACTGAATCTTTATAAGCGCAAAGTTCAGTCGGTATACAATCGGATGCGAAGGCTTGGCGAATCATTCGCAGGCGATAAAGTTGACAAATTAACCGCCGCGGAAATCGATGTTCGCATCGATATGCTGGCAGAAATGCGAGGGGAGTTCAATAAGTCCCACAATGAGCTGGAAGCTCTCAATCAAGATGAGATTGGGAGTTCGATGCGCGACGACTTCGATGCACTCTTCATATCGCTGAAAGCTGAGTTGCTTGCCGCTATCGAAATGGGCCACTCACGCGCCGCTGCCAATTCAACCACCCTGCCAGGCCATTCTGGACACAGTACCATCATCATGGCTCACAAGCATCGGCTTCCTGAGCTGAAGGTACCCAAGTTCTCCGGTGGGTACGTGGAATACTCGGATTTCATGGCGATGTTCAAATCGGTCATTGGATCGGATGCGGACCTTAGCGACATCGAGAAGTTCCAGCATCTTCGCTCGTATCTCGCAGATGTGGCCTTGGATTCGGTTCGATCATTGGAGCTCTCCAGTGCCAATTATCGTGCGGCTCTGGATATTCTTGATAACCGTTTTAATAACAAACGACTTGTTTTTCAGGCACACATCAAGAAGATTCTGGGGCTCAAGAGGGTAGATTCGCCATCGCCGTAAAGGCTACGGGAGTTTTCGGACGCAGTCAATTTTCATATGCGTGCGTTGCGGACATTGGGAAAGGATGAGGAGATCTCTGACTGCATGGTGATCCACGTTCTGCTGCAGAAGCTGGATGCTAAGACGCAAAGGAAATGGGAGGACACATTGTCGGACGCCATTCCTACCGCAGCCGAGTTCTACGAATTCTTGAATAAGCGCTGCCGGAAAATGGAGAATTTGGAATACGCTACAGCGACGCCCGCTAGTAGCGCTCAGGTGGGAAAAAACCTTTCTACTCCTCATTTAAGGAAAACGTTTGTTGCCTCCAAGTCTTCCGCCAACCCGTCTGGATGCACCTTTTGCCATTCAGCGGGCCATGGCATATACTCCTGCAAATTATTCGGAAACTTGTCCCCGTTGCTGCGCCACAAGGAAGTGAAGAAGCTTTCCCTCTGCTTTAATTGCCTAAAGTCAGGGCATCGCACTCGCGCATGCAACAGTGGAAAATGTCGCGTTTGCAACGGAAGTCATCATAGTTTGCTCCATTTTGAAAATCTGCAATCCATAACGCAAAGCTCCCCACCATCTACTCCGGATCTAGCGCTTCAATCGGAAGCTATTTCTGGAGTTCAGGATTCTGTTAGCAGCTCTCATTCACCTGCGTCTACCTCTCTTGCTGCCCAAGGTCTTCACTCTGATGTTGTGCTTCTGGCTACAGCCGTGGTCCTCGTTAAGAATCGGTCTGGCGTTTTAGTTCCTTGTCGTGCCATACTAGATTCAGGCTCACAACTTCACCTCGTCACATCCAGGTTCGCCCAGCAGCTCCAGCTTAGCAGAACTCAATCATCTGCACTTGTCTCTGGGCTAGGCGATACCAGCGTGTCCACTGAGGGATCCACCGTCAACATTTCCATGCATTCTCGCACATCTAGCTACAAAACGACTCTTACTGCTCTCATTGCCCCTACAATCACCGATTGCCAACCAAGTCTGGCAGTCAATGTATCCGACTGGAGTATTCCCTCGAACATTCAGCTTGCCGATCCTGCCTTTTTCAACCCTCAGCGAGTGGATCTCCTCATTGGTGCGAGCATTTTTTATGATCTCCTCTGCGTAGGGCAAATCAAACTTACTGATGGCCTGCCTCTGCTGCATAAAACCCGGCTCGGTTGGATCGTATCTGGCGGTGGACAAACGGTAGCAAGCTCGGCGCTCTTAGGAACTCACAATTCTCCGGTGCCGGAATCTAACCTGGATTCCAGATTGGATAAAACACTTCCCAACCACCGTATCCAGTCAGAGCTGTGGTGGCCTGTGTTCCCTGTTCCTGAAATGCCGACTTTAGAGCTCCGCAAGCGAGCATTGTTGATCGTGTCTCGACATACCGGTCTCACCTCAGGATGCAAATTTGCAAACACATTTTTTGGCATGCAGCGCACCTTCGCCTACATGCATAAATTTGCACATCGTCTTCGGCACTCTGGACTCACCGTTTCCGATATCCGGCAAGGAACTCATCTCCTAATCCGACACATTCAGCTGGCAACCTTGTGGATGGACATAAAGGAGATTCAACGCAACGGTCAAGTCACGAAATCCAGTTCCATCAGCTCGCTCTCTCCGTTCATCGATCAGTCTGGATTACTTAGAGTTGGAGGGCGCCTTGGAAACTCATCGCTAGGATTTGATGCTCAGCACCCGCTTATTGTGCCCAAGGGACATCCCATAACCTGTGCTCTGATAAGATATTATCACGAGAGGAACCTTCATGCCGGACCTCGCGCCCTGCTTGCCAAAATTCGGCTGGAATATTGGCCAATTGGAGGAATTAAGGCAGTGTCGAAGGAAATCAGCAAGTGTGTGAGATGCTTCAGGACTAAGCCGCGCATGGTTCAGCACATCATGGGAGACCTGCCTAAGGAGCGTTTGGAAGGATCTCGGCCCTTTGAAGTCACTGGAGTGGATTATTGTGGGCCCTTCTTCTACCGATCAGAAATCCGCACGAGGCCTCCGATCAAGTGCTACATCAGTGTGTTCATTTGCTTCACTTCCAAGGCAATACACATGGAGCTCGTAAAGGACCTGACCACCGCTTCGTTTCTAGGCGCATTAAAGCGTTTCACTGCCACACGAGGAAGGCCAAGTCAAATTTGGTCTGACAATGCGACGAACTTCGTTGGCGCCAAGAACGAGCTGCTGGAGCTAAAGAAGCTTTTCATGAGCGACTCGCATGTGAAGGAGGTCCATGAATCCTGCTTGGCTGACTCGATCGACTGGCGTTTCATCCCACCACGCTCTCCGCACTTTGGCGGATTGTGGGAAGCGGCCGTGAAGACTGCAAAACATCACCTGTACCGCTCAGTTGGGCCCTCTGTGCTTGGCTTCGACGAGCTGCGTACTCTGATCTGCCAGATCACGGCAATTGTTAATTCTCGCCCTTTGCTCTCGCTTTCAGAAAATCCTGATGACTTAGATGTTTTGACCCCGGCTCATCTGCTTCTAGGTGGCCCACCTGTGACAATCCTCGAGCCTGACCTAACAAAGCTCAACTACAATCGTCTGGATGGCTGGCAGCGGGTCACTCAACTGCAGCAAATCTTCTGGAGCCGTTGGCGCGAAGAGTACCTCACCCTTTTGCAAGAGCGGTCGAAGTGGCGCACTCCCACGCAAAACCTCTGCGTGAATGATGTTGTCCTGGTGAAGGACGAAAATCTTCCTCCTATGCGTTGGCCACTGGCTAGAGTTGTCGATGTCGTCCAGGGCAAGGATGGCGTGTGCCGCGTAGCGGACTTGAAGACCGCATCAGGAACCATCAGGAGGGCCGTTACTCGGCTATGTCTACTGCCCCTTAGGGAGTCTGTTGAAAGGCTGGCTTCCAACGGGGGGAGTATGTTCGGGCCAGCAGCATCATCATAATTAGAACCCACTGTACTTAAACTTAATACAACAACATACACATGTAAACGCTAACGTTCGGCAGCGCTGCTGCGCTCTCTCGGTATGCTAAGGGCTCTCCGCAGCCGCCGCTTCGGCTCTAGCATTGATCTGCCGACGTTGCGGAATTTAGTGCTATGCTAATCTCTCTGCGCATTGGTTGCATATGATCCCGTAAACAATTATCTGGCTGGGCAAAGAGCAAGCAATCGGCTTCTGCTAGCCGCCTGTATAAATAAAAACCTTATTAAATCAATTCGTCCTCATTTTGTTTCTGGACAAAAAATAGGTGCCAAAAAAGCTTGGCATCTCAAACAACCAGCTTCTGGTGGCCCAACTCGTGCTCGACTTCCGAAGATAGCACTGCCGCAGCTCAGCGGCATTTTTTTCGGAATTCTAAAACTTTATATGTTTATTTGAGACTCTGGATCATAATGACGAAACCAATCCAGTTATCGAAAAGTTCAACCATTTGCTTTCGTGTCTCTCTTGTGAAGCGTTAGGAAATGTTAGGGCGTTCCAAGTAACCGAGAGTAACTACGAGAAAGCCATTGCAAGCTTAAAACGGGTCTACGATAACGATTATCTGATTTTCAAAAATCACATTGCTGCCATATTTAGTCTTCCCAAAATGACCCAGCAATCAGCATCGTCCTTAAGGAACCTAATAGATACGGCCTCATCCATGTATGGTTAATTGTTGTCGATAGGCGATGATAAAAAGATCTCAAATGCAATGCTTATTCATTTCGTCTTTAGTAGAGTCGGTGACCAAACAAAAATGGGAAGAAATCTCAATTATGAAAACCTGCAAACAGGTGGTCACCCCTGCTCAGTCGAGTATCCCCTGCTATCTTTGCGGAAAAGCAATGCACGCAAAGTGCGCTGGGTACTCAGGCCTCGTGGGTGATGCAATTTCCAAGCATAATGGCTTGTCCTACTGTTGCGAGGCATGCCGGGGGGCTCACATAGAGATGGCCAGGTTTATGGGGCAGACGCGGAATGGCTTTAAGGAGCTGACCGTAGGCTTTAAAAAGCAGTACGATCGGCTCCTAGCCATGGAGTCTTTGTTAAGCAGCTTGCAACTGCTGAATGAGTCTCCTAGGCGAAAAAAGGTCACTCCGCGGAATCTGCAAGCCCCAACTGTCCCTCTGCCGCCCGTTGCCGAACAACCGACTCCGACCACTCCAATTGTGCCGCAGCCGATATCGTTTGCTATTCCAAGGGCAACGACAGCTGCTGGTGATGCAAATTCGGCAGCCGAATTTATCACTTCGGAGAACGCACAACCAGAAATTTCCGTAGCGTCCGTGTCCGTCGAGTCCGCCAACATTCCTAATATCCCGTCCACTTCGATCCCACCAACAAACATACGACCCGGACCACCGAGTATTGCCATCACAGGTACAAGGTCTGTGGTGCCAAACCCAAGATTGGTGGTGATCACACCTACACCTAAACGACAAATTGTTGTCTCACGGCTTGCCCCTAACACCACTATAGATGACGTTACTGCTTTTATTCAAAGCAATATACAAGCCGTCAGTTTAAAGGTGGAGAAGTTTAACTTCTCTTATGCCAGGGATGTTGCTTCATTCAAAATAGGCGTCTCCCCGACTCATTTTGACACCATTTGCTCTGCCAAATTTTGGCCTGAGAACATGGTGGTGAAGGAGTTTAAGGCAAAGAAGAAGAGTAGGGCCCCAATAACTCCTAATACTAGTCAGGCCAGTGCTCCATCCTCATCTTCCCAGTCCACCCATCCAAAAAACTAACTTCTTCTCTCTTAGTCACCTACCAGAATGTTAGAGGCTTGCGTAGTAAGCTCAGCACTCTGTTTCGGGATAGCGTCGCATTTGCATCCCATGTAATTGTGTTTACAGAGAACTGGTTAAAACCGGAAATTCTTAGTTCTGAAGTTTTGGCAGGTCGGTACACAACCTTTAGAAATGACCGTTCGTCTCGACGTGCAGGTGGTGTTCTGATTGCAGTGTACTCTAACTTCACGTCGGAACATTTTACAGTCCAGATTCAACAAGAACTGGAATTCCTGTGTATAAAACTGATTCTTCCCGCTTTTTCAGTCTTTATTACATGCTCGTATATTCCACCTTCTTCGGATATCGCAATATATGAGCAGCACTTGTCCGCCTTAAGCGCTGTTTCTTCTTCGCTATCAGATAAAGATCATATGATAGTTCTTGGGGATTTCAATTTACCAGGAACTGTTTGGTCTTCGGTAAACGAGTCTAATAACCTAGTCCCCATGTCACGACATGACTTTATAGACGGCTTACTCGACTTATCCCTGTCTCAAGTCAACCATGTGAAAAATTCCCTGGGTCGATTGCTTGATCTGTGCTTTGTAACGGATCCGACCATTGCGTTTATAACCCGAGTCCCTCCGCTCACTATACCTGAAGACGCCTACCATCCTACACTTGAAGTGTCGCTCGATATTGGACCAACCGCGTTGGATCGGTCGGGTAGGCTACCTTAATGTGTCTGCTGCTTTCGTAAAGCCGAGTTTGCGAAGCTTAATAACCTCATTAGGGATTTTGATTGGTCCGCTTTGTATTTGTGCACTGATGTTACAATATGCACAAACATTTTCTACGATGCACTTGACTCACTTTTTGAGTCTTGTGTCCCACTTTCCTGTCCTATTAGATCTGGGAAGCCCCCTTGGTTTACCAAAGAGTTATCCAGTCTAAAAAAATTAAAATCAAGACTTTACAAAAAATTTGGCTCTCCTTCTTCTCTCTCTCGCTATGTAATGGCTCGGTCAAAATTTTCAGTTCTTAATTCCCAGTGCTATAAGAACTACCTATCTAGATGCAGGACCCTAAGCAGTTTTACAGCTTCGTAAACAGTAAGCGTAAAACTTCCGCTCATCCATCCTCGCTATCATTTCTTAATACGTCGGCAAATACTGATCAGGCAATTGCCGATCTGTTTGCCCAATTCTTTCAAACAACCTATTCACAGGAATGCTACTCCGGGCAGTCGTACCCATACGGCTTACCCAGGTCGAACGGCATCTTCAGTCCCTTGCTAAATAAAAGCTCTCTGCTTCTTGATTTTCGGAAAGTTAAGCCGGTGTTTTCACCGGGTCCGGACGGAGTTCCCGGCTGTGTACTTAGATACTGCGCCGAGTCTCTGTGTGGACCGTTGCTTAAACTATTCAGCCTGTCCATTAACTCTTCATGCTTCCCCTCCATATGAAAGGAGTCGTTCATAATTCCTCTCCATAAGAAAGGTAGTAAGTCTGACGCGAAGAACTACAGAGGTATATCAAAGTTATCCGCAATTCCTAAAGTGTTTGAGAAAATTTTAACTCCGCACCTGCAGCATCTTTGCAGATCACTTATATCTCCTGCCCAGCATGGATTTATAAGGCGGAGATCAACAACCACGAATTTATTGGAGTTCACCTCCTTTATCATTAAAGGCTTTCAAGGTAATCTACAGACGGATGTCATTTACACAGATTTCAGTAATGCATTCGACTCTGTAAACCACACTCTCCTAGCACAAAAACGTGACCTTTTAGGGTCTACACCCAATCTCTTGAGATGGATTTCTAGCTACCTTTGTTCCAGGTCCCAAAGAGTCCTCTTCAAAAACTCCCTATCTTCACCAGTTATGGTTACTTCGGGCGTACCAAAGGGCAGCCATCTAGGCCCCCTACTCTTTACACTCTTTATAAATGACCTGCCTTCGGTATTAACATACTCTCGAGTACTTATGTATGCGGATGATGTTAAGCTGTGTGTCCAGTTCAAGGACAGCTTATCTCACTCCAGGTTGCAATCCGATCTTAATAGCTTTCAGTCATGGTGTTGTGCAAATTTGTTATACCTTAATGCTTCGAAATGTAAAGTAATGACAGTTCATCGCTCCAGCGCCTTTCTGGCTCCTTACACACTAGGCGGGGGTTCTCTCGAGAGAATTACCCTAGTTGATGATCTTGGTGTTCTTTTAGATCCCAAGTTAAAGTTTTCTGAGCACATTTCTACCATGGTTAATAAGGCCATGGGCGTGCTTGGGTTTATAAAGAGGTGGTCAAAGGAATTTGACGACCCCTATATAACAAAGACTCTCTATGTATCGCTGTTTCGACCGATTTTAGAATATGGTTCTTGTGTATGGTGCCCTCAGTACAAAGTACACCAGGACCGTATAGAATCAGTACAGAAAAACTTTTTAATTTTCGCTCTACGCGGCCTCAACTGGGATGCAAGTGTGAGACTGCCGTCTTACTCTAGTAGATTGCTTTTAATAAACCTTCCATCTTTAGTTAACCGTAGAAAAATGCTTGGTGTGATTTTTGTGCACAACTTGATCAAGGGTGACGTATATAGCCCTGACTTGTTGAGCCGCATAAACTTCACGATTCCTATTAGAATTACCAGAAATTATACCCCTCTGTTCCTTCCGATTTGTAGATCGAATTATTCCTTGCATGAACCTTTTAGAGTTTTATGCTCGGATTATAATTCCCTCTACCATATTATATCGGCAACTAATTCCCTTCCTCTTCTTAAATTACTAATACTCACATACCTTTCTCGTAGTTAGTAATTGTAGTTGTGGAGTACGATAGTTTTAATGCATGATTAACTCCTTTAGTAAGATTAGTTCTAATTTTCCTCGAATACTAGTCTAACATCTATCTTTCCTGCATGATCGCGATCGGTTCGGTTAACGAGTCGCGCGTTTTGCGGCAGCGCCCCTCGGTCGGTTGGGTGGGAGGAGGGCTGCGTTTCGGCCTGGGATTCGCGCGTAACAGCATTCGGCTGGTGTCCCATGGGCCACTTGATGGTGCAGTCATTGCACGTCAACGTCTAACGTATGATAAGCTGCCACTTTGGACGGACTGCGAAAGTGTGCTTAATCGCAGACATCAGAATCTTTCGGCCGAAGAATCTGCAAAACCAAAGCAGGAGCAGAAAGCTGTGCCAAGCAAGACTCATAATCGGAGCTCGTTTACGTGTTCGACTGCGAATACCAAGCGCCAACGCCAACAAGCAGTCCATTTGGTCGGCTGGCAGTAATGCAAAGGTTTGAATTCGCAAAGACTTTATCCCTATATATCAATTGTCTGCAACCAGGCCACTCTGTGGTACGCTGCAAAGCTAAGATGTGTCGAGTGTGTGGCTGCTCACACCATTCCTTATTGCATAGGTACACAGAGGGGAACAAAAGTCTAGCGTTTCCATCACCCCCAGAGAGTTTTTCTCCTCCACCCAATCAGAATGAACCTTCCACTTCGCATGCTCTGCATGCGACAGCTATGGACGGAGTTATTCTGGCTACGTCAATCGTAAGCGTCCGAACAAATAACGGTGAATATGTTTTGGCACGAGCTCTGCTTGACTCTGGGTCCCAAACCAATTTTATCACTGAGGACTTAGCACAGCGCTTACAGATCCGTAGGAAGGACTCCTGTATCAACTTGCTTGGTATTGGTGAAGCCGATTCACAAGTCAAGAAGAAGACACACACGGTGGTGAAGTCGCGAGTTACTGGTAGTGAGTTCTCGGTCGATTTCTGGATTCTAAGGTCTATTTCGGGGTATCAGCCTGATCAAACACTTAATGTGAATGATTGGCAAATCCCGAAGAACTTACCACTTGCAGACCCATATTTCTTTAAGCTACAGAAGATAGATATGTTGATAGGTGCAGAAACATTTTTCGAACTTTTATCTGTTGGTCAAATAAGACAAGGTCCTGACTATCCAACTATCCTAATGCTTCTCGGATGGATTGTGTCGGGCAGATACACTCCAAAGGTGACTGTCACCAGGAAGCGATGAACTGTTTGAGTTGTCGAGAAGAGTCAGTAGCATCTGTCGACAACACACGACAAAAGTTTTGGTCACTGGAAGAATTGCCGTCTTTTAAAAAGTCTTTATCTCCTGAACACAAGTTATGTGAGAAGCATTGTAGAAAAACTACCCAGGTCTTGCCTTCAGGTCGGTTTGAAGTAAAGCTACCGTTCAAATTAGATCCCAGTATCTTGGGATACTTCTTTGAAGTAGCTAAACGGCGGTTTTTGTCGCTTGAAAAAAGATTGTTTCGTGACCCTGAGTTGCAGAAAATGTACTTGGTAGAGTACATCTCCGTAGGTCACATGTCTCCCACAGACAACACAATCCCTAAAACTCCACATTATTTTATTCCCCATCAGTTTTTGTTCAGGCCCCAAAGTACGTCGACCAAGCTCCGTGTCTTTTTCGATGCGTCTTGTAAGACGTCCTCTCAGGTGGCCTTGAACGACATATTGATGGTTGGTCCTACGATACAGGATGAGTTGTATTCTACCTTACTCCGCTTCAGACTACACAGGTACGCCTTGACAGCCGATGTTAAGAAAATGTATCGCCAAGTCTTGGTAGATGATGTGGATAGACGATTGCAGGTCATAGTGTGGAGAAGAGACCCTTCTGGGTCCTTGAGTATACCAGCTCAACACCGTAACACATGGGACTGGACCAGCCCCATTTTTGGCCATTCGGTGTTTGAAGAGGTTGAGTGAGTCTGCAAAGCTCTCATTCCCTAAAGTTGCTGAAGTTATTGAGTCCGACTTTTATGTTGATGACATGTTGACTGGTGCTGGTTACGTAGAGGAGCTAAGGGCAATCAAGTCCGAAGTGTCTCAGGTTCTTCAGACTGCAGGTTTTGAGTTGGCAAAGTGGTTTTCAAACTCACCTGAGATCACCGCATCTGAGAGCACAGCAAAGCCCATGCTAAAGCTATCGAGTTATCGTTGATCACATGTTGACAGGTGCTGGTTGCGTAGAGGAGCTAAAGACAACTAAGTCTGATGTGGCTCAGGTTTTTCAAACCGTTGGGTTTGAGTTAACTAAGAGGTTCGCGAACTCACCTGAGGTCACCGCAGCCGAGAGCACAGTTAAACCGATAACGATCTCGGACTCAGAGTCAACTAAGGCGTTGGGAATCTCGTGGCTGCCACACGAAGACGTCCTTAAGTTCCAAATTGACACGTCAGTAATGGGTCTCCGAGCGACAAAACGGAACATTTTATCGGTGACATCAAAGCTGTTTGACCACCTTGGCTTGTTAAGTCCTTTAGTAATAAAGGGAAAGATCCTACAGCAGGAGCTTTGGCATAATAAGCTAGATTGGGATGAGTCAATTCCAATGCACTTGGAAACAGCATGGAACTTACTAAAAGAATACTTGGGTCAGTTAGAGAAGATTACGATACCTCGATTTGTGCATACTGATCCCATGTCACCGATACAAGTACATGCCTTTGCCGACGCATCCATGAGAGCTTATGGAGCCTGCGTCTAAATCCGTAGAAAGACTGCAGAAGGTCTCATTGTTGACTGCAAAGTCGAAAGTAGCACCGCTCAAGACGAAAACGCTCCCAAGGCTTGAGTTATGTGCCGCTCACCTTCTCGCAGATCTCTGTCACCGACTCGAATCACTGCTCAAGGTTCCAATAGAAAAAATGATATTCTGGTCAGGGTGGTCGACCTAAGGATGAGTATCGGAGCAGTGTTCAGGAGACCAATCCACAAACTGGCTCTTCTTCCAATAAGTTGAAGCCTTCCAGGCCTTCAACGGGGCCGGAGTAGCATTGAGCTGCCAATTTTTTTGGAGAGTGTAATGGATTAAGGCGGAGCGGGAACGCAGAAAGCTCTCTCTCGTGGCGAAGTGGGGCGAATTCGAAAAGAGCGAGAGAGAGCTTTCTGCGCTCCCGCTCCGCCTTAATCCATTACACTCTCCAACAAAATTGGCGTCCGTCCGTCTTCATTATCGCCTATAGCTCAGAGACTGTAAAAGCTAGAGCAACCTTATTTTGTATCCAGACTCCTGTCCTATCACACTGTTAAAGGTGTATTTCAAAATTTCGCCCCACCCCCTTCCGCCCACTCCAAGAACGAACATCTGTGGCATGCACAATTTTAAAGATACGAGGAATCTAAAAAAGCAGAATCATAGACAATGACGATTTCCATCAGAGTGTTGAATCTGGATCAGATCAGATCAGATCATAGCCACAATGAAGAAAACCATTTAGAAATCCATCGTTCCCTCTCGCTCTCTCTCACACACCGGTGGGGGTTCTATGCCTGATAGAATTTTTTGACGCCTAGATCTCAGAGACCATAAGAGCTAGATCAACCAAACTTTCTATCCAAGCTCCTGTAATACCAAACCGAGACGAGTGTGTTTAAAAATTTGGCCACGCCCCTTCCGCCTCCACAAAGGACGAAAATCTACAATTTTGAAGATACGGGAAAACCAAAAACGCAGAATCAAAAATGACCATATCTATCAGAGTGTTGAATCTGGATCAGATCGGATCATTAGTATAGCCAGAAGGAACAAATGAAATTTCAGTGGCCACGCAACGCTTTCCAAGCGCAGACTCATTCCCTATCTCTCTCGCACACAGCCGTGTATGTATATGTAGGAAGTAGATTTAGACATGTAGAAAAGACAGATGTAAAAACGTATGTAACAAAAATGGAATCTAATATATATAAAAATTTCCGAAAAGGTTAGACTTAATATTTTTTTTCTTTTTTGGCTAAAATTTATTACGCTGTATGATTTAGATGCTTTATTGGTTCAGTGATTGAGAGAATCCTTGGACTTCGGTATGTATTTAGAATCGCTTCAGTCTATGTTGTTCGCAACAGTTTTCTTCGATGTTTTTTTTTATAGAAAGAACGAGTGAGCATTATACAAATTGGAAGTTCACTTTTCCTTCTAGCTACATTCCTTCTAAAATATATTTTCATATTTGTACATATATTCATCTGTAGTACTTTGTTTATGGGCCCTATAAATACACCCACTGAGCACCCCATGCCAACCAATACGAAATAAACAAACAATTCTGAATAATATGAAGGCGCACAAGTAATGGACGCGTATACTATAAATGTTCACACATACGCGAGAAAAACGCACTCGATATATTTTGGCCGTTTAACGCGTACCGAAAGTATATTTGGACTTAGATCCACAGTTCCAGAATTATTTATGCCATATAATTTCGCTATTTGCGGGGGTCTAACAAAAATGATTTTTTTCAGTGTTATATAACTGTAGTCTGTACACAAAATTCGGTTACTAGCTCTTATACAGGCTTGGCCTAGTCACATACATACAGCTGCGCTGAAAAAAATATCACCATGAGTCTTATGTCTGTCTGTCTGGATGGTTTTTGTTTAAACAATGGTTCTAATAAATGCTTTCAAAAGCATTAAGATATCCCATAGATAGGTATGTATTGCAAGACTCCAAATGAAAATTTTTCAAAAGAAGATGATTTAATCCGAAACTAAGACGCCAAAAAAAATAGCACCGATTTACCAAAAAATGTAAATAATAAATAATAAATTGTATATTATACAAAGAATTTGTCCGAAATTTTTATTAGAATCTGTTACTTTAGTTGTATTTAAAGGTTAATATTTAGGTGTAAGCCTTTGGGCAGCAAGAACAGCAGCACAACGTCTCGGCATTAAAGTTCACCTAATTTTCGCATCTTTGATTCGGGATATTTATCCACGAATCATGCAGGATACCTCAAAGATCTTTATTGCTCTTTGGTTTCGCATAAGAAACATATTTTTAAACTTCACGCCAAATATTTGCAATGGGGTTCAATCTGGGGACTGAAAAGGCCAATCCATTACCTTAAGAAGTTTTCTCAAACCACTTTCGACCTTTTTTTCTGGTACTTTTTGGGTCATTGTCCTGTTGAAAGACGGCATTTCGTATTCCACATAAGGCAGCATCACTGTTTCCTATAGAATAACATAGACATTTTGATCCAATATCCATTTGCGCCACGTATTGGATCAACTTCCTAAAACGAAAATCATGCCCATACCAATATGATCTCCCTGTTTAATGTGAATCTGGGGCTTGTATTCTGCATTATATAGTCGTCCCATATAAGATCGAGACCCTTTGACACCGAAATAAAAGTTTTGTCTTTCGTCGGACCCAAGGATGTTTCTCCATTTTTATTTGGGCCAACTTGAGTGCTGTTTTGCATACTGAATTCGATTTGCCCTATGCCTTGCAGTCAAAATTGGGATTTTCCCCGGACTACGGGGATATTCCTTCCACATGTTTCTTGTTGGTAACATATTTTGAAGCATTACAAATCATTTTAATTCAACAACCGACAATTTGCCCCACCTTAGTATAGGTCCAGTGTTCCGAAATTAAAGTTTTGATCCTTTGGCTTTTGTTCGGAGCAGAACGACAAATAATCATTTTAAAGTAAATGCCATCGAGCATCACTGTTTGGATTTGTTTGCTATTATCTAATACATGTAATATCTCTCTCGTCATAAGCTCCCTCCCCGCTAAAGCTTGCGCTCTCGTTTTGCGTTTTGTCTGATCAGAGCTTTCGGCTGCTGCTGCAGCCGGGCCTCTCTGCTTAGGGTTAGTGCAGCTCCGATCACTAAACACAATAAACATACATTATATTCTAAAATAACCTATCGTGCGATTTTTAATATAAACCTAGGTGATAATTTGATATCTTCCTCTAAACAGCTTTTTTCTTCACTACAGTGCTTTCCACGACCCATAACTACTTATATTTTGTAACTTTCTTGTAACAATCTACGTAAGCCACCGATTTTTAATTCAATCAAGAACTTAAAATATCAAAAAGGTCAGAAAAGAAAATGTTTTGATACAAAAGCGTTATTTGGTGCTATTTTTGTTGGCGTTCTATTTCGCTCCTCTTTCTCAAAATTGCCAAAAGTAATAAGAACCGTTAGGATTAAGAGAGAGCTTTCTCTCTTCTCACTCACTTCTCTCAGAGAGGAGATGTGTAAGGCTACTTGAAATTACAATAAAGCAACAGATATTGGACAGTGGTCATGTTAAGAATCAATAATGACTGTTATACCTAGCGGTGCTACTTTTTTCGGCGCACCGTACCTTAGTAAAATTACTATATGCGCAGAAATTATGTTTTATATGTTTTAAATATTCAGGTCTTATCTCTTATTGTTGTGCTCAGTAACAGCAAATTCTCGACTTCTTTGAACACCATTTGTGGTACCGTTAGCTTAGATAAAAGATCAAAGTCGCGCTCTACGTAGAAAATAGATATATGTGCATTCATGATTATTTATGTTTAGAGAGTCGCAGTGTTAGCATCGTTTTAATAAAAGTGAAAAGCGGATAGGTTTAGTAGGTAAGCACTCATTATTGCATCAAACCCACCAAAATATTAAAAAAGAATTGCATTTTTAGTTGAAAATGCCTCGTGGTACTGAATTGTCTGAGGAAGAGCAGGAAGGGATCAAGGGAATGCAATGAGCCGTCATGAAAACTGGTCGAATCGCTTCACTACTGAATCGACATCGAAATACCATTTCGAAATTTTTAAAAGATCCAGACGGTTACCGCATAAATCACCGCCATGGTCCAGTATCAACCAAAACTCGGATTAAAAATCACCAGGCAACGTATGAGCCAAATTTTGCACGAAAATTGTAACCTCACATATCAAAACAAAGTTGGCAAACCCCGCTTAACTAAACGTCATAAAGATGCCCGAATGGCTTTTTATGAAAAACACAAATTCTGGGACGTCGAATTTGAAAATATAATTTTTAGTGATGAAAAAAAGTTTAATTTAGACGGTCCAGATGGTCATAAATATTGGAGGGATCCCCGTCATCCACGGGCAACTTGTTACAACCGGAACCATGGCGGTGGATCGCTAATGATATGGGCTGCCTTTAGTGCTAAAGGCAAGTCTCCAATATGTTTTATATCCGGCCGTATGACGCTCAAGCATATGTAGAATTGGTTGATAGTGAGCTTATTCCATTTGTTGACCATTTCCATGGTGATCAATGTATATTTTAGCAGAATAATGCGCCGATTCATGTTGCCCGGGCTACAATGTGTTTTTTGACACCTACAATTGATGAAGTGGCCGGCAATGAGTCCGGATTTCAATCCAATTGAGGACCTGTGGGGCATCCTTGCAGAAAAAGTTTATTCCTGTACAAAGCAGTACGATACCTTGAAGGAGTTTAAATAAGCTATCGTTGCAGAATCGGCCAAGATTGAGTTATCAACTCTTAAATGCCCCGCAGGCTGCAGAAGCTTCATGAACATAAGAGCAACTCCATTAATTATGAAGAGAGTTACATTTTCTCTATACTTTTTTCTTCATTTTTTTTTTATTTGCCTTTATTAAATTAAAAATTTTAAATGGCTGTTATACACATTTTCTGTGTGAAAAAAAACAAAACAATTTTTTTTTTATAAAAAAATGTAATTTTTTTTATTTTTGGCAATTTTTGCAATGACTGCACCATCAAGTGGCCCATGGGACACCAGCCGAATGCTGTTACGCGCGAATCCCAGGCCGAAACGCAGCCCTCCTCCCACCCAACCGACCGAGGGGCGCTGCCGCAAAACGCGCGACTCGTTAACCGAACCGATCGCGATCATGCAGGAAAGATAGATGTTATACTAGTATTCGAGGAAAATTAGAACTAATCTTACTAAAGGAATTAATCATGCATTAAAACTATCTTACTCCACAACTACAATTACTAACTACGAGAAAGGTATGTGAGCATTAGTAATTTAAGAAGAGGAAGGGAATTTGCCGATATAATATGGTAGAGGGAATTATAATCCGAGCATAAAACTCTAAAAGGTTCATGCAAGGAATAATTCCATCTACAAGTCGGAAGGAACAGAGTTTTATAATTTCTAGTAATTCTAATAGGAATCGTGAAGTTTATGCGGCTGAACAAGTCAGGGCTATCTACGTCACCCTTGATCAAGATACAAAAATCACACCAAGCATTTTTCTACGGTTAACTAAAGATGGAAGGTTTATTAAAAGCAATCTACTAGAGTAAGACGGCAGTCTCTCACTTGCATCCCAGTTGAGGCCGCGTAGAGCGAAAATTAAAAAGTTTTTCTGTACTGATTCTATACGGTCCTGGTGTACTTTGTACTGAGGGCACCATACACAAGAACCATATTCTAAAATCGGACGAACAAGCGATAAATAGAGAGTCTTTGTTATATAGGGGTCGTCAAATTCCTTTGACCACCTCTTTATAAACCCAAGCACGCCCATGGCCTTATTTACCATGGTAGAAATGTGTTCAGAAAACTTTAACTTGGGATCTAAAAGAACACCAAGATCATCAACTAGGGTAATTCTTTCGAGAGAACCCCCGCCTAGTGTGTAAGGAGCCAGAAAGGCGCTGGAGCGATGAACTGTCATTACTTTACATTTCGAAGCATTAAGGTATAACAAATTTGCACAACACCATGACTGAAAGCTATTAATATCGGATTGCAACCTGAAGTGAGATAAGCTGTCCTTGAACTGGACACACAGCTTAACATCATCCGCATAAATAAGTACTCGAGAGTATGTTAATACCGAAGGCAGGTCATTAATAAAGAGTGTAAAGAGTAGGGGGCCTAGATGGCTGCCCTGTGGTACGCCCGAAGTAACCATAACTGGTGAAGATAGGGAGTTTTTGAAGAGGACTCTTTGGGACCTGGAACAAAGGTAGCTAGAAATCCATCTCAAGAGATTGGGTGTAGACCCTAAAAGGTCACGTTTTTGTGCTAGGAGAGTGTGGTTTACAGAGTCGAATGCATTACTGAAATCTGTGTAAATGACATCCGTCTGTAGATTACCTTGGAAGCCTTTAATGATAAAGGAGGTGAACTCCAATAAATTCGTGGTTGTTGATCTCCGCCTTATAAATCCATGCTGGGCTGGAGATATAAGTGATCTGCAAAGATGCTGCAGGTGCGGAGTTAAAATTTTCTCAAACACTTTAGGAATTGCGGATAACTTTGATATACCTCTGTAGTTCTTCGCGTCAGACTTACTACCTTTCTTATGGAGAGGAATTATGAACGACTCCTTCCATATGGAGGGGAAGCATGAAGAGTTGATGGACAGGCTGAATAGTTTAAGCAACGGTCCACACAGAGACTCGGCGCAGTATCTAAGTACACAGCCGGGAACTCCGTCCGGACCCGGTGAAAACACCGGCTTAACTTTCTGGAGATCAAGAAGCAGAGAGCTTTCATTTAACAAGGGACTGAAGATGCCGTTCGACCTGGGTAAGCCGTATGGGTACGGCTGCCCGGAGTAGCATTCCTGTGAATAGGTTGTTTGAAAGAATTGGGCAAAAAGATCGGCCATTGCCTGATCAGTATTTGCCGACGTATTAAGAAATGATAGCGAAGATGGATGAGCGGACGTTTTACGCTTACTGTTTACGAAGCTGTAAAACTGCTTAGGGTCCTGAGAAAAACGTATCCTGCATCTAGATAGGTAGTTCTTATAGCACTGGGAATTAAGAACTGAAAATTTTGACCGAGCCATTACATAGTGAGAGAGAGAAGAAGGAGAGCCAACTTCTTGAAATTTTTTGTAAAGTCTTGATTTTAAGTTTTTTAGACTGGGTAACTCTTTGGTAAACCAAGGGGGCTTCCCAGGTCTAATAGGACAGGAAAGTGGGACACAAGACTCAAAAAGTGAGTCAAGTGCATCGTAGAAAATGTTTGTGCATATTGTAACATCAGTGCACAAATACAAAGCGGACCAATCAAAATCCCTAATAAGGTTATTAAGCTTCGCAAACTCGGCTTTACGAAAGCAGCGGACACATTGAGGTAGCCTACCCGACCGATCCAATGCGGTTGGTCCTATATCGAGCGACACTTCAAGTGTAGGATGGTAGGCGTCTTCAGGTATAGTGAGCGGAGGGACTCGGGTTAACAACGCATATACAACGGTATACATCGCATATATACATATTCATACATACACTGGCGGTCAGAGAAACCGCACCACTCCAAAATGTCAAGGAATATTATTATTTTAGTTAATATTAAAGAAATTTAATCAAAATACAAGGTTAAAAGTAAAAACTGTATTTCTGGAAGTTACATATCCTTTATTTTTGACTATTTAACAAAAAAGGAGAAATTTTCTAATTTTGATGAAGTATTAAATTAATTTTTTTCATACAATTTTTCAGGACGATTCCCGCGCCTTGCTACCGAGCGAATTCAGTGAATTCTTTTTTCGTCTTTAATTTAATTCTTTTTAACAAAGCATTTGCAAAAAAAAAACATTAATATAAGGCTTCGTTTTATTACAGTCTGATAAAGTGTTCAAAGACATAGGAATTTTTCGCCTAGGTTGGCCGGGAAACTCGCCTCTCCTGAACCCTATAGAGCACATATGGCATAGAACGAAGCTTCAAGTTGCTGAACAGAAGCCTGAGAAAAAAAAAAACTCATTTCAGCTTTGAAAATCGTGTGGTATGATAATTTGGATGAAGAAACCCTTACGACCCTTGTTGATTCCATGCCGTCAAGGATAATGGCGGTTATTCAGGACAGATTACGAGCAACATCGTACTAATGTATTATTTTAAGATTTACCATCTATTGCTTGGAAATTGGAATTTGTCTCCTTTTTTGTTAAATGGTAAAAAATAAAGGATATGTAACTTCCAGAAATACAGTTTTTAATTTTAACCTTGTATTTTGATTCAATTTCCTTAATATTAACTAAAATAATAATATTTCTTGACATTTGCCCGAACGAATTCATAATATTTTGCAGTGGTGCGGTTTGTCTGACCGCCAGTGTATACAGGCAGGCTCCTTTTTTCACTTCCCAAAAATTGTAATTTTTTTTTTAACCGTTTTAACTAAACGGACGATTTTTCCGTTTTCAGGACGGAAACATTTTCCTCTCCGAAATGAAAGGTATACGTCTTTTGTATACAAATAAAAAAGAAACTTAATCGCAAAATGAAAAAAATAGATGACTTATTGATTTATTAACATACATACATTTGACACCATTGCCAGGCAATGTAGCTTGTGCCTTTTTGATAAACCAACTTTTTTAACCCAACCTCAAATATGACTTGGGCCAAATTGGTCAGGGCAGCAAACCCTTTTCGTTTTCATGCGAATAGCTGAGACAGCCCGATTTTGTTATCGGATTGATGGCAAAAAATACATTTATGCGTCAAATTAATTGGTTGACCATATAAGTCTGTGGAAAAATAGTTATATACAAATGGCAAATACTAAAATGTAGCTTATAATTAAAATAATTTCGCATTAACAATTCTGATAATTTTTTACTAGGATATGCGTTAGTGGCTTTATAACATATTTTCATCAAATAGTTAATTTCGTAAGCCTTTGGCACTTTCGAGAGCTGACGCCAAGCAGAGACGGCGAAAATTGAAAAAACAAAAAAAAAATACATACATGCCGTAGGTGGAAGCCGACACTAGGGATCGAGAATGCAAAAACAAAATACACACAGTGTATAAGGATATTCTGATATAGCCCGCCGCTGCTGTAAACAATGTGACATACCATAAGAGCAAAGGGGTCTATATGTACATGTCGGAGATCGAAAAGAAAAATTTGTATTTCGCTGGAAAATAAGTAAACGATACATGGTAAATGTTATTCGAATAGTACTGGCTGTCGATATATATTGTCTAGTGTGACCCTATGTTGCTGAGAGCATAGTCTGAGAGCGAGAGAGCGCCTCAGATTAGCATGGCGGAAGTGTGGCCGTGGTTGTTGAAGTCAGTCTGTGTATAGATGACGATGAGGAAACAGCACAACACATTGCGACTTGCTGTGCTTAACCAAGAATCCAATATGGCGGACGAGACCCAGCATACCGACAACGCTCTGACATACATATATATTAGAGTCTACGTGCATTTCAGTCTATTTATAAAAAGCAAAAAAGCTTAGATTACCGTTAATAAAACTAAATAGCTTTCCTCCACTAAAATCAGATACACGGAAAAATGTATTATTCCGTCGTATGCAAATGTGTGTTTTTTAGGTTTAATTCAATTTAAATTTCATATAATATAAATAAACACTAATTTTACTGCTATATTCATTAATGTACTGCGATTTTGAATTTCGAATATAGGAAAATGTTAAACTAGTCGCTGGTTCAATAACTATTATAAGTTAAGGTATCGGAAATGAAATTTAAGCTGCGAAATACTTCAGTTGAATGCTGATAGAAGCTGTCAAGTTACAGAAATGCGATTAAATTATTGCTAAATTAAAGCAAGATACAAAAATTTGAAAAATACCTTAATGAAGCTAATTGAATAGAATCTAGGACACATTGGAAATAAGTCATTCGAATCAATCGCTATACTAAAAGTTAATGTTATGTAATAAAGTTTGTTATCCACATACTTATAATGAAAACTAACTACTTAAGCTGTAACTCCTTTCTGTAAATCATGTAGAATTTCAAAATCTTAAAAAGTATTCCACTTTCTTTAACAGTAGGAATTATAAAATATACTGCTGACCGAAAACTTACAAATTAAAAAATCTAAAACTTCTGCTTGCTCAACGCATTTATATATTTAAAGTCTGTCTACACTATTGTACTTATTCACCAAATTAAATTTTTAAAACAGTTTAAAATAAAAGAATTACTCTTAAAAATCTCGTTAATATGATTAACGGGCTATTTAAATTAGCATTTTATCCTTGCGTAAGTCAGTTTTTAACCACAGCCTCAGGCTTGCCCAGAAAAGTGAAAATAAGAATGGTATTGGTTCGCAAAAAATGCATTCTATTGCACTATGTTGAATTTGACCCGTTTCCGTGGCCAAAACTCATTTTTCGCGAGTATGCAAATTTCCGTTTTTTCATTGTTACCATGTTAAGAAATGATCAAAATGCTATGTTACAAGTTAACAAGAGTTAACTGAATTGTCCATTGGGTTGGACGAATTCTGAGTTAACAAGAGTTAACTGAATTGTCCATTGGGTTGGACGAATTCTGCGATATTGCAAGATAAGCAGTTTCGTCACCCGTGGGATCGCCGTCGTCGCGGTCGCCGGATGCCGGCCGCCACTGGACACCACAAACGAGGCGCAAGGTCAGAACTTTTGCTGGACAGCGACGAGCGCCGTGGCTGGCAGCTAAGGGTCCGCAGCTCGGAAGTTTAGGTTCTTAAGTTAGTTATTAAATATCTGCCGAGTGGCATTCACGTGTTACGTCTCGCCTTGCGGGTATTAATCTCTCACTGTATTCATTAGCAAGTTTAATTAAATAAATAATACTTTGTATCGAATACCCGCCTTGTATTTAAATATTACTGGCGCCCAACGCGATCGAAAACCACCCCCGAGAGAGTAAAATAGTGCGGAGACAACGCCCGCTAAGTGAAAATCGGTGAAAAGTGCAAAACAAAAAACTTAAAGATCGACAGCATCGAGTGCGGAGACAACGCCCACTCAGGAAAGAACAAAATTTGTAAAAGGAAAGTGAAAATCATTTAGTGCGGAGACAACGCCCGCTAAGTGAAAATCGGTGAAAAAACCGAAAGATAGACAGCATCGAGTGCGGAATCAACGCCCACTCAAAAAAGAACAAAAACGTTAAAAATAAAGTGGAAACTGTGAAAAAGCCACGCCCGCGGTAGATCTGTAAATAGATCACCGCAACAGAATCACGGTGAAGAAAAGTGCGTACATCAATTGCACGCAAAAGCTCGTGGCCTCGATTGTAAATAAAAGGCATTTAATCAACCCCAAACTGTTACACCAGAGCGGACGGCTTGGGGCAGCGGCGACGATAGACGAGAGAAGAAAAACAACGCAGAATAGTAAAGGAGTAGCCACCAAAAAGTTGTGCCGGCTAAAATCAATACACCGAGTAGAAGAGAATAAAAGAGGAGCATGTAAGTGAATCCTTTCTTCAGTTATCGCCCAATAATAGATTAAAAAAACAAAACCAAAGAAATAAAACGAAAATAAAATATATTCAGAAATATTCGGCCGTCGTTGTTCTCAGAATTTTTTGACCCCCCAGAAATAGAAGCAACTGCCCGGCAGAGCCGGTCCTGACCTACGATAAAGACAAACGAAACGTTAGGGACCGTTCATGGCCATTTCTGAATTATCGAGATTGTTCGGCGGACTCAGTGTAGACCTTGAAATAGAACCCGAGGGAAGAGAAGAAAGAATGGACCCTGATCAGATCAGAGCCGTTATAGAGGCGGCGGTCACCGCTGCGCTAGAAATACAAAAAGCTGACTTTAATCGACGTCTGCAGGCTGTAACTGACCAGCTGCAGGCTGCAAGAGTTCAGGTCCCCGAGGCCAGGGCCTACGAGGCGATCACCTTGGACCGAGCGGTAGGGTGCGATGAAGCTTTGGATGCGGTAAAAACGCTGCCAGAATTCAACGGGGCCCAGGATCAATATGTTTCCTGGCGCCAAGCAGCAAAAGCTGCCTATAAGCTATACGAGGGATTTGTAGGGAGTTCAAAGCACTACCAAGCGGTTTTAATAATCAGGAACAAGATTAGAGGGCCCGCTGACTCGCTCTTAGCGTCGTTCAACACAGTGTTGAACTTTGAGGCGATCATCAATCGCCTCGATTTTACATATTCGGACAAGCGTCCGATACACTTGCTAGAGCAAGAGCTTGCCACACTTCGGCAGGGCGGACTGTCCATCACTCAGTTTTACGAAGAGGTCGAGAAGAAGCTCACTCTTCTCACAAATAAGACGATCATGTCACAAGACGCCACACAGGCGCAATACGTTAACGAGAAGTATAGGGCTGACGCACTCCGTGTCTTCGTCTCAGGCTTAAGAAGAGGCCTCACGGATACATTATTTGCGGCACAGCCTGCGGACTTGCCGTCAGCCTTGGCATTGAGGACAACCATGATAGGCACGACTTTGCAACGAATTACGCAAGAGCTTTAGAAAGCAAGCCACAGAACCGAGCAAAGTATAGGAAGGGCGGACAGAATGAGCCCGATCACGACAAAAGGCAATCGAAGAACCCGTTCTACACGAACAACCATAGGAACCAACAAGCAGGTGGTCATCGTAGCCAAGACAAAGTAGAGATGATGGATGTTGATCCATCTTCCTCTAAATTCCGCCAGCCAACTAGCTTTCAGAAGCAGCAGGGGCACAGCCCAGGCCTACCAGCTACAGGAAACCCTAATAGCGGGCACCAACAGGGTGCGTATAAAAGGTCGGCTGCATCCCAGAGATTCTCCGACCAGCGCAGGCAGAGGGTAAATCACCTCGCTCAGGTGGACCCGGACAAATACGAGCAACAATACGAGCAGTTAGCATCGGAAGCAGTGGCGGAGATTGATGAAGATAATAGTGCAGGATACGAGAGTGATACTGTCAATTTTTTAGGGGAGAGTCCCTGCTCCCGTTCGTCAAACGAACAGTAGCAGGGAGAACACTAAACCTTTTAATAGACACTGGGGCTGCAAAAAATTATATCAAACCATTAAAAGAACTCAAGGGAATTATCCCTGTATCATTTGTTGGTAAACATCTTCCCAGCCATTAGGACCATCTACTGTGACAATGAGGCAGCTTTCAATTCAGAGACCATTCGGTCTTTATTAAAGAACCAGTTCGACATTGATGTAGCGAATGCCCCACCGTTGCACAGCACATCAAACGGACAGGTGGAACGCTACCACAACACCCTCTTAGAAATAGCCAGGTGCTTAAAATTGCAACGCCAGGTGGACGATACGGTTGAACTAGTTATGCTAGCGACCATCGAATATAATCGAACCATCCACTCCGTCACAAACAAGACACCTATGGATGTGGTCCACGCAAGTTGTGACCTTGGGGAAGAAATTATGTCAAAATTAATGAAAGCCCAACAAGAACAGCTCGATAGGAACAACCTGACCAGGCAAAATAGGAACTTTGATGTAGACGAGCAGGTCCTAGTGAAAACCAGTAGGAGGTTAGGGAACAAGTCAACTCCCCTCTGCGTTGAACAAAAGGTAGAGGCAGACCTGGGAACCACCGTTCTTATTAAAGGGAGGGTGGTCCACAAAGACAATTTGAGGTAGGTAAGGAATTAGGTATAGGAAACCGGGATTCATAGCACTAAGTTCAGGTCCACTAGGACCAATTATAGTAGGATTAAAGAAGGTAATCGCAGGAACTCCGGACTCCGATGACTTACAACAAACGAGACAGGTCGAGTATGATTTAATAAACGCAAACAATAGACAGATAACCATAAGCTCAAGGACTCAAACACAGATAAATGCCCTCACCGAAACGGTTAATCAACTATTGAAAGTAAAAAAGCAGGAAGAAATTAACACTTCCTATCTATATGAAACCCTCTTAGCCAGAAAGAGAATATTGACGCTCGAATTGCAGAACCTAATGAACGCCAGAACGCCACTACTCTGGCTAAAATAAATATAGTAAATCCAGCCATTATCGATAGCAATGACTTAGAGGCGATTCTGAAGAAAGGTTCCACAGATATCAGTGTAACCCAACTTTTGGGCGCTGCAAATGTGAGGGCACTAGCTAATAAGGAATTGATCATATTTGTAATTGAAATGCCTACCCCTAAGCTCATTTGTAAGGAAATAACCATCTTCCCAGTCGCACGCAATGGGGTAACGATCCGGCTGCCCGAGGACACTATAGCAGAATGCGGCAGCAAGGTCATCGCTGTCTCATCATGCATGGGGCCCCCATCATTAGCCTTTTGTAAGGAGGCACCGGCGAATAGCTGCGCTCAAGAACTGCATTTTGGCGCCGTGGCCCACTGCGGTACCCAGCCGAACAACCTGCCCCCGATCTTGGAGATAGATGAGGATATTGTGGTAATTAATGATGCCACCGCCATTGTGACCACCGACGATGGCCCCGAGCGCAATGTTACGGGAACGTACCTGGTAACCTTTGACCAGGTCGCACACGTCAACGGGACAAAATACACCAACTTCAGCAATGCGCCAAAGAGAGTCCCGGGCGTAGCTACCTCGGCGAGGATTAATGTCACTCGCCACCAAACGCTGTTGAGCCTGCCGTATCTTCACAAGCTGAATGAAGAAAATATGCAGCACCTGACCGAAGTCCGAACAAACCTTACAATCGGTTCCGCATTGGCCGCTGCCGTGGGCGTGGCTCTAATCGGCGTTTCCTGGTGGATGCGGACCGAGGACGGTCAAGTCTTGAAGGAGGGAGTAGTTAACAAGAGTTAACTGAATTGTCCATTGGGTTGGACGAATTCTGCGATATTGCAAGATAAGCAGTTTCGTCACCCGTGGGATCGCCGTCGTCGCGGTCGCCGGATGCCGGCCGCCACTGGACACCACACACGAGGCGCAAGGTCAGCACTTTTGCTGGACAGCGACGAGCGCCGTGGCTGGCAGCTAAGGGTCCGCAGCTCGGAAGTTTAGGTTCTTAAGTTAGTTATTAATTATCTGCCGAGTGGCATTCACGTCTTACGTCTCGCCTTGCGGGTATTAATCTCTCACTGTATTCATTAGCAAGTTTAATTAAATAAATAATACTTTGTGTCGAATACCCAACTTGTATTTAAATGTTACTTACATACCTAAAATGTTAACTTAACAGTTTAGTGTTAAAATAACAGCTGTTCAAGTCAGCTGTTGCAAGCGAAGAACACGTGCTGTCTTAAAGGTTAACTTTGCGGTGCAATTTCTGGCATATCTCTGACAAAAAATCATTAAATTATCAAATTCAAAATGAATATTAATTCTTCAGGTTAGTACTATGTGTTGATACTAATATGTGGCGTGTTCGTATTTTACTAACAATTTTTATATTTAGCAAGTGGTGTCCCCTTGTCACTTTTGGAAAGAAAGTTTAACTTTCCAAAGAGTTTAAAAACAAATTTCAAATTATTTCAGTGAGTGTCTATATACATGTTGTAGAGTTGTCAATTCTGAATTCAGAACTACTAATCACATTGTGCGCTTTTTGCGCCTTTTTGCGTTATTTGATTTATTAGGAAGCAACATCTTTATCAGCAATGCAGATCTGCTAGAAGTGTGGCGTAAAGAAAGGAGCTTTTGTGAGAAACAAAATGCTATATACACTTTTATGTATATATGTAATATGTATATATGTATATATGTGAGGTTTAGCTTGTATTTGACTGTAATTGATGGCAAAGTGCTTAATGCCCTAACAAATACGACATCTTACCAAAAATAAATAGGTATGAAAATTTGTTGCCATATGTGAATATATGTGTGCCGACCTATGATCTAGACCAAATCCGACCCCTCCCCCACCAAGTACATCTACATTTATCGGCTAATTAATAACATTACATTTGTCAAAGCTCTGCCTACTTGTGGTCTCCTTCTACTAGGTCTCAGCCATTTTGACTTAATATGACGTTTGTTTTAACTTTGCAGCTATAAATAACAAACATTTTCAATTTAGATCCTATCACTTATTCTTGTATGCCAATACACTATGTTGAATTTGACAAAGGAGATAAAGGAGGTGAACTCCAATAAATTCGTGGTTGTTGATCTCCGCCTTATAAATCCATGCTGGGCTGGAGATATAAGTGATCTGCAAAGATGCTGCAGGTGCGGAGTTAAAATTTTCTCAAACACTTTAGGAATTGCGGATAACTTTGATATACCTCTGTAGTTCTTCGCGTCAGACTTACTACCTTTCTTATGGAGAGGAATTATGAACGACTCCTTCCATATGGAGGGGAAGCATGAAGAGTTGATGGACAGGCTGAATAGTTTAAGCAACGGTCCACACAGAGACTCGGCGCAGTATCTAAGTACACAGCCGGGAACTCCGTCCGGACCCGGTGAAAACACCGGCTTAACTTTCTGGAGATCAAGAAGCAGAGAGCTTTCATTTAACAAGGGACTGAAGATGCCGTTCGACCTGGGTAAGCCGTATGGGTACGGCTGCCCGGAGTAGCATTCCTGTGAATAGGTTGTTCGAAAGAATTGGGCAAAAAGATCGGCCATTGCCTGATCAGTATTTGCCGACGTATTAAGAAATGATAGCGAAGATGGATGAGCGGACGTTTTACGCTTACTGTTTACGAAGCTGTAAAACTGCTTAGGGTCCTGAGAAAAACGTATCCTGCATCTAGATAGGTAGTTCTTATAGCACTGGGAATTAAGAACTGAACATTTTGACCGAGCCATTACATAGTGAGAGAGAGAAGAAGGAGAGCCAACTTCTTGAAATTTTTTGTAAAGTCTTGATTTTAAGTTTTTTAGACTGGGTAACTCTTTGGTAAACCAAGGGGGCTTCCCAGGTCTAATAGGACAGGAAAGTGGGACACAAGACTCAAAAAGTGAGTCAAGTGCATCGTAGAAAATGTTTGTGCATATTGTAACATCAGTGCACAAATACAAAGCGGACCAATCAAAATCCCTAATAAGGTTATTAAGCTTCGCAAACTCGGCTTTACGAAAGCAGCGGACACATTGAGGTAGCCTACCCGACCGATCCAATGCGGTTGGTCCTATATCGAGCGACACTTCAAGTGTAGGATGGTAGGCGTCTTCAGGTATAGTGAGCGGAGGGACTCGGGTTAACAACGCATATACAACGGTATACATCGCATATATACATATTCATACATACACTGGCGGTCAGAGAAACCGCACCACTCCAAAATGTCAAGGAATATTATTATTTTAGTTAATATTAAAGAAATTTAATCAAAATACAAGGTTAAAAGTAAAAACTGTATTTCTGGAAGTTACATATCCTTTATTTTTGACTATTTAACAAAAAAGGAGAAATTTTCTAATTTTGATGAAGTATTAAATTAATTTTTTTCATACAATTTTTCAGGACGATTCCCGCGCCTTGCTACCGAGCGAATTCAGTGAATTCTTTTTTCGTCTTTAATTTAATTCTTTTTAACAAAGCATTTGCAAAAAAAAAACATTAATATAAGGCTTCGTTTTATTACAGTCTGATAAAGTGTTCAAAGACATAGGAATTTTTCGCCTAGGTTGGCCGGGAAACTCGCCTCTCCTGAACCCTATAGAGCACATATGGCATAGAACGAAGCTTCAAGTTGCTGAACAGAAGCCTGAGAGAAAAAAAAACTCATTTCAGCTTTGAAAATCGTGTGGTATGATAATTTGGATGAAGAAACCCTTACGACCCTTGTTGATTCCATGCCGTCAAGGATAATGGCGGTTATTCAGGACAGAGTACGAGCAACATCGTACTAATGTATTATTTTAAGATTTACCATCTATTGCTTGGAAATTGGAATTTGTCTCCTTTTTTGTTAAATGGTAAAAAATAAAGGATATGTAACTTCCAGAAATACAGTTTTTAATTTTAACCTTGTATTTTGATTCAATTTCCTTAATATTAACTAAAATAATAATATTTCTTGACATTTGCCCGAACGAATTCATAATATTTTGCAGTGGTGCGGTTTGTCTGACCGCCAGTGTATACAGGCAGGCTCCTTTTTTCACTTCCCAAAAATTGTAATTTTTTTTTTAACCGTTTTAACTAAACGGACGATTTTTCCGTTTTCAGGACGGAAACATTTTCCTCTCCGAAATGAAAGGTATACGGCTTTTGTATACAAATAAAAAAGAAACTTAATCGCAAAATGAAAAAAATAGATGACTTATTGATTTATTAACATACATACATTTGACACCATTGCCAGGCAATGTAGCTTGTGCCTTTTTGATAAACCAACTTTTTTAACCCAACCTCAAATATGACTTGGGCCAAATTGGTCAGGGCAGCAAACCCTTTTCGTTTTCATGCGAATAGCTGAGACAGCCCGATTTTGTTATCGGATTGATGGCAAAAAATACATTTATGCGTCAAATTAATTGGTTGACCATATAAGTCTGTGGAAAAATAGTTATATACAAATGGCAAATACTAAAATGTAGCTTATAATTAAAATAATTTCGCATTAACAATTCTGATAATTTTTTACTAGGATATGCGTTAGTGGCTTTATAACATATTTTCATCAAATAGTTAATTTCGTAAGCCTTTGGCACTTTCGAGAGCTGACGCCAAGCAGAGACGGCGAAAATTGAAAAAACAAAAAAAAAATACATACATGCCGTAGGTGGAAGCCGACACTAGGGATCGAGAATGCAAAAACAAAATACACACAGTGTATAAGGATATTCTGATATAGCCCGCCGCTGCTGTAAACAATGTGACATACCATAAGAGCAAAGGGGTCTATATGTACATGTCGGAGATCGAAAAGAAAAATTTGTATTTCGCTGGAAAATAAGTAAACGATACATGGTAAATGTTATTCGAATAGTACTGGCTGTCGATATATATTGTCTAGTGTGACCCTATGTTGCTGAGAGCATAGTCTGAGAGCGAGAGAGCGCCTCAGATTAGCATGGCGGAAGTGTGGCCGTGGTTGTTGAAGTCAGTCTGTGTATAGATGACGATGAGGAAACAGCACAACACATTGCGACTTGCTGTGCTTAACCAAGAATCCAATATGGCGGACGAGACCCAGCATACCGACAACGCTCTGACATACATATATATTAGAGTCTACGTGCATTTCAGTCTATTTATAAAAAGCAAAAAAGCTTAGATTACCGTTAATAAAACTAAATAGCTTTCCTCCACTAAAATCAGATACACGGAAAAATGTATTATTCCGTCGTATGCAAATGTGTGTTTTTTAGGTTTAATTCAATTTAAATTTCATATAATATAAATAAACACTAATTTTACTGCTATATTCATTAATGTACTGCGATTTTGAATTTCGAATATAGGAAAATGTTAAACTAGTCGCTGGTTCAATAACTATTATAAGTTAAGGTATCGGAAATGAAATTTAAGCTGCGAAATACTTCAGTTGAATGCTGATAGAAGCTGTCAAGTTACAGAAATGCGATTAAATTATTGCTAAATTAAAGCAAGATACAAAAATTTGAAAAATACCTTAATGAAGCTAATTGAATAGAATCTAGGACACATTGGAAATAAGTCATTCGAATCAATCGCTATACTAAAAGTTAATGTTATGTAATAAAGTTTGTTATCCACATACTTATAATGAAAACTAACTACTTAAGCTGTAACTCCTTTCTGTAAATCATGTAGAATTTCAAAATCTTAAAAAGTATTCCACTTTCTTTAACAGTAGGAATTATAAAATATACTGCTGACCGAAAACTTACAAATTAAAAAATCTAAAACTTCTGCTTGCTCAACGCATTTATATATTTAAAGTCTGTCTACACTATTGTACTTATTCACCAAATTAAATTTTTAAAACAGTTTAAAATAAAAGAATTACTCTTAAAAATCTCGTTAATATGATTAACGGGCTATTTAAATTAGCATTTTATCCTTGCGTAAGTCAGTTTTTAACCACAGCCTCAGGCTTGCCCAGAAAAGTGAAAATAAGAATGGTATTGGTTCGCAAAAAATGCATTCTATTGCACTATGTTGAATTTGACCCGTTTCCGTGGCCAAAACTCATTTTTCGCGAGTATGCAAATTTCCGTTTTTTCATTGTTACCATGTTAAGAAATGATCAAAATGCTATGTTACAAGTTAACAAGAGTTAACTGAATTGTCCATTGGGTTGGACGAATTCTGAGTTAACAAGAGTTAACTGAATTGTCCATTGGGTTGGACGAATTCTGCGATATTGCAAGATAAGCAGTTTCGTCACCCGTGGGATCGCCGTCGTCGCGGTCGCCGGATGCCGGCCGCCACTGGACACCACAAACGAGGCGCAAGGTCAGAACTTTTGCTGGACAGCGACGAGCGCCGTGGCTGGCAGCTAAGGGTCCGCAGCTCGGAAGTTTAGGTTCTTAAGTTAGTTATTAAATATCTGCCGAGTGGCATTCACGTGTTACGTCTCGCCTTGCGGGTATTAATCTCTCACTGTATTCATTAGCAAGTTTAATTAAATAAATAATACTTTGTATCGAATACCCGCCTTGTATTTAAATATTACTGGCGCCCAACGCGATCGAAAACCACCCCCGAGAGAGTAAAATAGTGCGGAGACAACGCCCGCTAAGTGAAAATCGGTGAAAAGTGCAAAACAAAAAACTTAAAGATCGACAGCATCGAGTGCGGAGACAACGCCCACTCAGGAAAGAACAAAATTTGTAAAAGGAAAGTGAAAATCATTTAGTGCGGAGACAACGCCCGCTAAGTGAAAATCGGTGAAAAAACCGAAAGATAGACAGCATCGAGTGCGGAATCAACGCCCACTCAAAAAAGAACAAAAACGTTAAAAATAAAGTGGAAACTGTGAAAAAGCCACGCCCGCGGTAGATCTGTAAATAGATCACCGCAACAGAATCACGGTGAAGAAAAGTGCGTACATCAATTGCACGCAAAAGCTCGTGGCCTCGATTGTAAATAAAAGGCATTTAATCAACCCCAAACTGTTACACCAGAGCGGACGGCTTGGGGCAGCGGCGACGATAGACGAGAGAAGAAAAACAACGCAGAATAGTAAAGGAGTAGCCACCAAAAAGTTGTGCCGGCTAAAATCAATACACCGAGTAGAAGAGAATAAAAGAGGAGCATGTAAGTGAATCCTTTCTTCAGTTATCGCCCAATAATAGATTAAAAAAACAAAACCAAAGAAATAAAACGAAAATAAAATATATTCAGAAATATTCGGCCGTCGTTGTTCTCAGAATTTTTTGACCCCCCAGAAATAGAAGCAACTGCCCGGCAGAGCCGGTCCTGACCTACGATAAAGACAAACGAAACGTTAGGGACCGTTCATGGCCATTTCTGAATTATCGAGATTGTTCGGCGGACTCAGTGTAGACCTTGAAATAGAACCCGAGGGAAGAGAAGAAAGAATGGACCCTGATCAGATCAGAGCCGTTATAGAGGCGGCGGTCACCGCTGCGCTAGAAATACAAAAAGCTGACTTTAATCGACGTCTGCAGGCTGTAACTGACCAGCTGCAGGCTGCAAGAGTTCAGGTCCCCGAGGCCAGGGCCTACGAGGCGATCACCTTGGACCGAGCGGTAGGGTGCGATGAAGCTTTGGATGCGGTAAAAACGCTGCCAGAATTCAACGGGGCCCAGGATCAATATGTTTCCTGGCGCCAAGCAGCAAAAGCTGCCTATAAGCTATACGAGGGATTTGTAGGGAGTTCAAAGCACTACCAAGCGGTTTTAATAATCAGGAACAAGATTAGAGGGCCCGCTGACTCGCTCTTAGCGTCGTTCAACACAGTGTTGAACTTTGAGGCGATCATCAATCGCCTCGATTTTACATATTCGGACAAGCGTCCGATACACTTGCTAGAGCAAGAGCTTGCCACACTTCGGCAGGGCGGACTGTCCATCACTCAGTTTTACGAAGAGGTCGAGAAGAAGCTCACTCTTCTCACAAATAAGACGATCATGTCACAAGACGCCACACAGGCGCAATACGTTAACGAGAAGTATAGGGCTGACGCACTCCGTGTCTTCGTCTCAGGCTTAAGAAGAGGCCTCACGGATACATTATTTGCGGCACAGCCTGCGGACTTGCCGTCAGCCTTGGCATTGAGGACAACCATGATAGGCACGACTTTGCAACGAATTACGCAAGAGCTTTAGAAAGCAAGCCACAGAACCGAGCAAAGTATAGGAAGGGCGGACAGAATGAGCCCGATCACGACAAAAGGCAATCGAAGAACCCGTTCTACACGAACAACCATAGGAACCAACAAGCAGGTGGTCATCGTAGCCAAGACAAAGTAGAGATGATGGATGTTGATCCATCTTCCTCTAAATTCCGCCAGCCAACTAGCTTTCAGAAGCAGCAGGGGCACAGCCCAGGCCTACCAGCTACAGGAAACCCTAATAGCGGGCACCAACAGGGTGCGTATAAAAGGTCGGCTGCATCCCAGAGATTCTCCGACCAGCGCAGGCAGAGGGTAAATCACCTCGCTCAGGTGGACCCGGACAAATACGAGCAACAATACGAGCAGTTAGCATCGGAAGCAGTGGCGGAGATTGATGAAGATAATAGTGCAGGATACGAGAGTGATACTGTCAATTTTTTAGGGGAGAGTCCCTGCTCCCGTTCGTCAAACGAACAGTAGCAGGGAGAACACTAAACCTTTTAATAGACACTGGGGCTGCAAAAAATTATATCAAACCATTAAAAGAACTCAAGGGAATTATCCCTGTATCATTTGTTGGTAAACATCTTCCCAGCCATTAGGACCATCTACTGTGACAATGAGGCAGCTTTCAATTCAGAGACCATTCGGTCTTTATTAAAGAACCAGTTCGACATTGATGTAGCGAATGCCCCACCGTTGCACAGCACATCAAACGGACAGGTGGAACGCTACCACAACACCCTCTTAGAAATAGCCAGGTGCTTAAAATTGCAACGCCAGGTGGACGATACGGTTGAACTAGTTATGCTAGCGACCATCGAATATAATCGAACCATCCACTCCGTCACAAACAAGACACCTATGGATGTGGTCCACGCAAGTTGTGACCTTGGGGAAGAAATTATGTCAAAATTAATGAAAGCCCAACAAGAACAGCTCGATAGGAACAACCTGACCAGGCAAAATAGGAACTTTGATGTAGACGAGCAGGTCCTAGTGAAAACCAGTAGGAGGTTAGGGAACAAGTCAACTCCCCTCTGCGTTGAACAAAAGGTAGAGGCAGACCTGGGAACCACCGTTCTTATTAAAGGGAGGGTGGTCCACAAAGACAATTTGAGGTAGGTAAGGAATTAGGTATAGGAAACCGGGATTCATAGCACTAAGTTCAGGTCCACTAGGACCAATTATAGTAGGATTAAAGAAGGTAATCGCAGGAACTCCGGACTCCGATGACTTACAACAAACGAGACAGGTCGAGTATGATTTAATAAACGCAAACAATAGACAGATAACCATAAGCTCAAGGACTCAAACACAGATAAATGCCCTCACCGAAACGGTTAATCAACTATTGAAAGTAAAAAAGCAGGAAGAAATTAACACTTCCTATCTATATGAAACCCTCTTAGCCAGAAAGAGAATATTGACGCTCGAATTGCAGAACCTAATGAACGCCAGAACGCCACTACTCTGGCTAAAATAAATATAGTAAATCCAGCCATTATCGATAGCAATGACTTAGAGGCGATTCTGAAGAAAGGTTCCACAGATATCAGTGTAACCCAACTTTTGGGCGCTGCAAATGTGAGGGCACTAGCTAATAAGGAATTGATCATATTTGTAATTGAAATGCCTACCCCTAAGCTCATTTGTAAGGAAATAACCATCTTCCCAGTCGCACGCAATGGGGTAACGATCCGGCTGCCCGAGGACACTATAGCAGAATGCGGCAGCAAGGTCATCGCTGTCTCATCATGCATGGGGCCCCCATCATTAGCCTTTTGTAAGGAGGCACCGGCGAATAGCTGCGCTCAAGAACTGCATTTTGGCGCCGTGGCCCACTGCGGTACCCAGCCGAACAACCTGCCCCCGATCTTGGAGATAGATGAGGATATTGTGGTAATTAATGATGCCACCGCCATTGTGACCACCGACGATGGCCCCGAGCGCAATGTTACGGGAACGTACCTGGTAACCTTTGACCAGGTCGCACACGTCAACGGGACAAAATACACCAACTTCAGCAATGCGCCAAAGAGAGTCCCGGGCGTAGCTACCTCGGCGAGGATTAATGTCACTCGCCACCAAACGCTGTTGAGCCTGCCGTATCTTCACAAGCTGAATGAAGAAAATATGCAGCACCTGACCGAAGTCCGAACAAACCTTACAATCGGTTCCGCATTGGCCGCTGCCGTGGGCGTGGCTCTAATCGGCGTTTCCTGGTGGATGCGGACCGAGGACGGTCAAGTCTTGAAGGAGGGAGTAGTTAACAAGAGTTAACTGAATTGTCCATTGGGTTGGACGAATTCTGCGATATTGCAAGATAAGCAGTTTCGTCACCCGTGGGATCGCCGTCGTCGCGGTCGCCGGATGCCGGCCGCCACTGGACACCACACACGAGGCGCAAGGTCAGCACTTTTGCTGGACAGCGACGAGCGCCGTGGCTGGCAGCTAAGGGTCCGCAGCTCGGAAGTTTAGGTTCTTAAGTTAGTTATTAATTATCTGCCGAGTGGCATTCACGTCTTACGTCTCGCCTTGCGGGTATTAATCTCTCACTGTATTCATTAGCAAGTTTAATTAAATAAATAATACTTTGTGTCGAATACCCAACTTGTATTTAAATGTTACTTACATACCTAAAATGTTAACTTAACAGTTTAGTGTTAAAATAACAGCTGTTCAAGTCAGCTGTTGCAAGCGAAGAACACGTGCTGTCTTAAAGGTTAACTTTGCGGTGCAATTTCTGGCATATCTCTGACAAAAAATCATTAAATTATCAAATTCAAAATGAATATTAATTCTTCAGGTTAGTACTATGTGTTGATACTAATATGTGGCGTGTTCGTATTTTACTAACAATTTTTATATTTAGCAAGTGGTGTCCCCTTGTCACTTTTGGAAAGAAAGTTTAACTTTCCAAAGAGTTTAAAAACAAATTTCAAATTATTTCAGTGAGTGTCTATATACATGTTGTAGAGTTGTCAATTCTGAATTCAGAACTACTAATCACATTGTGCGCTTTTTGCGCCTTTTTGCGTTATTTGATTTATTAGGAAGCAACATCTTTATCAGCAATGCAGATCTGCTAGAAGTGTGGCGTAAAGAAAGGAGCTTTTGTGAGAAACAAAATGCTATATACACTTTTATGTATATATGTAATATGTATATATGTATATATGTGAGGTTTAGCTTGTATTTGACTGTAATTGATGGCAAAGTGCTTAATGCCCTAACAAATACGACATCTTACCAAAAATAAATAGGTATGAAAATTTGTTGCCATATGTGAATATATGTGTGCCGACCTATGATCTAGACCAAATCCGACCCCTCCCCCACCAAGTACATCTACATTTATCGGCTAATTAATAACATTACATTTGTCAAAGCTCTGCCTACTTGTGGTCTCCTTCTACTAGGTCTCAGCCATTTTGACTTAATATGACGTTTGTTTTAACTTTGCAGCTATAAATAACAAACATTTTCAATTTAGATCCTATCACTTATTCTTGTATGCCAATACACTATGTTGAATTTGACAAAGGAGATAAAGGAGGTGAACTCCAATAAATTCGTGGTTGTTGATCTCCGCCTTATAAATCCATGCTGGGCTGGAGATATAAGTGATCTGCAAAGATGCTGCAGGTGCGGAGTTAAAATTTTCTCAAACACTTTAGGAATTGCGGATAACTTTGATATACCTCTGTAGTTCTTCGCGTCAGACTTACTACCTTTCTTATGGAGAGGAATTATGAACGACTCCTTCCATATGGAGGGGAAGCATGAAGAGTTGATGGACAGGCTGAATAGTTTAAGCAACGGTCCACACAGAGACTCGGCGCAGTATCTAAGTACACAGCCGGGAACTCCGTCCGGACCCGGTGAAAACACCGGCTTAACTTTCTGGAGATCAAGAAGCAGAGAGCTTTCATTTAACAAGGGACTGAAGATGCCGTTCGACCTGGGTAAGCCGTATGGGTACGGCTGCCCGGAGTAGCATTCCTGTGAATAGGTTGTTCGAAAGAATTGGGCAAAAAGATCGGCCATTGCCTGATCAGTATTTGCCGACGTATTAAGAAATGATAGCGAAGATGGATGAGCGGACGTTTTACGCTTACTGTTTACGAAGCTGTAAAACTGCTTAGGGTCCTGAGAAAAACGTATCCTGCATCTAGATAGGTAGTTCTTATAGCACTGGGAATTAAGAACTGAACATTTTGACCGAGCCATTACATAGTGAGAGAGAGAAGAAGGAGAGCCAACTTCTTGAAATTTTTTGTAAAGTCTTGATTTTAAGTTTTTTAGACTGGGTAACTCTTTGGTAAACCAAGGGGGCTTCCCAGGTCTAATAGGACAGGAAAGTGGGACACAAGACTCAAAAAGTGAGTCAAGTGCATCGTAGAAAATGTTTGTGCATATTGTAACATCAGTGCACAAATACAAAGCGGACCAATCAAAATCCCTAATAAGGTTATTAAGCTTCGCAAACTCGGCTTTACGAAAGCAGCGGACACATTGAGGTAGCCTACCCGACCGATCCAATGCGGTTGGTCCTATATCGAGCGACACTTCAAGTGTAGGATGGTAGGCGTCTTCAGGTATAGTGAGCGGAGGGACTCGGGTTAACAACGCATATACAACGGTATACATCGCATATATACATATTCATACATACACTGGCGGTCAGAGAAACCGCACCACTCCAAAATGTCAAGGAATATTATTATTTTAGTTAATATTAAAGAAATTTAATCAAAATACAAGGTTAAAAGTAAAAACTGTATTTCTGGAAGTTACATATCCTTTATTTTTGACTATTTAACAAAAAAGGAGAAATTTTCTAATTTTGATGAAGTATTAAATTAATTTTTTTCATACAATTTTTCAGGACGATTCCCGCGCCTTGCTACCGAGCGAATTCAGTGAATTCTTTTTTCGTCTTTAATTTAATTCTTTTTAACAAAGCATTTGCAAAAAAAAAACATTAATATAAGGCTTCGTTTTATTACAGTCTGATAAAGTGTTCAAAGACATAGGAATTTTTCGCCTAGGTTGGCCGGGAAACTCGCCTCTCCTGAACCCTATAGAGCACATATGGCATAGAACGAAGCTTCAAGTTGCTGAACAGAAGCCTGAGAGAAAAAAAAACTCATTTCAGCTTTGAAAATCGTGTGGTATGATAATTTGGATGAAGAAACCCTTACGACCCTTGTTGATTCCATGCCGTCAAGGATAATGGCGGTTATTCAGGACAGAGTACGAGCAACATCGTACTAATGTATTATTTTAAGATTTACCATCTATTGCTTGGAAATTGGAATTTGTCTCCTTTTTTGTTAAATGGTAAAAAATAAAGGATATGTAACTTCCAGAAATACAGTTTTTAATTTTAACCTTGTATTTTGATTCAATTTCCTTAATATTAACTAAAATAATAATATTTCTTGACATTTGCCCGAACGAATTCATAATATTTTGCAGTGGTGCGGTTTGTCTGACCGCCAGTGTATACAGGCAGGCTCCTTTTTTCACTTCCCAAAAATTGTAATTTTTTTTTTAACCGTTTTAACTAAACGGACGATTTTTCCGTTTTCAGGACGGAAACATTTTCCTCTCCGAAATGAAAGGTATACGGCTTTTGTATACAAATAAAAAAGAAACTTAATCGCAAAATGAAAAAAATAGATGACTTATTGATTTATTAACATACATACATTTGACACCATTGCCAGGCAATGTAGCTTGTGCCTTTTTGATAAACCAACTTTTTTAACCCAACCTCAAATATGACTTGGGCCAAATTGGTCAGGGCAGCAAACCCTTTTCGTTTTCATGCGAATAGCTGAGACAGCCCGATTTTGTTATCGGATTGATGGCAAAAAATACATTTATGCGTCAAATTAATTGGTTGACCATATAAGTCTGTGGAAAAATAGTTATATACAAATGGCAAATACTAAAATGTAGCTTATAATTAAAATAATTTCGCATTAACAATTCTGATAATTTTTTACTAGGATATGCTTTAGTGGCTTTATAACATATTTTCATCAAATAGTTAATTTCGTAAGCCTTTGGCACTTTCGAGAGCTGACGCCAAGCAGAGACGGCGAATATTGAAAAAACAAAAAAAAATACATACATGCCGTAGGTGGAAGCCGACACTAGGGATCGAGAATGCAAAAACAAAATACACACAGTGTATAAGGATATTCTGATATAGCCCGCCGCTGCTGTAAACAATGTGACATACCATAAGAGCAAAGGGGTCAATATGTACATGTCGGAGATCGAAAAGAAAAATTTGTATTTCGCTGGAAAATAAGTAAACGATACATGGTAAATGTTATTCGAATAGTACTGGCTGTCGATATATATTGTCTAGTGTGACCCTATGTTGCTGAGAGCATAGTCTGAGAGCGAGAGAGCGCCTCAGATTAGCATGGCGGAAGTGTGGCCGTGGTTGTTGAAGTCAGTCTGTGTATAGATGACGATGAGGAAACAGCACAACACATTGCGACTTGCTGTGCTTAACCAAGAATCCAATATGGCGGACGAGACCCTGCATACCGACAACGCTCTGACATACATATATATTAGAGTCTACGTGCATTTCAGTCTATTTATAAAAAGCAAAAAAGCTTAGATTACCGTTAATAAAACTAAATAGCTTTCCTCCACTAAAATCAGATACACGGAAAATGTATTATTCCGTCGTATGCAAATGTGTGTTTTTTAGGTTTAATTCAATTTAAATTTCATATAATATAAATAAACACTAATTTTACTGCTATATTCATTAATGTACTGCGATTTTGAATTTCGAATATAGGAAAATGTTAAACTAGTCGCTGGTTCAATAACTATTATAAGTTAAGGTATCGGAAATGAAATTTAAGCTGCGAAATACTTCAGTTGAATGCTGATAGAAGCTGTCAAGTTACAGAAATGCGATTAAATTATTGCTAAATTAAAGCAAGATACAAAAATTTGAAAAATACCTTAATGAAGCTAATTGAATAGAATCTAGGACACATTGGAAATAAGTCATTCGAATCAATCGCTATACTAAAAGTTAATGTTATGTAATAAAGTTTGTTATCCACATACTTATAATGAAAACTAACTACTTAAGCTGTAACTCCTTTCTGTAAATCATGTAGAATTTCAAAATCTTAAAAAGTATTCCACTTTCTTTAACAGTAGGAATTATAAAATATACTGCTGACCGAAAACTTACAAATTAAAAAATCTAAAACTTCTGCTTGCTCAACGCATTTATATATTTAAAGTCTGTCTACACTATTGTACTTATTCACCAAATTAAATTTTTAAAACAGTTTAAAATAAAAGAATTACTCTTAAAAATCTCGTTAATATGATTAACGGGCTATTTAAATTAGCATTTTATCCTTGCGTAAGTCAGTTTTTAACCACAGCCTCAGGCTTGCCCAGAAAAGTGAAAATAAGAATGGTATTGGTTCGCAAAAAATGCATTCTATTGCACTATGTTGAATTTGACCCGTTTCCGTGGCCAAAACTCATTTTTCGCGAGTATGCAAATTTCCGTTTTTTCATTGTTACCATGTTAAGAAATGATCAAAATGCTATGTTACAAGTTAACAAGAGTTAACTGAATTGTCCATTGGGTTGGACGAATTCTGAGTTAACAAGAGTTAACTGAATTGTCCATTGGGTTGGACGAATTCTGCGATATTGCAAGATAAGCAGTTTCGTCACCCGTGGGATCGCCGTCGTCGCGGTCGCCGGATGCCGGCCGCCACTGGACACCACAAACGAGGCGCAAGGTCAGAACTTTTGCTGGACAGCGACGAGCGCCGTGGCTGGCAGCTAAGGGTCCGCAGCTCGGAAGTTTAGGTTCTTAAGTTAGTTATTAAATATCTGCCGAGTGGCATTCACGTGTTACGTCTCGCCTTGCGGGTATTAATCTCTCACTGTATTCATTAGCAAGTTTAATTAAATAAATAATACTTTGTATCGAATACCCGCCTTGTATTTAAATATTACTGGCGCCCAACGCGATCGAAAACCACCCCCGAGAGAGTAAAATAGTGCGGAGACAACGCCCGCTAAGTGAAAATCGGTGAAAAGTGCAAAACAAAAAACTTAAAGATCGACAGCATCGAGTGCGGAGACAACGCCCACTCAGGAAAGAACAAAATTTGTAAAAGGAAAGTGAAAATCATTTAGTGCGGAGACAACGCCCGCTAAGTGAAAATCGGTGAAAAAACCGAAAGATAGACAGCATCGAGTGCGGAATCAACGCCCACTCAAAAAAGAACAAAAACGTTAAAAATAAAGTGGAAACTGTGAAAAAGCCACGCCCGCGGTAGATCTGTAAATAGATCACCGCAACAGAATCACGGTGAAGAAAAGTGCGTACATCAATTGCACGCAAAAGCTCGTGGCCTCGATTGTAAATAAAAGGCATTTAATCAACCCCAAACTGTTACACCAGAGCGGACGGCTTGGGGCAGCGGCGACGATAGACGAGAGAAGAAAAACAACGCAGAATAGTAAAGGAGTAGCCACCAAAAAGTTGTGCCGGCTAAAATCAATACACCGAGTAGAAGAGAATAAAAGAGGAGCATGTAAGTGAACCCTTTCTTCAGTTATCGCCCAATAATAGATTAAAAAAACAAAACCAAAGAAATAAAACGAAAATAAAATATATTCAGAAATATTCGGCCGTCGTTGTTCTCAGAATTTTTTGACCCCCCAGAAATAGAAGCAACTGCCCGGCAGAGCCGGTCCTGACCTACGATAAAGACAAACGAAACGTTAGGGACCGTTCATGGCCATTTCTGAATTATCGAGATTGTTCGGCGGACTCAGTGTAGACCTTGAAATAGAACCCGAGGGAAGAGAAGAAAGAATGGACCCTGATCAGATCAGAGCCGTTATAGAGGCGGCGGTCACCGCTGCGCTAGAAATACAAAAAGCTGACTTTAATCGACGTCTGCAGGCTGTAACTGACCAGCTGCAGGCTGCAAGAGTTCAGGTCCCCGAGGCCAGGGCCTACGAGGCGATCACCTTGGACCGAGCGGTAGGGTGCGATGAAGCTTTGGATGCGGTAAAAACGCTGCCAGAATTCAACGGGGCCCAGGATCAATATGTTTCCTGGCGCCAAGCAGCAAAAGCTGCCTATAAGCTATACGAGGGATTTGTAGGGAGTTCAAAGCACTACCAAGCGGTTTTAATAATCAGGAACAAGATTAGAGGGCCCGCTGACTCGCTCTTAGCGTCGTTCAACACAGTGTTGAACTTTGAGGCGATCATCAATCGCCTCGATTTTACATATTCGGACAAGCGTCCGATACACTTGCTAGAGCAAGAGCTTGCCACACTTCGGCAGGGCGGACTGTCCATCACTCAGTTTTACGAAGAGGTCGAGAAGAAGCTCACTCTTCTCACAAATAAGACGATCATGTCACAAGACGCCACACAGGCGCAATACGTTAACGAGAAGTATAGGGCTGACGCACTCCGTGTCTTCGTCTCAGGCTTAAGAAGAGGCCTCACGGATACATTATTTGCGGCACAGCCTGCGGACTTGCCGTCAGCCTTGGCATTGAGGACAACCATGATAGGCACGACTTTGCAACGAATTACGCAAGAGCTTTAGAAAGCAAGCCACAGAACCGAGCAAAGTATAGGAAGGGCGGACAGAATGAGCCCGATCACGACAAAAGGCAATCGAAGAACCCGTTCTACACGAACAACCATAGGAACCAACAAGCAGGTGGTCATCGTAGCCAAGACAAAGTAGAGATGATGGATGTTGATCCATCTTCCTCTAAATTCCGCCAGCCAACTAGCTTTCAGAAGCAGCAGGGGCACAGCCCAGGCCTACCAGCTACAGGAAACCCTAATAGCGGGCACCAACAGGGTGCGTATAAAAGGTCGGCTGCATCCCAGAGATTCTCCGACCAGCGCAGGCAGAGGGTAAATCACCTCGCTCAGGTGGACCCGGACAAATACGAGCAACAATACGAGCAGTTAGCATCGGAAGCAGTGGCGGAGATTGATGAAGATAATAGTGCAGGATACGAGAGTGATACTGTCAATTTTTTAGGGGAGAGTCCCTGCTCCCGTTCGTCAAACGAACAGTAGCAGGGAGAACACTAAACCTTTTAATAGACACTGGGGCTGCAAAAAATTATATCAAACCATTAAAAGAACTCAAGGGAATTATCCCTGTATCATTTGTTGGTAAACATCTTCCCAGCCATTAGGACCATCTACTGTGACAATGAGGCAGCTTTCAATTCAGAGACCATTCGGTCTTTATTAAAGAACCAGTTCGACATTGATGTAGCGAATGCCCCACCGTTGCACAGCACATCAAACGGACAGGTGGAACGCTACCACAACACCCTCTTAGAAATAGCCAGGTGCTTAAAATTGCAACGCCAGGTGGACGATACGGTTGAACTAGTTATGCTAGCGACCATCGAATATAATCGAACCATCCACTCCGTCACAAACAAGACACCTATGGATGTGGTCCACGCAAGTTGTGACCTTGGGGAAGAAATTATGTCAAAATTAATGAAAGCCCAACAAGAACAGCTCGATAGGAACAACCTGACCAGGCAAAATAGGAACTTTGATGTAGACGAGCAGGTCCTAGTGAAAACCAGTAGGAGGTTAGGGAACAAGTCAACTCCCCTCTGCGTTGAACAAAAGGTAGAGGCAGACCTGGAAACCACCGTTCTTATTAAAGGGAGGGTGGTCCACAAAGACAATTTGAGGTAGGTAAGGAATTAGGTATAGGAAACCGGGATTCATAGCACTAAGTTCAGGTCCACTAGGACCAATTATAGTAGGATTAAAGAAGGTAATCGCAGGAACTCCGGACTCCGATGACTTACAACAAACGAGACAGGTCGAGTATGATTTAATAAACGCAAACAATAGACAGATAACCATAAGCTCAAGGACTCAAACACAGATAAATGCCCTCACCGAAACGGTTAATCAACTATTGAAAGTAAAAAAGCAGGAAGAAATTAACACTTCCTATCTATATGAAACCCTCTTAGCCAGAAAGAGAATATTGACGCTCGAATTGCAGAACCTAATGAACGCCAGAACGCCACTACTCTGGCTAAAATAAATATAGTAAATCCAGCCATTATCGATAGCAATGACTTAGAGGCGATTCTGAAGAAAGGTTCCACAGATATCAGTGTAACCCAACTTTTGGGCGCTGCAAATGTGAGGGCACTAGCTAATAAGGAATTGATCATATTTGTAATTGAAATGCCTACCCCTAAGCTCATTTGTAAGGAAATAACCATCTTCCCAGTCGCACGCAATGGGGTAACGATCCGGCTGCCCGAGGACACTATAGCAGAATGCGGCAGCAAGGTCATCGCTGTCTCATCATGCATGGGGCCCCCATCATTAGCCTTTTGTAAGGAGGCACCGGCGAATAGCTGCGCTCAAGAACTGCATTTTGGCGCCGTGGCCCACTGCGGTACCCAGCCGAACAACCTGCCCCCGATCTTGGAGATAGATGAGGATATTGTGGTAATTAATGATGCCACCGCCATTGTGACCACCGACGATGGCCCCGAGCGCAATGTTACGGGAACGTACCTGGTAACCTTTGACCAGGTCGCACACGTCAACGGGACAAAATACACCAACTTCAGCAATGCGCCAAAGAGAGTCCCGGGCGTAGCTACCTCGGCGAGGATTAATGTCACTCGCCACCAAACGCTGTTGAGCCTGCCGTATCTTCACAAGCTGAATGAAGAAAATATGCAGCACCTGACCGAAGTCCGAACAAACCTTACAATCGGTTCCGCATTGGCCGCTGCCGTGGGCGTGGCTCTAATCGGCGTTTCCTGGTGGATGCGGACCGAGGACGGTCAAGTCTTGAAGGAGGGAGTAGTTAACAAGAGTTAACTGAATTGTCCATTGGGTTGGACGAATTCTGCGATATTGCAAGATAAGCAGTTTCGTCACCCGTGGGATCGCCGTCGTCGCGGTCGCCGGATGCCGGCCGCCACTGGACACCACACACGAGGCGCAAGGTCAGCACTTTTGCTGGACAGCGACGAGCGCCGTGGCTGGCAGCTAAGGGTCCGCAGCTCGGAAGTTTAGGTTCTTAAGTTAGTTATTAATTATCTGCCGAGTGGCATTCACGTCTTACGTCTCGCCTTGCGGGTATTAATCTCTCACTGTATTCATTAGCAAGTTTAATTAAATAAATAATACTTTGTGTCGAATACCCAACTTGTATTTAAATGTTACTTACATACCTAAAATGTTAACTTAACAGTTTAGTGTTAAAATAACAGCTGTTCAAGTCAGCTGTTGCAAGCGAAGAACACGTGCTGTCTTAAAGGTTAACTTTGCGGTGCAATTTCTGGCATATCTCTGACAAAAAATCATTAAATTATCAAATTCAAAATGAATATTAATTCTTCAGGTTAGTACTATGTGTTGATACTAATATGTGGCGTGTTCGTATTTTACTAACAATTTGTATATTTAGCAAGTGGTGTCCCCTTGTCACTTTTGGAAAGAAAGTTTAACTTTCCAAAGAGTTTAAAAACAAATTTCAAATTATTTCAGTGAGTGTCTATATACATGTTGTAGAGTTGTCAATTCTGAATTCAGAACTACTAATCACATTGTGCGCTTTTTGCGCCTTTTTGCGTTATTTGATTTATTAGGAAGCAACATCTTTATCAGCAATGCAGATCTGCTAGAAGTGTGGCGTAAAGAAAGGAGCTTTTGTGAGAAACAAAATGCTATATACACTTTTATGTATATATGTAATATGTATATATGTATATATGTGAGGTTTAGCTTGTATTTGACTGTAATTGATGGCAAAGTGCTTAATGCCCTAACAAATACGACATCTTACCAAAAATAAATAGGTATGAAAATTTGTTGCCATATGTGAATATATGTGTGCCGACCTATGATCTAGACCAAATCCGACCCCTCCCCCACCAAGTACATCTACATTTATCGGCTAATTAATAACATTACATTTGTCAAAGCTCTGCCTACTTGTGGTCTCCTTCTACTAGGTCTCAGCCATTTTGACTT